>JAAEAF010000479.1:0-286877 GCA_011037195.1 Triatoma infestans
CATATATACAGAATTCTCTTAATAAGTCAAAATAATCTGGTGTATGAAACATTCACACAACTTTCTCCTTACTCCAGTTCTCAAAATTATAATCGACAAATTTTATAATTACTGTACTAAATTCAATGAAATTAGCGGAAACTGAAAAAACTGTTCAGTAAAACCGCACTTCCAGTTTATTAATTTTCTTGAAACAAGTAATTTTGGCCATCTATTTATTTTTAATTAATTTTATTTAGATGGTAGAATTGTATAATCAAGTATGATAGCATTTTGGAGAATAACATAACCCCACTCCTCCTCTAAAGGGGCCCTTAAATGCATTTTCTCAGAGAAATGTTTTTAAAAAAAAGTTGTAGATATTTGTATGTGTAGTTTATACAAGAAGTTTCAAGAAAATCGTCGGAGCCATTTTTGAGTTAATCGTGAAAAAGTAAAAAAAAAAATCATTTAGTAAAATAATTTAGTGTATTATTTTAGTGTTAAAATAAATGCACTTCCGGTTATCCGATTTTTTTTTTCAAGCTCGGAATTACAACAACATATTTAATCCTAATAACCATTATATAGATGACAGAATTGTCAGAAATAGCACTTTAGAGGTAGCTGTAATCCCATCCCTCCCCCAAAAGTACCATTAAATGAATTTCCGTAGAAATGTTTCAACTAAAAGATGTAGCTCTTTGTATGTGTAGTTGACGTACCAAGTTTCAAGAAAATCGCAAAAAAAAAAAACTAGTAAAGTGGTACTTCCGGTTAAGGAATTTTGACAGATAACCTACTTGGCGGATACCTAATCGGAATATCAAGTTTCAGCTTTCTACGGTTTTTCAATTTTTAGCTATGCTGTTCCCATACACACAAACACTCACAGACCATTTGCTAAAAACCACTTTTTTCGACTCAGGGGACCTTAAAACAGACACTTCCGGTGATAACTCGATATGGAAAATTTGACACGATTACAATACTTCCTCTTATAGAGGAGTAAGAGAAAGTAATAGACAGAGCAAATTCCTATTTTTTTTTCATAGAGCACTAACAAACAAACCCTGTGGCGCAACAGCCCATGAAGGGCCAAAGCTTACCGGACGGCGATTTGAATAGGGGAGCATGTGGTAAGCACGCCGCAGTTCCTATGCCGTTTAGTTCCAGCCTTCGCTGCCTACGGCGCTACTAACTGTAACTTCCCACTTTTTATCACGATGCTAGGTGAACACCGACTTTGCCCTCACGGGAATCGAACTTTGAATTCTCACCCGAAAGGCGAGTGGGCTTGCCATTACACCGACGCATAGGGTACAAACATTTTAATTATATTACTGGGCATTAGTTTCTAGACAAATGAAGCGATAGACATAATATCGCTTCCAACAACACCTATTTCAGTTTAAAAATACTTCATAGCTGGCCAAGTAAAAATGAAGTGCAAGAAATGGTAACCCTGAAGCCAGCAACCTTAATTATCCTTGCAAAAAGCAGAAAATGAAAACGATCCCAACATTAACTACTGGTAGCTTGAAAAAAAATATATATATATATATTGCATGACTCAAACAGTTTATTCATAATGTATTCTTTTATGAGTCATCTCAGTAATAAAGCTGATGTGAAACACATACACCATCTTCCTTTAAAGCAATTCTCAAGATCTATCAATTTTGCTTCCAATATGGAACCATTACCAAATAAACCCGAAATATAACTGTGGAGTGGCTGATTATTTCTCCATAAAGTTATAAAGAAAATGCCTAAGAAAGGAACTAACACTTTCTCGCCTACCATCATATTTTCCTCAGAACACCCGGAAACTTTGAACATTTGACACGTTCGTAATACTTCCTCTTATCAGGAATAAGAGAAATTAAAAATCTGATGTAAAACACTCACACGTTTTTCTCCTTCTGCAATCATAACAATATCTTGGAACAAAATTTCCAGAACTTGGATTTTTTTACTAAACGGCAAATTGACCTTATCATTATATAACTAACGACGGTATGGATTACACTTGCAGGATTTTAGGGCACAAGCTGTTACCTGAATATGAGTTTATATATATGAGTTTGATATCTTTCTTCGTTTAAGAGTTATTTCAAAAGTGGCCCGTTTAAATGGGACACCCTATATATATATATATAGGTGCCGAAGCAACTAGCCCTGAAAATGGATGGCGCTGTAGCGTCGTGCCTATACTCTGCCGTCAATGACAAAGGTAGTTAATAAGCTGTGTGTTAATTAATGTTGTAGTTTTTTAAATTGCGATGTTGTTAATTATATAGCTTGTTTCATACTACTATTATGTCTTGACGAGTAAGAGGGTCGCGGCGATGAGCGCAGAAGGTCTGGGCGAGAGCCCGCCTGGAGCCGTCGCTGGTGCAGATCTTGGTGGTAGTAGCAAATTCTCCTTATATATATATATACATGTATATAGGGTGTCCCATTTAAACGGGCCACTTTTGAAATAACTCTTAAACGAAGAAAGATATCAAAAAAGTGAACATAACGTTTGTTGAAGTATTTGCGCTCTAGTTTATTACTGTGTTAATGTTATTTGATTTTATTGCCGCCTTACACCTGAAATCGGTGATTGAAAGTTGCGATTTCCTTTTGACCCCCACTTTTTATTACTGTATTGAAAACTACTAAAAAAAAAAAAAAAAATGAAGAAAAATGCCGTTAATTTCACTTCAATATTTCAAACCGTTGTCAAGATATTCAATCATAAAGATTAAATTTTCGTCGTTTTTTTTTCCCTATTTTTCTGTTTCATAAACTAAGATTAAAAGCGGATTTACTAATTGCATCACTTAACATGTACAGAAATTCAAATTTTACAGGAAGGAGAATAAAGTTATTTTCGCCATAAATATGAAAGTTTCAACACTCTTACAACTATCTGTATTATAATGTGTATATTGTTTACAGAATGCTATGATACTGAATTGCTTAATATATTCTATACTAATAGATTGGAGAGCAACAAGGCATCAAAAACTGAAATCTGAAAAAATCGTCACTTGTTACCTTTACAAAACAAGTGATTCAATTAATTTCTAATAAATAAGAGAGTTCAAATGATGATAACCCTTAATACCTATTTTAGAACCATAAGGAACTTAAAAATCAGGTTAAATATCATTAAAACAAAACAATATTTCAGTTTATTTACAAAAAACTATAAAAAAAAATATTTCCTACTTATTCAAAATGACCATCTCGGCTTAACCAACACAAGCGCAGTCGCTGTCCAACAGATGAAGTTGCTAACCGTATCATGTCTGCCAGAATTGCTTAGCAGGTTTGGATTAAGTCTTCTCTAAGTGCTTTTGGAGTTGTTGGTTCTCTGACATAAATTTTTTCTTTGAGATATCCCCAAAGAAAAAATTCAAAAGGGGTTAAATCTAGCGATCTGGAAAGCCAGCTTACCGGTCCCTGTATCCCGATCCAGCGGCTAATGAACATCTCTGCATTCACTATTCTCCTCGCCAGATCGCCAGATTTAATCCCTCTTGAATTTTTTCCTTCGGGATATCTCAAAGAAAAATTTTATCTCAGGGAACCAACAACGCAGTTCAAAGATAAGCCTAACATATTTCCTATTCAAAACCCCAATAAAATAAACCTTTCCACAGTAAAAGATTCAAATAAAAATGATAGGTTTTTTATACATGTCTAATTATCACTTCAAGTTTAAAAAGATAGATCTTTGGAAACTTTTCGTAAAAATTCTGAGAAAAGTCAGAAACCAAAGTTGCAGCTTTTCTTGAAGGATGTTAAAAAACAAAAAAATAAAAAATAAAAATGAAAGGTGTTTAGATGCAACCTAAATATTTAAGAAAATCATTATATCATTTTCGATTATATCATGTAATGGGGAAAAAATGTAATAAGTCACGTCTCAAAACTAAAACCTGCTTTGTCGGTTGCAATTGTGATTTAAGATATTTTGTTTACATACAAAACAAACCATTCACTTTTATTTGTGTACTCAAGGTAACGATAAGAGAGATATATTTTATATATATATATATATATATATATATATCATCATCGATCATATCTGAAATTACAGCAGTAACAGGAATTAGTAACGTAGGGCAAAATTATTCTAACCGGAAGTACCGGAAGTACTAGATTCGCTTGTGAAAACTAAATATTAGAATTTGTATTTTGGAATTTCGCTGAATATTTAGGTATATCATAGGCACAAAAACACAAACATACATACTACACACACACAGTAAGGCTCTGTCAGGAAAGTGACTGTTGGCAACATTTTTACTTCCTCTAAGAAAAAAGCCAATTGCGCGGGGGTGTCAAATTTTTGGAATCGATTTTTTTTTTCAGGAAAAATATATTTTAGCCCTCTTCTCCCCCCCCCCCGTAAGAAAAAATGTTTGTAGTGAATGGTCCTCACACATTCTCTCTTGCTGAGTGTATGTGTGTGTGTGGGTGTGTGTGTGTTTGAATAAAATTTCTCAAAATCGAATAATCGCATGAAGTTCAAACTTAGTATTCGGTTTAAGGAACTACCACCGCTTCTGAAAGTTTTCGGGCAAAATCCACAAACCGGAAGTGCGACTTTCCTAGATTAATTTTTTTTATTTTTCAGTTTTTGGCGATTTTCTTAAAAAACGGCTACAACGATTTTCTTTAAACTTCGTATATTATCTACATACCTACATGAATACCTATCACTTTTATTTGAAACATTTTCTCGGGAAAATTGATTTTTCCCAGGATGAGGGGTTTTAGGGAAACGATATCGTTTAGTTTTCCTCTTTAAGTATCACTTCATTAAAATTTTTGGTTCTTCCACCTATATAACATTAATAAACCTTTTTAACTTCTCTTACTTCGGAATAAGAGGAAGTATTGTAATCGTGTCAAATTTTCTATATTGATTTTTCACCGGAAATATCCGTTTTGAGGTCCCCTGAGTCCAAAAAAGTGGTTTTTAGTAAATGGTCTGTGTGTATGTGTATGTGTGTGTGTGTGTGTGTGTGTGTGTGTGTGAACAGCACAGCTCAAACTAGAAAAACCGACAAGTCTACTAGTATCCGACTAGTAGGTTATCTGTCAAAATTCCTTAACCGGAAGTACCACTTTACTAGTTTTTTTCTTTTTTGCTATTTTCTGAAAAATGGGGCCAACGATTTTCTTGAAACTTGGTACGTCAACTACACATACAAAGAGCTACACCTTTTAGTTGAAACATTTCAACGGAAATTCATTTAATGGTACTTTTGGGGGAGGGATGGGGCTACAGCTTCGTCTGGAGTGCTATTTCAGTTTATTCAACAATTCTGTCATCTATATAATGGTTATTAGAATTAAATATGTTGTTGAAATTCCGAGCTTGAAAAAAAATCGGATAACCGGAAGTGCTTTTATTTTAACACTTTACTAAATGATTTTTTTTTTTTTTTTACTTTTTCACGATTGACTCAAAAATGGCTCCGACGATTTTCTTGAAACTTCTTGTATAAACTACACATACAAATATCTACAACTTTTTTTTAAAAACATTTCTCTGAGAAAATTCATTTAAGGGCCCCTTTTGGGGGAGGAGTGGGGTTATGTTATTCTCCAAAATGCTATCATACTTGATTATACAATTCTACCATCTAAACAAAATTAATTAAAAATAAATAGATGGCCAAAATTCCTTGTTTCAAGAAAATTAATAAACCGGAAGTGCGCTTTTACTGAACAGTTTTTTCAGTTTCCGCTAATTTCATTGAATTTATCAATTATAATTTTGAGAACTGGAGTAAGAGAAAGTTGTGTGAATGTTTCACACACCAGATTTTTTTGACTTAAGAGAATTCCAAATTTGAAGAAAATTGTTTAACCGGAAATGCGGACTTTACAATGTTAAGTTTGTAGTAATATAATGGAATTTTCTCGAAAACCTCTTATAATGTTTTATAACCAGCTATAAAGGTACATATCACATTTTTTTTTAATAAAAGATTTTCAAGGTTCTAAGGAATTTGTGGCATTAATTTTCAAAATTTATTATAGCGTTCTTTCAACGTTATGGTTCTATCTTCTGGACTACATGTACAAACTACATTAAAATGACTAGGAGAGCAAGGGTATCTACCAGCTTGTAACATATCACCCTTCTATATTTATGTTAGTGCTGTATAAAAAAAAAAAAATTAAAAATTTATTGATTTATTTTTATTTGTTGATAGATTGAACTTCGTCCAAGGTAAATTGATGATATCCTCTGTTTAAAGAATATATTCTTGAAATATTAAAAATTCTATGACCTTATGAGACTCATCATACAAATAAATAATTGTGTCTTTTACAACATGTTTAATAACTTGACCTTTGAACTAATAAAATTAATGTAATTATAAATATTTATCAAAATTTTTATCATTAAACATGTTATACAAAACTCATTATTTTATTTATTAAAAAAAAAAAAAAAATTATTTTTTTTTAATATAAATTTTATGAATTATAAAATCTGTCGATCTCAACAGTATGGTTAAATAAAACTTCAATGATTCGTATTAAACACTTAAGGAATATTTGATAAATATTGATAAGATATCCGTAACAAATAAATATAGGATTATAACTAAACAAGTAGGTGTAAATTTAAACTATACCTTCTCTGTGTTATCAAAGTGCCTTAAAGCAAACAAGGGACCCACCCCCAACCATATTATAATTCAATCAACCGGATGTTTAATATTTAGAAAGAGCCGCTTACCTTTACTATTAGGTTAAAAACTTGTTTAAACATACGGATCACTTTTCGATGATGATAATTTCTAAATAAATAATTACGATTTTATTTATTCTTATTCTACAATTTTGTTCATTCTTATTTTATTTCTTCAATATTTAAAAATAAATGTAAAAATTTTGGCATTTTCTTTTTAGAATAAAATATATAAGTTTCCTTAAATATAATTTATAATCCCCTACAAGCAGGGCCAGCTAAAGGAATACGCAAGAAATGCACCATGTAGGACCCCCTCCTTCCCGTGCCAAAACTAAAAAAACAAAGGAAATAGAAAAAGAAATTGGCAATCTACAAATAAATTGACTTCCTCTTACTGTTTAATAAAGAGGAAGTATTGTAATCGTGTCAAATTTTCGATATCGACTTTTCACCGGAAACATCCATTTTAAGGTCTCCTAGGCCCAAAAAAGTGCTATGGAATTGTAACAGCATATATCAAAAAATTTTGTTAAATGAAACAAAATCATTAACAAACAACTAAGAGAAGAGTAGAATCAAAGTTAGTCCACCCATATAGCAAGCAGTATTCTATCAACAAGTTATTATGGTGCCTTGTTTGATATAGATCTGGTTCAGCTGGGATGGGTTATTTTCCATTTAGCTCTATATAAATGGCAATTCCATTCACTTATTTCGAAGGGAATAATAATACTTATTAATTTAATTAGGTTACAGTCAAAATACCAATTTAAATAAGGATTCTTAAGAATTATTAGAATTGATACAAAGTATTGACCCTATAATCGAAGTATGATTTATTAATGTAAAGATAAAAAGCATGACTTGGAATAAATTTTCTATTAAATAAATATTAAGAACCGCCGTTTTTCTTTTGTTTTTTCTTGAAATATTGAAAATCTAGTTTTTGTGATGCGTGCGGTTTGCACAACTCTGCTCTATCGACTGAATTGTTAATTAACTTTCAACACGCAAAGTAACTCTCTTTTCAATGTTGTTTTTATTATCACTTTTCTAACTTGTAACATTTCATTTAAAAAATCATAATAATGTGTAAACATAAATCTGAGAAAAAAATTCTTCCTTTTTATCTTTTTTTACTTTCTCTTACTGTTAGTAAACAGGAAGTATTTTAAGCGAATCAAATTAAATGTCTGTTTTGAGGTCTCCTGAGTTCGAAAAAGTGTTTTTTTTTTAGCTATAGGTATGTGTATGTGTGAGACAGCATATCTCAAAAACGAAAAATCGCAAAATGTTCAAATTTAATATTTCGTTAAAATGCTACCAGGGGAGACCTGAGAATTAGCTTTTTGTAAAATTCGTTTAACCGGAAGTCCCAACTTACTGATTTTTTTTTCACTTTTTTTTTGCGATTTTCTCTAAATACAGTATATCAACTACACATATATAAGCTACAACTTTTGGGAAAAGGGGTGGGTTTAGGTTTTCCTCTATAGTGCTATTTCATTTTATTATATAATTCTATCATCTGAATAATATTAAATGGAATTAAATATGTTGTTGAAATTAAGAATTTGAAAAAATTGGATATCCGGAAGTCTTTTACAGTTTTTCTGCTATTTTCTCTAAAGCTGCTGGAACAATTTTCTTTTAACTAGGAATGTGGACAATATATATTAAAAGCTACAACTTTTATTTCAAAACATTTCTCGTGATAAAGCCATTTCAAGGAGCTTATGTGGGAGGGGGTGGGGTTATGTTTCCTCTAAAATACTATCATAGTTGATTATACAATTAATTCTACCATCTAAACAAAATTAATTAGAAATAAATAGATTGCCAAAATTCCGAGTAAACCGGAAGTGCGTTTTTTTTTTTTTTAAATAGTTTTTTCAGTTTTTGCAATTTCCTCCATTACTAACACCAATGAATCTCATAAAATTTATTATACTAATTATAAAATCTGTCAGTTATAATTTTGTAAAATGCAGTCAGAGAAAATTGGGTGTGTTTGTTTTCAAGAGTAATTGAAATCTGACACAATAATATACAGACACATGAACATTAATACGAAAAAGCTTTCTATACTTATATAATTATACGAAAACAATACAAATAAAAAAAATCGAACCATAAAACATACATTTTGGGGAAAACTTATATTAGAAAATTGAATTAGATAATGATGATACAAGATCGCAATAAATTTCTCTTACATCATAATAATTATAATATATGAAAAAAAAAAATCTGGCGTGATTCACTCACACAACTTTCTCTAACTCCAGTGTTTAAAACTGTGATTGACAAATTTTATAGTTAATATACACCAAACTTAATGAAATTCTTCGGTGTTTTTATGGAGGAAATAGCAAAAATTAAAAAAAAAAAAAACTGTTCAGTAAAAACGCCCTGGTTTATTAATTTTCTTGACACTCGGCAAATTCTATTTATTTCTAATTAATTTTGTTTAGATGATAGATATGTATAATCAACAAGGATACACTTTAGAGAAAAACATACCCCCATCCCATCCCAAAAACCTCCTTAAAAGATGTTACCAGAAAAAAATGTTACAATTAAAAGTTGAGGCTTTTTATATGTGTAGTTCATGTTCTAAGTTAAAAAAAAAATTAAAAATGCGAGTCGTTTTTGAGAATATAGTAGAAAACTGAAAAGTACTTCCTAGTAAAAACGCACTTCCAGTTATCAGATTTTTTTTCAAACTCGGAATTTCAACAACATATTTAATTTTAATTAATATTATTTAGATGATAGAATTGTGTAATAAAGTGAAATAACGCTTAAGAGGAAATCGTGACCCAACTTTCCCCCAAAACTACCCTTAAATGAATTTTCCCAAAAAAAAATGTTTCAAATAAAAGTTGTAGCTCTTTGAATGTGTAGTTGATATATCAAGTTTAAAGAAAAATCATTGAAGCCATTTTTGAGAAAATCGCAAAAATGTAAAAAAAAAAAAATTTATCAAAGTGGTACTTCCGGTTGAGGAACTTTGACAGATAACCTACTGACGGATCCCATGATGATACCTTAACGGAATATCATGTGGGAACCTTTCTACGATTTACACACACACACATATACCTACCATTTTTCTAATAATCACTTTTTTGTACTCAGGGAACCTCAAACAGGATATTTCCGGTGAAAACTCGATATCGAAAATTTGACACTATTTTATAACATATATCTTTTGACAATAATAATAATAATAATAATAATTATTATTATTATTATTATTAATGGCTGGTTGCGCTGTGAAAGCCTGATGAGCGAAGATGGAGAACTGCAACTTGCTTGAAGCTAAGAAGTGAGAAGGAAATTAGGTGACGTGAGAGGTTGTGGTTGTTGCCCCCCATTTGCTCAGCGTTTCCGCAATGGCGTGATGCCAATAATAATAAAGGGCTAAGTGGTAGTATGCTGGATTCCCACGCAGAGATCTCGGGTTTGAATATAGTCGAGGTGCCCTTAGATTTTTTTTATTCTAGGAGCCTCTACAGCACACTGTCCGATGATGAACAGTTTTGTCTGTAACGAGAGAACACTGTCCGGAAGCCGGCCACTGTGCACTGATAAAGGCTCCGAGAGCGCCAATGACCATAGTTGTTGTCGCGCCTTAACTTAAAATAATAATAAATCTTAATCGGTTCCTACTCACTAACGAGCTCGAAACCGGTTCGAGAATAAGAATTGCAAGTTGAAATGGTTATAATCAATGGAACTTCTGCTTCAATTAAAGCAAAAAATATTAATTCCAAATAAATTTGGATAAACATTTTATTTTTTAATATTTGGAAACGATTAATTTTTTAATATTTTAAACATTGCAGAATACTTCACTTAATAATTCGTTTCTATTGTTAAATATTGAAAGAGACATGCAATGTTTCATGGGATTCAATGTGACTATTTTATGAGACAAATTTTATGATACGTTTGACCTTTAAAAAAATAAGAAAGGAATATAAAAAAAAACTTGTGAAACACTCACAAGACTTTCTACTACAATTTGCACAGTTCTGACAAATTTCCTTCAAACTTCCAATCCTCTCACTATATGTTTATTTGCCTTCAATGTTATATAAATAAGACAATATATACTTATCAAAACCATTTAAAAAAAAAAAAAAAAAAAAAGCTTAATCTTATCCCTCATCCAAAAAACCCTTTAAATGAAATAGCTATGAAAAAAGTTTTAAATAAAAATGATAAGTTTCTCTATTTTATAGTTAGTATGGTAAATTGAAATCTATTATAATACTGAAAAATGCATTCCAAAGCTGTTCCATTCCGAGTTTTTCCAAACACAGAATTTTGTTAACATATTTAATACTAATTAATATTATTAGTATGAAAGGAATCGTATAATAAACTCAATGAGTACTTTATAAAAAAGCATAACCCCCCCAACTATCGTCCTTAAAAATACCCTTAAATGAATTTTCCCAGAGATATGTTTCAAATAGAAGTTGTAGTATTCAATATTTTTGTAGTTGATATAATCACAGTTTAAAGAAAATCGTTGAAGCCATTGGTTGAGGAATTTTGATTATCAGATCCCATGGTGATGACTAAACCAAATTTCAAGTTTAATTTTTTATGATTTTTCATTTTTTTAATACATACATTATATCACACCATTTTCTACAAATCACTTTTTCTGACTCATGGGACCTCAAAATGTATATTTTCGGTGAAAACTCGATATCGAAATTTGATACGATTACAATAGTTCATCTTATCACGAGTAAGAGAAATAAAATAACAAATAACAACAAATCTTACTTTACATGGTAAAACGTAATTTTACTTTACTTTTTTGGAAATATTAAAGGAAAAAAAAAAATTACATTGCCCTTTATTAAATATAATGCATTGGATTATGTTTACACTAAAGACGGAGTTCTGATGGTGCATGTTACTTCATACTATATGGCTACGCCCAATATAGATCAATCAAAATAATTTTATTTAAAAAAGTTTTCTTAAGCCTACTGGTAATACAATAATATTTTCTTTAAGGTCCGTTAATAGATAAAGAATACTACTATTATATTAATGGGTAAGCTCAGTATAAATTTTATTCAACCGGAAATGCGGGTGGATTATGCGTACATTAAATTATAATATTCTCTTAATAGACACTTTTAGGAAATACACATTTCTTAATCATTTATCTGAAATATAAAAAAAGTTATTGGCCAAACGTTTCAATCATGAACAAAACAAATCCAATTAATTAACAATTCACAATTTATTTTATTTTTTTAACACTGTAAAAACAAAAAAATCGTGCATAATAAAATTTTTAAACTATTCTAGCAAATAAAATGTTCAAGTTCAAGTTTCAAGATCGTGCAAAAAATTAGGATTGAGTGTTTGTAGCTATAAATTAATATAGTATGCAAATATTAATCATTTATTCTTTCAATCTACGAAATAATTTCATATTTTAATTAAGTATGACATACATGAGAGCATAACTTTTTTTTAATATAAAATTGATGTTAACAATAAAACAAAATCAAGTATTTCTTTTACTTTAATTAATAACAAGGTGAAATGTATGCTACTAGTTCATCTATAAAAACTGGGTCATTACTAACTGCAGTTGTTTACATATTATGAGAAAGACTTGGCTTCTTTCACATGAGAAATTAATCACTTCGAAAGAATTTTTTTTAAAATATTCCTCTGTTTAAATTAAAGATTTCTTTAACGAAAATTAAATTGTATGAGATCTGAATCTTGGATGCATCGTGTCATACATGTTCTTAAACCTACAGCTCTTATAATACAATTGCTATACTGCAAAGTTTTCCCAAAATCAGAATGTCCCAATTTCAACCAAAACAATATTGGGGGCACTAAACTAAATAATTACCAAAAACCTTTTTATTTATTATGAAAACTCAGCTTTAAATTAAGTGTCCATTAATACTATTCAAATCAAATGCTACCTAAAAATAAGTGCATGCAATAACAATAAACACAAACATTCAAACATGCTTCTTCTTTCTCTTATCAGCCAAGATAAGCATTTCACTGATAAAGGATATGAAAACAAGGGCAAAAAGATTGACATGACAAATCTTAATAATTTAAGAGGAAGTAAAAAAATCAAAGTCAAATTAAAGTGAGTTTAAAAAAAAATATGCAGCTATTTGTTTTGTATATCGGACCATAAAACATTCTGTAAAAGTTAATAAAACGACATTAAGCAAATACTTTCAGTAAATTTAAATACGAATTCTGAATTACTTACGTTTTCATTTTTATTGTTAGTACCTGTGAGAAAACACAAACTTCGATCAATTTCAAACGGTTATAAAAGTGCAAAATCGGGGATAAAAATTTAATACAACTTGTAAAGTGCAATACATTTATGAATGACATACTGAAAAATTAACTACATAAACCAAAAATGATAGAATTATTATATTGAATTTACACACAAGTTCCATTCGACACAATCTATGTTGACTAGAACATAAATATTCTCATAATTTTTTAGTTTATTTCCACAGCTGGTAGAAGGTTATCGACTAAAAAATTAGTGTAGATTTTTAAACGCAAATCAAATATGTATATTTTTCAAAACAAAATCTTATCAAGTAAAAGAAAAAGTACCGGTTAAAAGAAAAAAAAAAAAAAAGTTTATAATCATTGATAAGAGTAGTTTTGTAACTAAAATAATAAAAAGACTTGGAATAAACTGGTACTTACAAAAACAGCAAGCAACTATTACTGGAACTGTGTGATTTAAAATACAACGGCCCTGATCAAAGAACCACATTGGAAGAAACCCAACACGAACTTTCCGTACGCAGGAGCGCAGATGTACTAACCTATTTTAGGGGAAAATTCAACCAATAGCATAGCTCAGAAAGGTGGCGTGATCCACAAGCGCAATAGAGAGGGGATCAATCAATGAGCGGGCCATTTTCGAAAGTTAGTGCACTTAAAATTTTTTATAAGCATTTTATTCTATATTTTCTCTTAAAAATGTGATTGAGAAAATGCATTTTGTAAAAAAATCGACCTTATATAAAATATAAAATTAAACATTTATTTGTTATGAACAAAGCATAATTTCATATTACGATTATTCTTTTATAAAAAAATAAATAAATTAGACGTCAAAAGGAATAAATCATAAACTGCAAGGTTGTGTTTTTTCGCAATCACTTCTATCAATAACAATAATCAGCTGATCTCTTCAGGTCTGGCTAGGTTTGGTTAGTATCAATAGTGAGTGTTGTATACATATTACAAAAGTTGTGTTCATTAGGAGCTTATTTGAAAACATGATGTAATAATAAGTAGAATTATTTCTATTTCAGCGGGACCATTAATAATGTAGAACATTAAGTTGAACAAAAAAATGTTCTTAACGTTTTACTGTGTGAAGAGATAGCAAAAATAAAAGTAAGGCATTGAAACTAAGATAAGTTTTTACGAAGTATTTTCAAAAATTAGCAGTTTATTTTCATTTTATTAGATAAAATGGGCGACTATCAAAGACTGCAAACAGAGGCTGAATCTGAGGTTCATTTAAATGCTGCTGTACAATCCACTAATAATGTTTACTATATTAAGCCGATGTCATTGTGGCATAAAGTTGCTTTTTTAACTTCCATACTTGTCTGCATTGCAGTTGTCTTATTTTTTATATGGGGCTTACCTTGCGATATGGCGCAATGTGGAAAAGAAACTGTGAATTCTATATCTTGGGATAGAACATTGACAGGACTAGGTAAAAAATAAAATGAGTAAACTTATAATGAGCTATAGTTAACTTGATTTGGCAAGTACTCTTAAATACTATTCTTTCAGAACTGAAAGGGCGAATGCATTTAGTAGGAGGTAATCTAATTGCTATTTTACGTGGTGCTCTGTGGGGAAAATCCCGAGGAGTCAAATTTCCTTCGGGAGGTGGAGGAGTGGTTGCTCTTTTAGGTAAAACGGGAACAGAAAGTTACTGGTTGAAGTTAAGCGTTCTTCCAAGATATATAGACTGCTCAATGTCTGAATTAATTGCAAGTGGAGTGAGAACATGTCTTGTGGTTGGAGAAAATGGTTATTTAGCTGCAATAGACCCCATATCAGGTAAATATAAATACATTTTTTTATTGATATTTTACACTATGATTATTAAATGTCTAACCGGATTTTGCACTTATTTTATTGGATATTGCGTCATTAAATACAAGATTGATGTTTTATGTAGAATTTGTGTAATGTAGTATTTTCCAGGCTAAGATTGATGTTGACCTAGCAATGGTGTAATCAGGGCAGCTGCAATCCTGGATTGCAAGAAGTACACCGCATCCGGGCGGCAGATTTTTACGCATGTAGAATAGTATTAGTTAAAAAAAGTCATAGAAAATTATTTTATTTTGTGATAGGCACTTTGTTCTATCAAGTTAATAATTAGTCGTATTTTTATTGCTTTCATTGAATGGAACAGTGCAAATTTATATTTATGATTTGAATATCATTATAAATTTATTAGAAATGCACTAATAAGCAATTGCAGGATGAAATATTCCACAACTTTCTCATACTGCAATTTTATGTTCTTATTCATGTTTAAAGTCTAAGGTTCTAAGTAGGAAGTTACTAAATGTTTAGATGGCTTGCACATTATTATGTAAATATAAGGAATTGGCAGTGACTCGGTCAGTCCACAGGATATGTTATGATCCATCACTTTGCTGATGATGGTAAAGTGCAACATTGTAATGATTATAATATATATCAATAAAATTGTTTAGAAAAAAAGACAATTTAAAGAAGGAAAAGAAAATTACATATTTTTATTTGATTTTTGAAGATTTCTAAAAAATGTGTAATTTTTCCATATTTGCCTATTTCCATATAAGTTGCTACTTTAAATCATCCTGTTTCGTTATATGCAGTCGGTTTCTCTTATTCATCTCAGACGTTACTAGATGCATTTTCTACCATTTAAAAAGATCAATAATCCAAGCTTAAAGTTAGACATTTTTTCAGAAATGTACCTTATCGGTGAAAAATAACCAAGCTTTTTTTTTACCGTAGACTAGTTTCTTTCTTTGTGTTGATCATTCGAACATTTCTTTCGTAAATAGAGAGTTTATGTTATTATTCTCAAGATACTTTTGTAAATGTGAAAGCATTGATCCATTCAAAATGCCTCTCTCAAAAATCATCGAGTGCAAGAATAGTTGCGAGTGAGTAGAAACTGTAATGCTTTTAACAAAACACCTATGAACTGAGCGAACGCTCGTAATCGGTCATGGCTGTTAGAGAATATAAAGTCAAAAATGATAGTAAGGCTTGTCGCAAACTTTATTTAAGGATACTTGAAACAATTTGACAAAATTTAAACTAAAATATCACTTTTTTTTTTTGCAAACTAATGGCAATTTTCAAGTGTTTCTCTTACAAAGTGACATCAACTTTTATATGAAAATTTGTCCTAATTTCAGGAAATCGTATTTGGAACATAAGGACCCCTAATGAAAAAACATACCCACAGCCTAAAGATATTGATGTTCCGGTACCTATACCAGATATGGATTCTGATGGAATTGGAGATTTAGTTACTCTTTCTAGATTTGCAAAGGGACATCATAGATTGGCATTTATTTCTGGAAAATCTGGTGTACTCATAAAAGAGCCACCCTTGAGTAATGATTGCATTCAAGTAACTGATTTAAAATTTGATTATACTACATCTACTGTTCACTTCACTTGCTCAACACATATAAGTAATTATTATTATTTTATGTTGTCTAATTAGTTTTTTCATTAATTACTAGTAAATTCATTTTAATCAATACCATGTTCTGGGTTCTTCAGAATCAAGGCAAATGTCTTATGAAGTAAAAGAAATTAAATCCCGAACTGGAAAATCTTTGGATAGAGTAGTTATACCAGAGGAAGAACATCTGAGATTTGTTGAAGGAAATAATTCTGCTGGAGAACATAAAGTTATAGTAAGTAATTCTGGTACATGTCCAAATGATTGTTCAGTATCGGTGAATGTAACAGATTTCCGCAACAGAACAATTTGGTCATATCAAGCACAAAGGGCGTACATAATGTCACCAGTTTCTCTTCATTTTAAACATTCAATAAGTGGATTTCTGCTTAAAATATGGCAATGGCATAGTCCAGCGGAGGTATTTATAATAAAGTTATAATTGTTAGTTGATTTTGTATGTAGATAGAAATCATTAAAGAAATATTATTCTTTAGAAGGAAACAAAAACTGCTGACGGAATAAGTGTCGAACTAATAAAGGAAAGGATCATATTAATAACATTTAACAAATCTGGAAATATGCATGTTGTTAATGCAAGTCAGACTGATATAATACAATTATGCTATGATAATGAATGTCAGCCACACCTTTCCTTCCAAACTCAATCAGGTAAAAATAAAAAAAAATCAATTACTTGGATATACTTTTTTATGAATTAAATTGTTATCATACATTATTTTTTTTTACAGCATTGATTGCTGATTTAAACGGAGATGGGACCCAAGAATTAATATCTTATTTTGTCACATACAGAGCCAACAATGATGATCCACCTGTTATATTAGACAAACACTCTGTCGACCAGTGGGAATTAGAAAGCAGAGTTAGAGTAGTTAGATTGGAAGCTGAACTTCCTAAGTTGTACGAAGCGGTTTCTAAACATTAGTTTTATTTTTTATTTAATTATTGGCTTTATTTAATAATTTGATTCCTACATCAAAAGTATAAATTGACGACCGAGTTAAATGTATTAGTGAGTAGGATTTTATGTAAAATTCATAGGATTTATTTTTCAAACACTTAAAATCTTTTATGCAAAACTAAGGATAGTAATCCTTAAATGAATTAAAATGAACAAATTGTGATAACTATTTATGCTGTGTTCCTCTAAATAGTCTTTTCCTATATCTTTTTTTAAATATTTTTTAGTAAGGCAACATTTTATGAATTATTGCCAGGAAACTTACTAGTTTTATACAAAAATATCTACGCTTTACCAAAGATAAAATGCTTTAAATGTATATACAAAATTTTATTTTTTTGATTTTTCCAGATGGTTACTTAAAAGTTATTTTTAATAGTTATTGATATAATTTTATTGAATAGATAATTAATTGTTGTTCCTTTTGTTTTTATTAATTTATGTTGTCACATGTGAATTGTTATAGGTTTTATAGTTCCTTATTATTTGTTGCTATTTCAAATAAAATTATTATTCTAATGCTTATCAATTGTAAGATTATTCTTCTTTACCCTAAATAACGAAATATATTTTGTAATAAAAGGAAATATTGTGATCGGTTGTTTAAGATTTTTCAAAATTAGGTCCTTACTAGAGAAACTGTTTGATGCTCCCTACTCTGATTTTTTGTTTTTAGAATTGAAGTGGGTGTGAATGTTTGGTTAATACAAACATAAAATGAAGAATTGCAAAAAGTTCAAACTCTATATTCTTTTAGAATGTGAGGGATGAAACTCTTATCAGACGTTCTTCTATATATTCCAAAATTGTTCCTATGATTGCCTTCAAATTTGTATATTTACAACATTCGTAATGTTTTCAATTATATTTTGAACATTTTTCGATAATTAATTTTGGAGAGTGCAGGAAGACCTATGAGTTAGAGGTATCTAAAATTAAACACTATTATTTTTTTACTTTGCATTATTTTTTTTTAATATAAATCTTTGGCAAATTAACTAGATGAGTTGTAACAATTGCGAAGTTAAATGTAATTTATAAATTTCAATTTAAGAATTCCATGAAAGAAAATGGTGAGTGATTCCACAATTGATTTTTTCATTATAAAAAGTTATTAGAGTTCTAGTAAGAATATAATTTAAAGTAATTTGGGATGAGCATAGTTGATTGTCGGTCTAAGAAGCTCAACCGGGGTCCGGACAGGGCTATTAGAGAGACGTTGCTATATCTTCCACGGAACTCTTTCAGGCATCTGGTTGGATCCCTTACTTGGACATTGTTTAAGGAGATATCTCCATGTAGTGGAGCTCATGCGGATCCATTTTGTAGAGCCTGTGAGACAGAGGAGGAAACACCCACCATCTTATGACAGACCAAATTTGTATTATGCTTGTGTTATGAGGAAATTATGTTCAGGACCTTTGGTCGGAACAACTTAGGGAAGAGCTAGGCTATTTCCCTTTAAGGTTATTGTCCGATGCGGCGAATCTTTGGAGGATTAGATCCGAGTCTGGATATTTGTTCTAGACCAGATTTATTGTTTTTCCCGGGGTTAGCATTATGGGCCTAGTGGGGCTTTGGATAGCGTAGGGTTGGTTCTCCCCAAGACAAATAATAATGATAATAAGAATAATATTCTTTTTCCCGCAACCTTAGGTTGACTGTTCGAAATGGCTGGAAATACAGGACCATCAAAAATAAATGATTTGGTAACCCTTCTTTTATCTTAGTGAGCACCTGCTTCTTCTTCAAAGCAAGAAAGAATGAACGCAATAACGTGACTACATGGTTGCTCCAGACAAGATTTTATGCTGCTAGGTAATTGCTTTGTTTCTTCATTTAATGAAAAACAATAACTTATTGAACTGTTACCTAATGGCTTAGAAATAAATTGGCAAATCTTATTAGCTGAATAATATATATAATTTTATAATTGAAATTATAATGAAAAGTGAAAAAATTCGTTTTAGTTCTTTCAACACATAAAATGTGCCTTTTATTAAAAAAACATTTATACATTAATCACGTCAATACAATGTAATAAAACATTACTCCAATAAATCAATAATTCTTCCCATAATTTCCTTTAAACGTTGCGTGAATTCATTAACACAAGGTAATTTTAAGGTATTTATTGTATTTAAAATAGGATTTATATTATATAAATCAAATAACATATGATTTCGACCCATTTCCCAATTGCCGGATACCTTAAGGCATTTACTTTTATTTAAACTTTCTATTCTTCTTTCAGCAATAAAAATCAAAAATTTTACAAAATCTGGAAAATTCATACCGAAAGCACACTTCAACATGATCTGGCAATGTTCTTCCCAATTCTCCATGTCTTTGCAATCTGCTATTTCATTTTTAACGTCAGAAAAAGCTTTTTCTAACGCGATCCACATTGATTTAATATTGCAAGCATTAATCCAGTTGTGGTTTATGGATATTGTATCTTCCTACAAAAATATTTTTAAAAAATTTACTAGAAAAAGATCTCGAGGGTAAAAATATTTTTAAAATCTTATAATAACTGTAACAAGCAATTTAGGTGCAATAAAAAAAACTATTGTATGAGCCTTACAATATTCCACACTTGATGATGCCATCCAGAAGGAACAAATACCGCATCGCCTACTTCTTGAATTAAAACTATTTCATTACTTAAATATTGATAATTGGGGTATTTCGAAGAATTCAATAAATCTTGACTGTTGACGTCATATACTAATTTTCCAAATCTGTCTTTCAATAAATCTTCTGTTCCAGGTGGGAAAAATATCCACTTTTTCTTTCCACATACATTGACAGACCAACTAAAGGATGAAAAAACATCTGCATGAAGAGGGGTCCTAAAAAAATCCGTAACAGTTATGGTTTTTTAATGTTAGTCTAAAATTTTAATTACAAATTTTTTCAAACTTCTACTCTTACAGCAACTTTTACGTTACAGAAATTTATGATAAGTTTATTCAAGCAAGCTTTACGTCAACCAGAACACCCGTAAAATCAATTTCCTAGAAAAAATCCTAAATCGACAATGAAGAAGGAAGCATACCTAGTTACATAAGTGGTACTGATTTTAGCCAGAAACTTATGGGTGGAACTTGAACTGCAATCTTCTCTTCCAGTCAGACTGCTCTAAAGGAGTTGGGAGGCAAATACTCAGATCAAAGATTGTTGATAATGCCAGAAGGAGCTGAGGTCCGCGGTGAACCAGAATAGTCTACTGCTAGGGAGGATGCCTGGCAGCATGCCTTCAAAGAAATGAAAAGATCTACAGGTTGGCAAAAGAGAGGACACTATTTTCTCTACTCCTGAAACTTTTCGTCTCGTAAAAAACTCCTGCTGGAAATGGTCTTAGAATACCCTTCACTGAAAGAGTATTGTGGGCCAGAGGTATCCAAGATTTTACTGAAGAGGTTATGAAAGATTCATAGACGTAGATCCTTCGTAAAACGAAAGGTAGGCTAAGGAGGATCGCTGCCTTGATTACGAGGCCTTGTCTTCTTTCTTTCTTTCCTTACCTAATAAGAAAACATCTAAATAACATGCGTCTTCTTAGGGACAAACTCTGAATTTGAAATGAGGCCAGAAAAATAAAACACCGTTTCATCTTCTTGGGGGATTGAGCACTGATTCCTGATTTTTCTAGGCACATATAATTGCTGCCGAAGTCGGGTGAGAGATATCTCTCGTCTTAGACCTGGCATTTTGAAATAATCCATGGCTGTCATGAAATGATTTCGGGAATATTTTTATTTATTTATAATTAATAATTTGTCTTGGGGACATACCCCATACAAATGAAGACTGGTCAAATACAGTGAACAACATAATAAGAAAAGAGAGACTAGAATATATAAACAACAATATAGAACTATACAACACAAAATGTAGAGTAGTAACAGTAAGTACACAGACACTGCATTGTATCCATATTTTAAATAACAAGTGTATAATTTATAAATACAGGAAGATAAACCGACAAAAAGTGGCGATATACGTATATAATCAATCTCTCACACTGTAAACTATTCATTTAGTATAAATGATCGTGTTTTGAGGCAATTAGTTGTAAAAAGGTATAATTGTTTAATTTAATTTTCGCACTTAAAAACGAACACATTGTGGAACTGCTCCACTGATACATTCTTAACCTGCGGTATGTACTGATTAGAAGAGATTCATAAACCGGACAAACTACTATTAAGTGGTACAAATCTTCCGCATCATTACGCCCGCATATTGTGCATATTTCCTTAGGTTTTATAAGGTGTGTGACATTTTTCACTGACAATTTGATCTGGTAATTGCCCGAAAGCCTCAATTGTGTGACTAGTTTCACTATAACAAATGGCAAATTCAATTCGCTAGAATATTGGCAAACCGAACTTGAGGCAAGTATATCGTTGTAACTAGGGCTGTACTCTGCTGAGTGCATTAGTTCTAGGTCTTTTAACTTTTCGAATTCCTTATATCTATTAAGTGTTCCAGGGATAGAATTTTTAAAGACTGTGGAGTCTGTTTCAAGTAGGATGTCATTTGAGCCAATCAAACTCAATAAATAATCCATCTGCGAAAACCAGTTGTACTTTATCGAGTGCTATGGCTAAAGTGAATATTTTTTAGCTTCAAAAAGCATAATTTGGCAGTCTATGCAGTCTTGGTATGCATACCAAGGAGTTTGTAGATCCAGAACAACACTGATTTGACTACATTATAATTGGAGTTGAGTAGATCAAATTCAGTTCGGATAAGCCAGGCAGGTGTACTTTTATTTAACGAAAAGAGCTTTTTGTAAAACTCCTGGTGCGCTTTTTTTATTTCAGATAGACATCTCAACCCCCAGATTTCAACCCCGTAAAAGAGAGTACTCGTGGAAATAGCATCATTGACCCTACTTCTACATTCCATTGATCTAATTTTGCCCTTGCGGCATATTTCTAACACTGTGCCAACAGCAGATGAGGCCCTGGTTGCGGCTAATTTGGAAGCGAGGTGGAACAAACCAGAATTTGAGAATCTAATTCCCAAGTAGTCAAAAGCTGATACAACTTCCACCTCCTCATCCAAATAATACAATTTTTTTATTTTTTTTGGGCGGCCTTTATGTAAGTGTATAATCTTTGTTTTAACAGTATTTACTTCCAGCTGGTTAATACTGGCATAGTTGGCAAGGATTTCAAGTTTTTTCGATAAGTCAGGCATCGAATCAGCAAAAAAAGCGCTATCGTCTGCATATAGCGAAAAAAGTATATCTTTAACTGGGTAAATTGGGATGTCAGAGGCACTAAAGAATTCCTCTATGTCACTTGTAAAGAGGCTAAACAAGTACTCAGACAGGACTTCGCCCTGCAGCACCCCTTTAGTGACAGGTATCTCATCGGATACAGGCCCACAGCTTTTGACTCTTAATGTTGCATTATCATAGAATTCCTCTATGTCACTTGTAAAGAGGCTAAACAAGTACTCAGACAGGACTTCGCCCTGCAGCACCCCTTTAGTGACAGGTATCTCATCGGATACAGGCCCACAGCTTTTGACTCTTAATGTTGCATTATCATAGATACTTTTAAGTATTCTTATTAATTTTCCACTAATGCCCATTCGACTCAACTTGTACCATAGTCTGCTATGGTTCACAGAATCGTATGCCTTCTTATAGTCTACAAAGATAACGAATAGATCAGATTTTCTGTAGTCCAATTTTAGTTGAATCATGGTATTTAAAACAAACAGGTTATCTACACATGAGCGGCTTTTCTAAAGCCACACTGACTTTCAGATAAACCAAACACACCTTCATCCCATTCAATCAATCTTTCCAATATTATCTAGGTAAATATTTTTAATATACCACACAGCAAAGAAATTGGCCTATAGTTATCCGGCATTGTTTTATCACCTTTGTTATGTATCATAGAAACTATAGATTTCCCCCAAATATCAGGAACTTTATCCTATTCGAGAACTTTGTTAAAGAGGTGGACCAGATATAATTGCCAATTCTGAGGAAGTTTTTTAAAATATTCATTAGGTAGTCTGTCCTGGCCATGCATCTTGCCACCCTTCAGTTTAAACAGTGAAGATTGTAATTCCTCTAATGAAATAGGTCCATCAAGGACTGGACAGAACCCACTAAAAAACAATTCATCACCTATGTTTGCCTCTCTATAATAATTCCTAAAGTAGATCATCCATTGTTCCAAACTAACATAATTCGAATAGATTTTCTTAGATCTGAATTTGTTTACACTACTCCAAAATAATTTACTATTTCTACAGTTACTAAGACTTATTATCAGTTCTTTTTCATAGTTGTCTTTTTTCAGTTTAACTAAATTTTGCTTTTTGGAACTCATATAATCTATTTTAAGAACATCATCGTAGCCACTCTTTTTAAGTAACTTAAAGTTGACTTTCATAACAGTTTTAGCATTTTTACACTCCGCATCATACCAGGGATGGTAATTATTATAAGTTTTATTTAAACTGATTTTCTTCTTCAATGATAGGTTTAAAGAGTTCGCAGTTTCGTTTAGTAAAGAAACTAAGTTAGTGTATAAATCATTTATATTTTGGTTAATGATGCCAATTTTGGGGGAATGTTTTAAACTGTGTGTGAATAGCGTGGCCTTCGCAGAACCCCATAGGAGTACATCCTTAGTAATTATTTCATTCAGTTTATCTATTTTGGCTTTTCTTAAACAATAGTTAAGAAATACAGTTACAGGGAGGTGATCTGAGAGCGATACATTAGATGTGACACAAAAATCGTTGATATGGTGAGCAAATTCTAGTTTACACTAGACGAGATCAAAAATACTTTGACCTTTGTAGTTAATAGAGGTAAAGTTACGTGGACTATCACCGGGGGATCTACCGGAAAGCAATAGAAATTGGTTACTTTCAAATAAGTCAACTAAGATTGGCCCCTAGTATTGTGTATAGTATCCAAGCTATTACGAGTGCCGCTAAAAATGGTGTTACTTATAAATTCCGCATCATATTGATTTAAATGGCCAACCCTGCAGTTAAAATCCCCCACCCCCACCCCACCAAGACTACCAATCTATTACAAAGTTCAGACTGAATTCCATTAAGAGAATCATTAAGGTAAGTTAGTATGTAGTTTAAGTTAAGAGAGGGCTTAAAGTAAAATAAACCAATAATGAAACAAGGTTAGTTTCTGTTAACAGAACCTTTACAAACATCCAATGTTCACATTTTTCTAGTATACTTAGCGTAAATAATTTATTATTACAGATGAATGCGAAGCCACCACTAGCTCGTCCTTTGCCCCTCTGTTTAACGGCTGGTGACACTAACATAGAGAATGCCGACAGAGTAGAAGTTAGACTGATGATATCCGAAGGTATCCAGGTCTCAGAAAGGCAATAAATAGTTTCCTCAGACAATGATAGAGAATTAAGCTTGAAGTTAGTGAAACTCTGAATATTCCAGAATACGACAGAACACAGGGTATTTTGCATTAGGCTATTATTTTTTGCTGAAAATTGCTTGTTACTGATTGTGATATCTTCTTTATGATAATCAGGCGGTGACTGATTTAACTGAAGAGGTACTGGGGGATTTGGGACGAAAACGAAACTGGCCTAACCGTTCTTTAATTTCATCTACTCTTTGCTTTTTCTTGATTGTTCTTCATCAGACTGAGCACCGATCTCACTCCCGTCCAGCAGCGATTCTGCCTCCTTTAAACTGCAATAGCTCCCTCTGAATTTAAATATTTTCCTAGCGTAAACTACTCTGCTACCTATTTACAGTAAACTAGCGCGTAAACTACTGCTCCTTAGCCTATTTATACAGTCATAAATTCTTCTTCCTTCATCCCTCTCCTCCCTAGTCGATCGTGAATCAGGCGTGGTGTTTTTGTTGAAATAGCTCCTTTTTCTCAAATATATTCCGCTGTAAGTTGCTATTTAGAGACACTACGATTGGTCTTGGTTCGCCTCCTCTCCCTATTCTGTAGCAATTATTGCTATTCTGATCAGTTATATTAATGTCAGCATCACCACAAACTTCCTTCACTTTATCAACAACATTCTCATTTTCGGTATTCGGCACATTATAAATAATAAAATTATTTCTTCTCAACTGCCTATTTAAGGCTTTTACTTCCTCATTTAAACAACAATTTTGCTCCTCTAAAGCCTTGCATTTTTCTTTCATGTGTGAAAATTGTCTCACCATGTCTTCCATCAATGAGTCTCAGATAGAAATCTCTCGTCTTAGACCTGGCATTTTGAAATAATCCATGGTTGTCATGAAATGATTTCAGGAATATGACAGTTCCATCTCAACCAAAAGACTCGATATGCGAGCAGTGTGGCTAAATATCTTTTCTTTCCAAGAGAAGATCCGAGTTCTAGGATAGAGAAAATTGCCCTACTTCAATAATATTATACATTTAAAAAAAATGGAAGGCTTGTACGATATAGCAGCTTAACATTATAAAAAATATATGTGTAGCAAATATTTTAGACTGTTATACGGGATTATTGCGCTGCGACCGAAAGATCTGTTGTGCCCCCGGAGCCTTCTGAGTGCACTGCCGGCCTTCGAGCAGAGTTCTCCAGCTACAGACAATATTGCCCATCACCGGACGGAGACCCTAGTTTGTGTATTTTCCTTGTCTGTAAAGGGTAATGTGTATGTAGTTTAAATGTATAGTGTACTGCTCTGGCAGTGTGCATGGAGCACTGAGCTGTGATAACTGTAGGGTCGCTACTCCCCGAGTAACTAACTGCATGCAACAGATAACCCTTGCGGGCAATGTGTAGCAAATAAGTCATAATTTAAGAAACAAAATAGAATTTGTTGTAGAAAAACTAAAGAAACTTTTTGGTAAAATCCGATAGATGTATTTTGACGGAACCCTTATCTCTGGCAAACTACAGCAGCTTTGCTATTGGCTATTGCTGGGGCACAGAGGCATTCAAGGTAACGAAGAGGCCGATAGGCTGGCAAAGGAGGGCGCCTCACGAACGCGCATTGGTCCGGAGCTTTTCTCGTACAGAACTGCCTTTGGGCCAATGAAAAATGGCTTACACGAAACATATATTATATTGAAAAAATATGCGGGGCTGAGGCACTCTAAGATTTTCTTGCAGTACCACTCAAAGACCGCACAACCTATCTCCTTGGCAGTTAGAAGTAGAGCTAAGAATTACTGTCCTAGTTAAAGGGCATTGCCTTTTAAGGAAGCTGCTGCCCTAAACAAAAAATAATATGTCTCTCTCTGCGGACCCACTTTGCAAGAAATGCGGCCAAAAGTATGACACACCGTTTCACCTTCTTAGAAAGTGCGTGCTCTAATGCTCGCAGCGATTTCTGAAGTTTGGCGCCCACATTCTGGAGCCGAAGACGGGATCAGAAATTTCACTCGCCTCACTCCTGGCATTCTTTAAAGGTACAGGGCTGATGTAAGGCGTTCTTCGGGTGCACAATGGATCCAGTCGTGGTCTAAGTGCTGAATTTCTTTGGAGTCCCAGGTTCTAGATTAGATTAGATTGACGGAGCAATTCTCCTAATCTTCTGTGATCCCCAAACGAAAATAGTTTCCTTTAATAGTTTTAACAGTTTCCAAAAATAGACCTTTCATTAATTTTTTGTTTATGTTTAATTGTATTGACAATCACATTATTTAAAAAAACAACTTTTTCGTTTTCTTGTATCTTCATTACTTGGATTGGGGTGAAAACTGAACTCCAAATACATGATCCTCTTATAAAATAAATGAAAATAAAAAGCTGCATAAATAAATAGAAGAAAGTCTTAAGAAATAAAATTCCAGGTGATAACTAAAGTTGTGCATCCGATAAATAAACCCCCTTTTTTTTTACGCCTGCAAAATGGACGCAAATCTATCATAAATAAACACACTAAATTTGGAATTTGTTTAACACATTTAAGCCCTTAATTATACAGCGAAATTATAAAAATGTTTAAAACTCACCAACTTCCTTTGGGCCCCATATAAACAAACCTATAATCATCATTATAAGTTGGATTATTAATTAAATACTCATTCATCCAGTCAGAAGCAAACAAATTAGGAACTCGATATATGCACTCTTCTGAGTACTCAATCATGAAATGCCAGTCCTGGAAAAATGTTTAACTGTATTTCTTAGGTTCATAATAGAAATAACAAACACAAACGAAAAGTGGATGCACAATACTTTTAGATATAAGCAAGGCATATCAGTAGGATAATTATTGTTTGCATAATTTTTCCAGTAATCTAGAAATTCACTGAAATTCATACTAGATTTAATTTGGGCATTAAAGTATCTTTCATTACAATTGGCAACTGGCACCTCCGAATGGCCTGAAATTACATATATATTAGTTTAATAATAACGACTACAAATTCATATCTGAAAAAATATTTACAAACCGTACTTCCTTTTGAGGTAATTAAAATTTGGTTTATTGTCACATACCCAATTTTTTTGGGAATTCCAGTCCGTTGTTATTGACTTTATAAGACAGGGTTTATTTGCCATTAAATAATTAGTGTAAAATTTTGAATAGTTCAATTCGCTTCCTTTCATTTCTTCAATGACACTTTCATCTTCTTTGTAATGTACACTGCATGAATACATTTTTCTCAATGATATAATATCTGCTAATTCCAAAATCTCCATTTTCCAGTATTTTTAACAAATATGAAGTTTTAAAGGATAATAAAAAATAAAAGTGGGGGGTGGGGGTTGAGAACATGAACATTAAAGTAAACAATCAACTACTCCCTTCTTCCATCGAACCATATGATATTTTACCCTTCCTCTTATTTTGAAATAACATACTCGTAAGAGGTTGCAACAGGGTTTAAATATTGCTTTCTCTCTCTCAGCCCAAACATTTGTGCATTATGCTTTGAAGTTATGAAGTGAAAAACGCGAATTAATAAAAGAAAGTAAAATTAATAGTTTTTAGATTAGGTTGTAAATAGTTAGAGAAATGTGTTGTGGTTTAAGTTAATTTAACTGAAGTTCTTCAATGTTTTGATTCAGCTACTGGTTCACAATGGGAAATCAACTTGTTGGAATTGCACCATCTCAAATATTTCCTGTAGAGCATTATTTGACTGAACATTCTGATTTACAGTTTGATGTAAAGTAAGTTTTTGATGTTTTATTTATAATGTTTTTAAATTAAATGTTTTCATTTAACTTTTTGTCATTTAGTTTGGGGAGTACTAGATTTTTCAAAGTGGCAAGAGCTAAATCCCAAGAAGGTCTCATTGTTGTCAAAGTATTTGCTATACATGATCCAAGTTTACCGCTCCCTACCCACAAATCGAGGGTTGAGCAAATTCGTAGCAGCTTATCTTCAGCAGTAAATTGTCTTCCATTCCAGAAAGCCATTGTATGTATCAGATTGATATTATGTTTATAATTGTTGAAGTTGTTATTAATCGATGTATATTATTTTTACCGAACAGATACTAAATTATATTAGAAGTTCCTAGTATAGCTGTTAATATTCAGGTATCTTTATACTTGTATAAGAAATTTGGGTGGATATCATCTACACAAAAACATGTCATTAACATGTTAATACATTTGTTGACGCAGTTGTAGTACATTTACTGACCAATAGTTTATCTCGGACCATAAGAAGACTAAATATAATGATAGTCGAATATGCAGTTGGGTCATAACATCTAGGATTTTATCCGCCCTAGCATGCTTTTTTAGGTTGCTTCTGATTTCATCCTCGTCAGAGAAGACTATCAAATGCATATAAAGTGTTGACTACTTTAGCTTTCCTCAACTTCAAACCAAAACACATGCTACGACGGATAAAGCCGCAGATAATGATAGTCGTTTGCAAATTCCACAACATTCCTCTAGTTTCCTTCACACATTACGAGCCTGTTATCCTTAAAACCGGTATGTTTTTATATTCTGTGACATGTGTGATTTTCATGAAAATATAATAATAATAATAATATATATTATTATTATTCGGTAGTGGATAGGTTTACCAACTATGCTATCCAAAGCATTTCTGAATCCATGTAGCTACGCCGAAAGCAAAATTCCAGATCTCGGACCTGAGCCACATAGGTTTCACAATAATCCGAATAGTTCGGACACCAGGGAATAGGCCTAAAGGGAAGAAGCCCCCTGCTTTTCAGGTAAAAAACCTAACGGCCTCAAAAACTAAGCAGTTTGTCATTAAATGAATGGGTGTTTCTTCATCTGTCTCGCAAATTCTACAAAAGGAATCTGGCATGATCCCAGTAAGGGATCCAACCAGATGCCTAACTGAGGTCCATGAAAGACACAGCAGTCCTGTCCGAACGCCTAAAAAGCATTTAGGCTGCTAACAGTCCGCTGAGTTCATCCGTAGCGATGAATGCTATGAAGCTGCCCATGCCCGGAAGCTCGATAAAAATATGGCATAGAACCAAAGAAGGGTCTAATTTGGCTAACCTCCTCGCTCCAGAGATTCCCATATGACCTGGTACTCAGTCCAGAAGTAATTTGTTTGAAGAAGACAGTTCTTCTAGAACATTGGAAGGGAAGATCAAGAACTCGGTCTCTTCAATGCAGTCCAGTTTTCCGAGCGGATACAAACTCCTTTCAAATTAGAGTTGCGTAAACCTCAATCTGGAAAACAAGTCAGTTCACCAAGAGATATTACTAAGTGATCTCCTGTTTCAAAATAGAGCACAGCCCCAGACCTGTTTTCCATTCTGGAACCAATTGTGTAGCACCTGAGATAATTACTTGGTTTTTCGCAACAGACTTTCCAACCTAATACTATAAAAATGGTTGAAATAAAAGGAGGGAATTAGTCTATCAGAAAGAAAACCTGGTAATAGCAACCGTTACAAGCATCTTGCTTTCCATGCCATAAAGCTGTCGGTTTATTTCTATAACCGGTTTTTATTGTCAGGTTCTTCATCTCCACAAAAAGTGGTAAAATCCCAATGAAATTTGATCGTAGCAGTTGGCGAGGTCCGCATCGCATCGGTCACCGCCAAATAAGCCAAGCAGCAATCTAGTTGATCTTATCTCAGTGCGCCGCCATCACACCATAGCCGCATAAAACAACCTAAGTGTAATAACCTTGGAATATATCCAAACCATCATATTGGGACTAATCCTCCAATTTTTACTCAGGATTCTATGAAAATACATGTTTCTGAGACTTTAAATTGGCCCTTTCGTGCCTTTCGACCGTTAAAGCAAAAACTGAAAGAAAAACTGAGATTGAAAGAAATTTGTCGTACGATGTCAGTTTAGTGGACCACTTCTTGTACTTTGTCTCATACCCTTTCTTGTAATAAAATTTGGTGAAAATTTGTTAATCGATTGATTATTTGCGAAAGAATGTTGTCTCACAATTAGACCTTAGCCTCTGTAACAGCACTTTAGTAAAATTGTAGCTGCTTTTTCTGAGCGTGTTAGATAATGAGAAAAATATCCTCTTTGATAAGCAGAACAACAAAGTCGTTGATAAAGACAACCTCAAAAAAAAAAATAATAATAATAAAATTAAAGCAATAATTTTTTGCTGTTTTTCTTATGTTGATTTTATTTTGCACTCAGATTGAATACAAACGCTCCCTGATCTATCAAATTGCATAAACATAATTAAATATCACATACAATTTGCGTTTATTTATTTTAGTTTTCTAGGTATCTGTTTGTAATTTAACTTTTATGTATATATTTCTTGTAAAATATATGTAATAAATACATATACGTGTAAATGTAATATATATATAATTATATATGTATCTATATCCATTTAATGTAACTTGATTCTATATATGTATATATATGTATATCAGATGCTATAGAGCTTATTCCCTTGATTAAAGAAATTCATTTTGTCATAGTTGAGTGACAAGGCGGGGTTTTTAATGAGAGAATATGTTAAATATAGTTTATATGATCGAATATCTACAAGACCATTTTTATCACCAATAGAAAAGAAATGGATTGCTTTCCAAATTTTATACGCATTATATCAGTGTCATAAAGTTGGCGTAAGTTGTTTTATTTTTATCTTATTTCATACATTCCTTTCATTTGAAAAATAGAAAAATAATGGACTTTTTTTTATATGCTTTTCAGGTTTGCCATGGAGATATAAAACTAGAAAATATAGCTGTTACTTCATGGAACTGGGTTCTTCTTACAGATTTTGCATCTTTTAAACCTACTCATCTACCCGAAGATAATCCTGCAGATTTTTCTTACTTTTTTGATACGTCTAGAAGAAGAACTTGTTATATAGCGCCTGAGAGGTGAGTATGGATTTCTTTTTCTTTTTTGAAATAATTGAATGTGAAAGAAAATAATTATACGAATACAAATTTTGATCATATTTAAGGTTTGTAAAAACGTTGGGTTCTGATTCTGGAAGCCAATTGCTCTTAGCTGAAGAAAACATGAAGAAGGAAGATCTTACACCTGCTATGGATATTTTTTCTGCAGGGTTAGTTGATTATTAATTTAGAAACTCTTAGTTCTCACTTGTATATATATATATATATATTTATGCATTAGTGCTATTATGTCATCTGCCACTGAACTTTATGCAAAGTGAGCCTCTATGAACCCAAAAAGGCTTAACATGCGATGAGTTTCAAAATTTGCCTACTCTTCTGAATTTGATACGTAGTATTTATATAATTTTTTATTTTCAAATGTCGAGTACTTTTTTGAGAGGTGATCCCCAAGTTACCCAATTTTTTATGTAGGGGAAGGGTTAGGAAACTATTTGGATACCTTCTAAGAGGGCTAGATGGCTAAGTGAAGTCGGGCAGGTTCGATGGAAGGGGATAGGAAAAGGGTTAGCGCCTTTGATGTTGTAGAAGCTGGGCAGGCAAACACCAACAGCGAATAGTTTGCGGGGAAAATAGGGATAGGAAGAATTTAGGAAAAACGCAGCTAAAACTAGAAATGAGCAGCCTCTCCAAACTTGGGCATCAAAATGTAATTAAAAAGTCACTTGCCAGCTCGTTGTTCACCCAAAACTTACTCAGGTTTCAAGAACACATTTCCCTTTTTATTTTTATATCATACTTTCCTTACATATAGTACATATTTTGCCTGAAGCAATACAAACTTCTGTCTTGGAATCAACTACTTATTCACATCCAAAGACGATTCCAGACGGTATAACTTAACTTTCAAACACAACTATAAGCGAAGAGCATCAGAGATCAAGTTACCTTAGTAACAAAACGACTTGCAATGGAGTTTAAACGCCTGAGACGACAGCGACAAACCAAGTCGCTGTGGTTGCTCAATTTCATTGAGTTGCGAAAGAATACAGATTATGATCAATCTTCATGAGACAGTCTCAAGTCAAAAAGACATACGTTACAAAACTAAAATAAATAGTGCAAACAAGAAGAAGAAAAAGAATGAAGCGTACACAAATTCAATAAATAGGACATTTAAATGAAACTATTTCAATAACAGATTTTTCAAAGAATGTAGATGTGATTATGCATTATTCCCAGGGATTCCAAGATAATTTGCTCCGCCAACTGGGTCAGATTCCCTTTGTCAATGCCGACGAAATCAATAAATCTTGCAGTAGCCACCGGGATTGCCCCCCGAGAGCCGAACCATAGACCGTGAACTGCAAAGTTTCTTTTTCTAGATTCGTGTAAGAAATTTTCTTGGAGAAAGTTAATGCACTTCTCATAAGTTGCTCTTTTTTCTTCAATGATCCGCTCTCATCATTCCTAATCGTTGCTCAGCACCCAACAAAAAATCTTTCTTTTGATTGCGCACATATTTAATTTGTGCTTTTTCGTTTTGTGCTCACACACACACACACACACACACACACTTATTAATTTTGTTTTTTGGATAAGTAATTTTTTTCAAATCTAATGAGTCAAATTATTATTAAAATAAATAGCAATAGCACTTACAGATTCTGTGTGAGAGATGGACTCCAAACTACTCCTAACGGCCTGCGACTAGAGTAGATTTACAAAACCTGATACTTACCGGTGTTGAAGGGAGACCTAAAAGCTTTCCAGATGCTGAGTTTTCTCAGAGAAATCAGCTTTGTTAGGGACACTGTAGGCAAGAAGTCTCATACTGGCATTAGAAGCGGTACACTAGAACCAAGTACACATCCCTCTGTCAGCCCTGATCGTTGTGCACATTCTTAAAGAAAGGGCTAATCTATTTTTCTCTGAAGAATCATTCAAGTTTAAGTTTATTAACTTCATTTTTTTACAGGTTGTTTTCTTTGTACTATTAAAATAATATTAATATGACTGTTTTCCTTACAGGTGCGCACTTGCTGAACTATTTTCAGATGGGCATCCACCTTTTGATTTCTCACAGCTTCTTGCATATAGAGCTGGTGAATTTTCTTTGGAGAAATATCTTAGTAAACTTGAAGATGAGCCAATTAGAGTGTGTTTGTCTCTTTTTCTTTTCCATATATTTCATTTATTTTACAGAAGAGTATTAATAATAGTAATATTTTATTAGAGATTGATAGAAGCCATGATTCAGAGAGATCCAAGTGCTCGTCATTCGGCTGAAAATTACTTAGCTCAAGAACGAGGAGGGTTGTTTCCTGAATATTTTTATACATTTCTTCATTCCTACATGCTAATATATTGTGATACTTCGTTAATTTTATCTCCAGATGAAAAAATTGAAAGGTATTTATTGCTAACAATAAAGTATTTATTTTAATATCATTATAATAGGGACAGGATTAGCTGAGTGATAGCGCGCTGGACTCGTACGCAGAGGCCTCGGATTAGAGTCCTGCGTTGCTATCCTTAGATTTTCTCTTCTTAGGAACCTCTACTGCTCACTGCCTATTGGCGTTGAGCAGTGTTGTCCACAATAAGAGAACACTGCCCGAAGGTCGGCAATGGGACTCTGGGGTCACAGTAGATCGTTTAGGACGGAGTTTATTACCTCTTACAAAAAAAAATAAAAATTAACAAGTATTGAACTCAGTTCAAGTAAAAAGGAAGTAGCAGATATTGTAAATTTAATTTTATGATAGATACCACTATCCAAACAGTCACAAGGAATTTTTTTTTTAATTACCTTTTTTTTCAATTAACATTTCAGATTAAAAAAGGATATTCACAATATAATAAACCTTCTAATTAGTGAAGAAGAAAAATCTACCAAAAATGGTAATGAAAAAAATAATTTTAGTTGTGAAGCTTTGGTTTTGATTACATCATTGATTACTTCATGGATTAGGTATGTAGTTTGTATACTGAAACAGTAATAAAATACTTTAATTATGAAATTTATTGTAACAAGTGAAAATATTTGTTTCCAGAGGTTTACATTTTACTAATTCAAAATTACAGTGCTTAGAAATATTGCTAGTTTTAGCAGCTCACACTTCTTCAGAGACAGTTTTAGATAGGATTCTCCCATACATTGTAAGATTTTAATTTTAGACTTTATAACATAAAGATTTCAGTCTTTAAAGTTTTATCCAGATGATTTACTTAATTGTTTGTAGAAGATTTGCCCTTTCTTGTGTAATACATATTTCTTTCTTTATAGATGTTCCTCATACATGACTCATTTCCTAAGGTTAGGGTCAGTGCTGTACACACGTTGACTAAGGCGCTGTCTTTTGTTAAGACTGTCCCTCCAAGTGATGCCAATGTATTCCCAGAATACATACTTCCTGGTTTATCCCAGGTATGTTTTGATCTTTGAAACTAGAGAGAAGTAGATGCACGAGTGACTATGAAACTAATTCCACTATGGCGTGGAAGATCTGTTGTGGTTTCCTTACTTACCTGTTGTGTATTGTAGTCGTCAGACTAAATGTAAAAATTTGCAAGTTTGAGTAAATATGTGTATTAATGAGCTATTTGCCTAATTTATAATAATTCGCGCAGATGCATATATCATTTCGATTTTTAGCGGGACACCCTTTTATGTTTTTGAGTGTGTGTGTGTGTGAGAGAGAGAGAGAGAGAACAGTGTAAACACAGAAACTAAAAATTGCTGAAAATTTAAACTTAAAATATCTGAGTCTGCACGTAGTTTTCGGTAAAAATACTTCAGTCGAAAAACCCCTTTACGTATTTGTTTTTACAGTCATTTACGACTTTCTCGAAAATTGATATAACGATTTTCTTTAACCTAACCACTCATATGAGTTTCTAAAACTTATTTGAAAAGTTTTCGAGGGGAAATTGATTTTATGGGTGTAATAAGTGAGTGGAGGCATTCGGCTACCATCTAAAATGACATTTCAATATACTATAGTTAAATATTAAATATAATCGAATTTATTGTTAAATTCTGTTTGAAGAATATCTTAACTAGAAACTGTTAATGAATGAAGAGAAACTCTGTCATGTGTGTTAATACCAGATTTTATATTTTTTTACTTCCCTTTCGTCATTGAAGGAGAAATTTTTATTTTTTATAGAAATATAATGAAGCAGAAATGTAATTTAAGTGAATGGGTAAATAATTCCTTATCAACATGTGTGTTTTCTTTATTTAGGTAGCCCATGATGAATCGGTTATAGTAAGAACAGCATTTGCTGAAAATGTTGCTGAATTAGCTGAAATTGCTTTAAGGTATTTAAATAATATAAATATGAATTGAAATTCTAGTGAGAAAAGGCATAGTAAGGTTTATAAAACATGTATGTATCTAGGTTGCTAGAACACTGGCAAGTAAGTCATAATGAAACACCAAGGCATAGTTATGAAAGTGAACTGGCAACTCTTCATCATATGATGCAACAGATGGTATCAGCTTTACTTACAGATTCACAGAATATAGTTAAACAAACCTTAATAGAAAATGGAATTACAAAGCTTTGTGTATTTTTTGGAAAACAAAAAGGTAATTTAAGAGAAATTTATATAGAATATGTTAAGTTTTATATTATACTTCAAAGTTCATTTGAAAATTTGTTTGCTGCAGCTAACGATATATTATTGTCGCATATGATAACATTTTTGAATGACAAGGAAGATAAACAGTTAAGAGGTTCTTTTTTTGATTGTATTGTTGGGGTAGCCGCATACATTGGTGTGCATAGTTCACCTATTTTGTCTCCATTATTACAACAGGTAATACATCAGACTTGAATGAATATCTTTTTTTATTTATTTATATTTAACTTCAGTGTTGACGGGTGAATTTTCATTTAAAATATTTAATTTTGCTAAAATTTTCTTTTAGGGATTAACAGATACTGAAGAATTTGTTGTGAGAAAAGCGATAAATGCGATCACTGCTCTTACAGAACTTAGTTTATTACATAAAAGTTCATTGTATCAGTTACTGGATGAGTGTTCTCCTTTCCTTGTTCATCCAAACTTGTGGATAAGACAAGTATGATGATTTAGTATAATTTTAGTAAGTTTAGTATAAAAAGGAGATTTGATTTTATTTAATTATTAATTTATTTATTTTTTAAAGGCTGTCGTAGGATTTATAAGTGCTTTGGCTAGAACTTTAAATATGGTTGATGTACAGTGTAAAGTGATGTCTGTGATTGAACCATATCTCAAACATAAAGTCATTCAGTTGGAAAAGGAGGTTAATAATAATTGATAAAATTTGTAATATTTACTGCAATCAATTATACTGTTATAAGTGATTGATAAACAACTTTTTGTTTTTTAAGGTATTGGTTTTAAATGCCCTGAGACCCTACATACCACGAGTTGTTTATGATTCTGTAATCAAATGTTCTGAGGTAACAATGCTCTTGTACACTCTAATGGAAAGACAGAAGGCTAGAGGTGCCTTACCAAAACATATTTCATTACCCCCAGCCTTGCCAGCTTCTCCTCACAACAGCAATTCTTTTAAGAATGTAAATATTTTCTCCGGCTCATATTTCATATAATTCGTTATACAACTACTTTAAAAATATTAGAATTTTTCTATTATGTGTCGCAGCTATTGAGGCGTTTAAGTTCAGATGGTATGACTGAAGAAGTTGAAGATCTTTTGGTATTAATGGGTAAACATTTAACTAAAATTAGTCGATACAGTAATCAAGAGACCAAAGCTAGTAATAACGGAAAGGTAGGTGTAGTTTTGAAAAATTGACATGAATTATTATAAAGAAACGCGGCTTCTTGTCAGACCTAATCTTTCCAAGTTTAACCATCTTTAGAATTGGTGGTTTGTACCTGCAGTGCTGGACAATAAGATCTGATGTTGTGTGTCATTACATTTTCTTTTTCTTAGTTTTGACCGACTTCAGTTCTTCATTCATCATCAGGGTTTGATTTAAAAAGATTGTATAATAAGTTACCTTACCCACAAGGGCTATCTGTTGCATGTAGTTACTTGGGGAATAGCGACCCAACGGGTTACCACAGCTCAGTACTCCATACACTTCGCCAGAACAGTACACAATACACTTAAACCACATACACTCGACCCTTCTCAGACAAGGATAAACACAGTACACAAACTAGGGTCTCCGCCCGTGTTAATTGGCGTAAGCCAAGGGAGAAGGAAGGATTAGCTCAGTGGTAGCGCGCTGGACTAGCAACGCGGAGGTTCCGTGCTGCCCTTATATTTTCTCTTCCTAGGAGCCTCTACAACTCACTATCCGGTAATGGGCAGTGTTGTTTGTAGCTAGAGAACACTGCATGGAGGCCAGCAGTGCACTGAGAACGCTCATGGGGGCATAGTAGACCTTGCAGGTCGCAGTGCAATAATCCCGTACAACAATCTACAAGTTGCCTTCCACTTTTTAAAATTCTTTTTAGTAATATAATCCCCGTCACACCTATGCATCTTCCCCCTCAGTCGAAGTATGCATTTTTCCAATATCTGATGGGTTTCGTATATTCATCCATAGTCATAGTAAAGTTATCAAGTTCGTATAGAGAGTTTACTTCAACTTAATGTTTCTGTTACACACTACACTTGTGATCTGTCGACTGCCTTTCGCGCTTGTTCCTTATCTCTCCAATTCCTCTAGTTCCATTTCTTGAATTCCGTCAATACTGTTGCGAGACTTCAAACAGGATCTTAGGTCCACAAAATCCCTCTATCCTTGGGTCCCAAGTTTAACGGTTCTCCTTTGAGCGAGAAAATTAATATTTCTTCTGCAATCTCGTACTAATTCTGATTCCAATCAGGGTTTCGCTGCTTTACTGTCAGAGAATATTCTTATTTCAGGAATATCCCTCAGGATCGTCGTAATATTTCACAGCACTCAATTATACTACAAATCTCCGGTTCGAACACTGTCGCTAGCCGGCTTGCCTAAAGCAACGTTTTGCTCTTTGTATCTAGACAAACACGTGGGATAAACTAATTTGCCACTTTTAGGATGATCAAACACAAATTAAGTTTTCCTCCTCTAATCGCTCCATATTTACTAGTGAACTCACCTCCAAGGCTTTCTTATCTCTCAGAACACAGAAGATGTTGAAAATACATGAGAAATCTTCACAAATTTAGATTTTAAAAAATGGATAAGCGTATATTCAGTTCATAAAATGTAACTAATTTTTGATTTCTTGCCAATCGTCCAGAGATATCTTTCCAGATTGATCAGTGTTATTGGCTTTCAAAGAAAGTGTTGCCATCCCATCGTGCAACACCGTCATATTTTTAATTTATTGTATATAAGTTTTATATTTATATATAAATTTATAAAAATTTCACTTTGTAAGTAATTGAGCTGTTCAATCGTTCCTTCGAGCTGATTAGAGATGTCTGGTGTTGGACAAAAATAAACTTCCAAAAATAAACCTCATTTATGTTTATATAAAAGATCAATATTGCAATTTCTTATAGTGGGTTAAGATTCCTTGATATCGAAGATTGATTCTTCATAATAAAAAATCGAAAAATACCACTGATATCAATTTTATTCATATTTTTCCAGTTGGATTTGGCCACGCTCAAATTTCCCGTTCAAGCACGTACAGCAATTTTAACGAAACCCGATACAACAAAATCAGAAGTCACATCCTTTCCTGCCAGGTTAATGATAACTTTAATGTTTTCTCAATCTAAATACTGTGCTGGAGTCAAATCTTAGCACTAAATTTTCTAAGAAAAGAGCAGCTAATTACACAATTTTATTCTACATTTTACTAAAGAAGAGGCGGAGAAGAATTTAGCAATTTAACTTCAAACATGAATGAGGAATGGAAGCACATGTTTGGGACAGTTGACAGTGCTAGCAAGCCGGGTGAAAAACCTCCTCAGGCTTCCTGGGAATCTCCGCCATCCACACAGCATAGTGTAGATATTGAATACAGTCTTCAGGAAAGATCATATATTCAGTGTTAGTAATTTTGTTGTTTTAATATTAGGAAATGTATCTTTTTAAAACTTACTTTATTTGTACCTGAGATTATAAGCGATGTCTGTTTCTTTTTCATTAATTCTGACAGGTTTTTGATTTTCCTCTATTGCAAAGACTTATCAAGTTTTATTAGAGACGTTGACTTCCATTTTAAATTTCTGTCACACACTGTACTGACTGATTGCATGATATCAGATTTTGATATAATCAGTCGATATTAATTGACAAAGATTGGAAGGCAATGCCTCTAACCAAATTGACAAATCAATCTCTGACGACGGAGAAAAATCCGAAACAGTCAGAATTAAGGGAAAGAAGCGTGCTGTGACGGATAAAATCTCAGATATCTAGCATTGCCGACCCAATCATCTATTCAGTTATTTTATTTTGTTAAATAACAAAAAAAGAATGATTGCAGACAGATGTGCACCATGTCGCTTGGAACTTCGTAAGCTGTTAAAACATCGTGAAAGACTACATGGAGCTCTTCTAAAGGGAAGAGAATGGCGTGAATCTGGATTCAGACCACCGTTATCTCCTCCTGGTTGGAGATTAAGGCCTGCTCTTGTATCACATTTGCATGGTCATTCCGGACCTATCTCAAGGTTTAGAATATTCTGAAGTTCTACTTCAAATTATATTTGTTTTCAAAAGTATTAATAAAATCAAACGTACCGTTTCAGATTAGTCTCGCTGCCAGATACAACAATAATGGCTAGCTGCAGTTTTGATGGATGTGTCAGGGTTTGGGATTGTGGTAAAATGGAAGGGAGGAATATAGCTAATAGGTATAATTATTTGTACAACCATCACTTTATTCAGTAAAGAAGATAGTAAAATATATTTTTTGGAGACTAGATATTATTGTTTTGAAATAGCTTTCATGAAATTATTTTTCGAATCCTTAAAATCCGTGTACAATTGCTTATTTTAATTCGCATAAATGTGAAGCTTGTCTCATTCTTATTTCTCTATTAAGTAGAAAGCACAGTAAAGTAAAGTATTATTTCAGGTGGGTTTTTACGTCCAACTATCGATCGGGTTTATGGCGGAGGCTGATAGCAAACATACTTCACTAATATAATATTGATACATCTAATAATATCCTAGGTCAATCCAAGAATATTGAGAAGTCGAACCCAGAATGCACCTTAGTTTTGCAGCTGCGCTTCTAATCATTCACCTTTTGTGAAGCTCAACCCAAGTAGAAGGCCCTCTCTACTACATCAAATTGCTACTAAAGCTGAATTGTTGGATATGTGGTATTATTTAGTGCGTGACAAATACTTGACCATTGAAATCAACGGACTTGATAACAATACTATACGAACTTGATAACAATACTCTGAAAATGGATGAGATCCCGAAATCGGTCAGAACCAATAAAAAGAAGAATGCTACGGATAAAATCCCAGATTCTGTTAAAGCCATATTTTTTTAGATAACCTCAAGCCACTTTCTCTAAAATATTCTTCAAGGATTTTGTATTCCAATTGTTTTTCCCAACTAAAAAATATGAACAACCTCATATTGAATTTTCAACACTCTAAACTAACTTGGACCTACTCCCATCCCAGTTATGGGGTTATATGCGCAAATAATCGGAATTACCATATTACAGCAATCCTCTTAAGGGACTAAACATTCTTCAGAGATATTGCTTTCCGGTGATTATTTCCAGCCTCACTATTCGTACAATGATAGTCTAACGATGTTAGAGAAAAATCACTCACACAGTAGCCTGCAGCGGTAGTTGATCTGTGCTCACAGCATGCATTCAGGAGCACTAGCTTACTACCAAACACTCTCACATTTATTGCATTCTTTTTATAGGTGACTACATTGTATTAACAATAAGACCCAAGATTGTCATAAGAGATCTTCGTTTGCAGTGGATTTAGCTTTATTGTCACTCTCTCTAAGCATCTAACATTTAATTCCCCCAGCAAATCTAATCCTTTACTCCATATCTCACCGCTCTCTCCCACTCCTGCATTTTCTTACACGTTGATAGATATTTTAACACTACATTCGCTGTAAAAATACAGAGAACCAGCGGGACCATGATTGATTCGGATACAAAGGATTCATCACACTTCTTAATCTGTAGTTCTGTAGATCTGCTTAAAATATCAATTTCATTAATATTTATATTACTCTTAATATCGTTATATAAACATTGTAGGAAGGTTATAAAGTTAATGTACATTGGCACTTCTATTATTTTGTACATACTTATGTATATTTGTAATAAAGTTTTTATCTGTCTATTAGTTTTAATAAAGAAACTTCATTGATACTTCTATTACAGAGCAAGACAGGTATACAATGCACACAGTGGTCCATTAGTTGGTATGGCTTTATGTAATGCAAAGACATCTCTAGGAATGGCTAGTCAATCAGGAAATATTGTAGTATTAAAGTAAGTTTCAGCAAAGTGGGATATCTAGGACAGAAATTATTAAAATTCTTTGAGTTTATTACAAATTTTATTTACAGGATTGAAGCGAATAGCAATAAATCGTCAGTTTATGATTCTCGTCAGCTCGATTTAGAAGAAGAAGGATCACCCGTTGATATAGCTTATTTCGATTCAGGTACTTATTAAAAAATTAAATAGAAAATAAATTTTTTATAAATAAAAAATTCTATATAATATAGATATACAGGTGATCTATAACGAATGCAAAAAACTTTTGAGGAAATCACTTTAAGTAAAAACGTTATATGAAATAGGTCCTATTTTAACAGAACTACAACAGTTCAAAGTTTTAGCAATGAAAAAATTATATCTATTTACCAATGAAAAACAAACAAAATCGTCAGCAATAGTTATTTAAAAGCAACTGTTATTTAAAAATATACACATACAATCACCTGTAAACAATGATTTAGTATAGGTGGAGAATTTAGAAGAAAATGGAGTGCTACAGTCCAGCTGAATATGCTGATATTGTGATTGTGTGGTATCTGCTGTGGTAATACCCTTCATGCCAACGATGGTTTCCGAATAGACTTCAACCTTCCCATAGGGTATTCGGCTGTACTGTACATGCAGAGGCTTCAGCCTAGGATAGGAACAACTGCTGTACGTGCCGGGGAGGTAATATCCGCAATGAAGAATATGTAATCAATGCAGTTTTGAACAATTTCATAGGTACTCCGCACCTACACAATAAGTAGACGGCCCAGGTACCACCCACCCAATGTGCCTTCTCAAATAAAAAAAAAAAGTATTAGATATGTTGCAAGGCAATTGCGCCTTTCACCGAACTTTGTACGGCGGACACTACACCTAGAAGAACTGCATCTCTTTCATGTCCATCGGGCTTAGCTTTACAACGAAATGATTATGGCCAACTTATGGGAGTTTTGCACCTGAATGCTGCTTATGGTTTCCGAAGATCCAGACTTGTTGTCTAGTGTTCTGTAGAGTGGACTGACGAGGCTCAATTTACGAGAGATGTACGAGGTATGTATCTACAAAATCCACATGCCGTGCAACAGTGGCGATTTCAACATCGCTTAAATGTTAACACCTAGGCTGACATTTTCAATACTTATTTATCTGGATTAGAAGTCTTACGTAGTAGACTAAATTCTGAAGGATGTGTGACTTTCCTAAATGAAAGTCTTCTTGATATGTTAGAAGACACTGCCACTCCAGATGCCCAGCACACTGTTGTATATGTACACAGGTAGTAAATAAAAGAAGTAGTGGGGTGACTGCTAGACATGTATGTCTGTTAATAAATGTGAGTTAAATGGTAAACTAGTGATTAATGAAACCTGATCGTTAATACATTTAAAATAATACATACACTATGGAAGGCAAGTAACTGAATATTAAATAGGCATTACGCTGACAGGTGGATAGGTCGTGGAAGCTCTATCGCTTGGCACCTAAAGCAACTCGTATACACTGATGAAATAGAAACACATGAACACTTACTCGAAAGATAATGGATGGCAACAAATTCGCAATAATAATGTAATGGTATGGGTTGTAAAGTCATAACTCTATGATTTGCAGGTGTCAAGCTCGCATACGAACTCAAAGGCCACATTTTGTGCAATTATTATCAGCCTCTAATTTTGCTGTTGTAAAAAAAACCAATCGCTAACGATTTTGATTTACTTTTCATTGGTGAATAGATATAAATATATGTTTATTTAAATAAAACTTTGAATTGTTGAAGTTCTGAAACTGATCGAAATAAGACTTATGTTCGTAATACATTTTTTACTTAAATGACTTCCCTAACAAGTTCGTAAAGTTTTTTTTACATTCGCTATAGATCACTCTGCATAATCTACAGTAAGTTGTGAGCTTCTTTGTGCTTTCAGTTATTTGTAATTAAGATCATGAGTTACAGAACTAAATTTGTCCCTATTTAGGTTCCCAGTCGGTTCTTGTATGTGCTACTATTTATGGATGTTTAATTGGCTGGGATCTTCGAGCACCTGGTCTAGCTTGGAAATTAGATAACGAAATTAGGCAAGGTACATGTTTATGATTTTTTTCTTTAATAGTAATATTACATTAAAATAATATTTGACTTTACATTCAGTTAAAACTTATATGAAGATAATAATGAAGTTAATTGTTTTCTAAAAAAATAGTTTGAATTTAAAAAATGTAGAATAAATGTTGCAATAAATAGTATTGCAGTTATAAAGCTAGGACCACTCATATACCGAACTGAGTCGGTTAACTATACACCGGGGCTCGGCGCGAAAACATTTTCGGGACCCGTTAAAAAAAAGTTATATAAAAATAACAAAAATTACTTTGTACTTATCAATTGGGCCGTGTTTAAGTATACTACAAAAAGTATCATACATTATACATAGAAGCATCATAAAAACCAAATTCTCTTCTAAATCATAAAACAGAAATCATCTAATGTTTCCTGTTAAAATTTCCATAGTACATTTCGAAATAAGTTCAACTCCGTATAATTAATACTCACCTATTAAATAAACAATAAATTGAATTAGAAAAAAAGAAAATTACAAACACTATTCTAAAGATCGTTGCTCATTCACAGAAACAATAAACAAATCAACGCAATAAACCGATTTTAAAACATTATCTTCATGTTATAAGTTTTTTTGTCTTTGTGGTATTTTACACTGCGCAATTTCGACAACTCATTTTTCAATAATTTCTTGAAAGTCTCATGACTTCAACTTCTTGGATTTCAATTGCCAAAATTGCAAGCGAATTAAGCCTCTCTTGAGAAATTGAAGAGCTTAGATAATTTTTAATTGATTAAATGATCGTTCTGCACTGTTACAATGACGGAAGTGTTGAATAATTCGCAAAGCAATATAAATATTGGAAAAAATTTCATTATAATTATTTTCTACTGATTTTTCCTGATTACTGATTTTGACGACTGAAAAAATACTATCTAAAACTTCGTAAATTTATGCTAAATTCTTTCCACTGGATGGTAGCTTTAACAAAGAATGTCCTCAGTACCAGATAACATAAATCGAATAAATTAGAAAAATTTGAATTATCAGGACACACCATAAATTGTAGATAATCAACGCGAAAATACCGAGCACAAGAACATTTTCTGCAATCTATGTTCATTTGTCAAAAATAAGCCCCTTCCTTTTAGGTGCCGGGCATATCAGAGAAACATTTTTATTTTTTTGAAACATCAAGTAATTTGAAATTTGTTTATTTCTTCGTAAAGAAAAAGGATTACTTTTTTTGATGAAAGAAATGTCTTAATACATTTTGTCCACTGCAACATTCTTATCAATAACATAATATGATACTTTATTTCAGTGATCTGAGTACAAATTTAATAATATCATCATCTCGAGCTTTTATTTACCATTTTATAATGAAATATGATTATGTTTATGTTTAAAATTTAATGTTTTCTATTTTTACTCTCAGTTTTTTTTTAATTTAAGGCGCGTCAACATCTATGGTCATTAGCGCACGGAGCCTTCTCAGTGCACTGCCGGCCTCCGGACTGTGTTCTCTCGTTACAGACAACACTGTCCATCACCGGATAGTGAGCTGTAGAGGCTCCTAGGAAGAAAAAATCTAAGGGTAGTCCTGGACTCGAACCCGGGACCTCCGCTTGGGAGTCAAACGCGTTAACCACTCAGCCAATCCGGGCACAGTTAACCTCTACAGGCTCCGGGGGCACAGTAGATTTAGCAGGTCGCCGTGCAATAATCCCCTACAACAATCTATAATCTAATGACTTCATCATCTTAATCACTTCATCTTTGGCCATGGTTAAGATATAAGATAAATATAATTGTATTTTCTTATACTTATAAGAAGATACGATTTTTGCAAAAATAACTTTATAAAAATTTTTCATCTTAGTATTCTTAATATAAAATTAATGTTGAGGTAGCATTTTCTGAAACGACAGCTAATGTACGACAGCAATTCGGCAATTGGAAACGACAGCAATTCGGTATGATCAGAATTCGGAATAAATTGGTCTAGCACCTAATTTTGAATATATTTGTATACCTGAAGCTTAGTAAGAAGGGTACAGCATTTTGAGTGCAAACAAGTGTGCAAAGTATGTGTCATTTAATTAACTTAAGCTGTAGATGAAGTTTGGTTGTTACAAAAAGTTTTGGCTAATAGAGATCCGAACCAAAAAAAATATGTCTGTTAATTTTTCAAATTCAAACAAACAAGTTGTCACAATTTTTTTTATTAATGTTTTCTTGGATTGAACTCAATATTCTGTTTCTCTTTTCTTGTTTTAACGTAGAATACGGTTTTTGGGAGGCACCTATTTGGAAAAAAACTAAAGTTGCTCACATGAAAAAGCGAACGAATGTTTTCCTATAGTGTGTGAGGGGATATAGCGGGGGGTGTTATGGGCATGCGGGGGGGGGGGGGGCATTTTCTATGTCTGTTGCAACTGTTATGTGGCAGATACCGTTTGAATCTGTTTTTTATACTAACGCAGGTTTTCTGAAAGGATCGGTATCGAGACCTTAACGTTCTAATTAAACAACACATCCTTAACATGCATAAGAGGGTGTTTTAGGGTCAAACAGCCGGTAAAACTCCGGCTGAATTCGTAAGTTGATAAGAGGAAAAAAAATTCTTTGTACTTTTGTTTAGAAACGCGTCTACTAGTGTGGGCAAGAAACTACGAATTTGGCTTTTTCATTGAAAACGTCCAAAGTTTTCACAAAATAGATAGAATAATAAATAAATTTGTTTCCTGTGTCTCTAGACTCATGGATTCATCCTCTGTGATTTATGTGATAAGCGGTTCAGTATAGAGGGGTGCATTATTCCTCACAGTTAAAAGCTTAAACAACCAAATTGGAAGCTGTGTATTGTATGAGTCACCGGAAATGAATCTATGCTTTTTGTAAGGTTGGATCAAATCCAACATTTTTGGTAAAAATAAAGTTAGAAATAAATCCAGAATCATCACAAAACGTTTAAATTTTCTTTTTCTGACATTTATGACATAATAAATGATCATAATAATGAATAATGATCAATGACTCATACTTTAAAGTCACATCTTTAGAGGACTTCCTCTTACAAAATCCATCCTTCAAGTATGACTGTTTTTATTCTAAAAATGCCACGACTGCTGAAATATTCGTGGAACATGAATAGCTCTTTTATTATAAAAGCTAAATAAAACTAACATGTAATTATAACTAAATATGTTATCCGATGGAAATATAAAACTTGTTAAAGACAAGAAAAATTAATACACTTCACATCTGGTTTATTATCTTTTTTCTTCTTTTTTATATAAGTTTAGCAAAGTTATATAATTTGCTAAATCTTGATTTATATATGTATATCCAAAGCCCCTCCGGGCTCATGTTGCTACCCCAAAGATCAGAAACTTTTCAGTGCACTGCCGGCCTCCGGACAGTGTTCTCTCATTAGAGACAGCACTGTCCATAACCGGACAATGAGCTAAAAGAGGCTCCTAGGAAGAAAAGATCTATCTAAAATGCTGGATTCGAACCCGCGACCTCCGCGTTGCTAGTCTAGCACGCTATCACTGAGCTAATCTTAATCCCTTATATCTTGATTTAGTGTAAACTCTTTTTTCTTAGCGAATGATTAATAGGTTAGTTCTAAAAGGATTAGTAAATTGTACTAAACCTTTTGTGATTTTTTTTTGTTAGGATCTACAGACTGTTTGGAAAAGTTATGAGAGACTTATTTGATTCTTTCACAGAATGTCTAAAAATTCCATAAAATTATTTATTTTTCAGGTGTTATAACCGCAATGTATATGGATTCAAATCAGTGTTGTCTTTCCGTTGGGACAAGTAGTGGTTTTCATACCTGTTGGGATCTAAGATTTCATCTGCCCATTGCAACAATTGTACATCCGACAGGTTTCTTTTATTTTTCTTTTCTTTTTTTTTAATATTTGACAATAGAAATTGTGCCATAAATCTAATTAAGTTATTTTTTTCATAAAAGAAATTTCTTTTAGGTGCTAAAGTAAGAAGATTATGTGGACATCCAAGTCAAGCATCATGGTTAATTTCCTCTGTGTATGGTAACAATGAAGTTTCATTATGGGGAATTGAAAGTGGATCAAGGCAAGCTGTTCTGTGGGGAAGTGGTGCACCACCTCTTTCCAATGCTCAAGTATAATTCTGGTATTTAATAATATTGAAATGTTAAGTTTTGCACTTCAGTTTCACTTTCTGTATTATTTTCCTTGTAGTTGAATGGTCACAGCGTTTGTGGAATGTATTCAGGGGTCGTAGACAAGGTTCCATTTTTACTAACTGGTGGTACAGATCACAGAATTAGATACTGGGATTTGGATAATCTTGGTAATTCCTACTTAGCAATACCGGCAGGAGGAGATGTACCTGGACAGATAAGTTATTCTTATAAGTAAGTATAGCTGAATTCATAAATACATGTAAGTTTTTCAGTCTTTCGACGACTCTTACTACAGCTTTGCCCTAGAATTCTGATGATTAGATTAACAACTCGATACCGAATCCATAATAATAGTTCTCGTAGAATTTTGGGGTCTGGAGAAATATATGTAGGAAAGAAACCTTTTTGAGAAGGTAGGTCCATTAAAAGCTCCTTGCGACGGCATTACGACTTGTAATGACTAGTTTTCAGAAGTAAACCAGACAAATACATCCGAAACCTGATTCCCGGGTTTGCGAGAACATAAATAATCTGGATATGGCATAAACAGTTCATGGTAATTATCATAAGCACTTTTTAGTTATGACACAAGTAACAATGATCTATTTTCTCTCAAGTTAATATTAAATCTTGCATACTATCGAAATTGAGTTTTCACTAATATATCCGAGATTTTACTATTATATACGAAGGATGAAAAAGTTTTTCTATGTGCATATTTGTGAAGGAAAATTCAGATATGAAAAGCCATGGAAAGTTCAAATATGATATATTGTATGAAATAGGATATGCATCGAGACAGAACGTCAGCTGAATCAATATTATACTGATTTTTTTTTTTCGGAGTTTGTTTTAATTTTAAAATATATTACTAAATATATTGTTTAAAATATATTACTAAATTATATTGTTAAATAACACTAAATTACCATTTAAATCTGAGATTTAGAGCGTTAAAGAGGTGCTGTGAGTTAGGCTTCCTATGTGGGGAAAATGGGGACTCTAGAACTGCAATAGGAGACATGGAGGTATTGTTTATACCAGATTTTATCAGGAAGAGAGACAAGCTTTTTTCAGAAAAAGTTTTATCGGAGTCTATAAATATTCGCTTGAATTTTACATTGGTTGAACAACGGATAAATCGTCAGAATTTTCTTTTCTTAGCTAATGCAAAGACAAATATACTACATACTTTCCAGATATGATAACAATAAAAATTGAAGGCCAAACTTATATCGATCTCCACTTCAATAACTTATTATTGAGGTGAAGGATCGATATTCTTACTTGGAACTGATATTTAATAAATATGTTTTTAAACATTTTGAAAAAAAAACAAATTCAGATTGAGTAAAGGTAAAAGGCGATTGCAATAAGATTAGTAAGAGTATAATTGATTTATTTTTTGTAGATGTCGTCTAATAGACGGAACAAATGTTGTTCAAGAGATACAAACAGTATGTCGTCAAAAAGGATCAAATATTGAAGAATCACCAAGAGCAGGACCTGACCAGCCAGCTACTGGTCATCATAACGCTATTACTGATATTACTATGTGCCAAGGATCTTCGCAATGTTTTATGGTCACTGGTGCCAGAGACGGTGTTATCAAAGTATGGAAATAGGTGTAAATAAGTTTTTTAATTAATCTCCTTCAGAATAGTTTCTTTGAAAGGCAATTATTGAAGGAGTAATGTTTGTTATAATATATATGTAAAGAATTTTATTTATTGAACAATATATAGTTTCTTTTGATGATAATAATAAAGAGGCTGTGAGATATGGACCGGACAAATAATATTGCTAATTTATGCAATCTTAAAAGGCCGTTCTATTCATAAATCTCCGAACCTTTTATTTAAAAATGCATTTCATAATAAATAAAAAAATAAGTCACATGATATTATTTGAAAATTCATTTTCCTTTAAATGCTCAATTATAACTTCTTGTAATCTAGATTTTAGAATTTGCTTTGTATTATGTACATATTTGTATACAAAGATTTTGAATAAGAAAATATTTAGTTTTTACCTAGGGATATTTTTCACGGCTTTATGCTATTTTTTTTTTTTAATTCCAAGTGCAAACTTGTTAGTTTTAAGACCAATTTGATCGGTCGTAATTTTTAACAAAGAAGAGCAATTTTTGGTTTTATACTTTTTAATGTTAAAACGATGGTTCGCTTTCTAAATAAAATTGGTAAATATTTTATATTAGTCTGAAAAAAGGTGAGGTGACCAAAGAAAGATGTAAACATAAATTAAATTAGCTGTCCCTTTCGGCATATGTAAATAAATATTTAGATAGATACGTATATGTATATTGTAAATCATATTAATAAATATGAATAACAAATATAGAAAAAATGCTTTCAATGATTGTGTAAAAATGTTAATTTTTTTTTATAGAAACGTAGTTTACCAAGAATATTATTATCGTTACATTTTAATATATAATTAATGTAAATAAAAAGAAAATTATAAGTGATGAATTTCCTAATAAAGTCAATACATACGTTTATTGTTTTTTTTTCGTTATTACTATATGAGATGAAAATAGTGAGCTATTGCAATTGGGCACATTTCATATAATTATAAGTTTGGTTTGAGTTTCTTAACGTTTTACAAAAGTTTTTGTGCATACAAACTGTTCCATTTAAAAATATTTATAAAAACGCTGCTTGAATCTTATTGTTCAAAATATAAATCTTAATTTATTATCACTTTCATGCAGCTTTCTGCAAGCATTTCAGTTTGGTGACGGTAGCATTCCTCCTTTGTTTTAAGGCATCCTAATTTTCAAAGTGCCTTCTGTTGAGAATATGAGCCATGTACCGTAAACATGGTGAAATATGCGAGTTATAGGTAGGGTGAGACAAAACACTTTCTCTCTCCAACTCTACTAATTCTACTTGAGTCAAATGCGAATGATGGGCGGGAGCGTTATTATATTGCAAGAATAGCTTTTTTCGATTAATTAAAAATTGATATTTAGCTTTTAATACATCATAAATCTAACCAGCAGATCTGCCGCCTGGACCAAGTTTAAAATGCAGAACGTCTTCAAAGTTCTACCAAACGCAATGCATGCTTTTTCCACCACCAATTAAACTCTGCTGGCCTCCAATAAGCCTTGTGCTTATTGCCCTGTATACGCTTGTTTGGATTTTTCAAAAATATCCACTTTTCATCACTTGTTTTCTTCAAAACCTCTTCAATTTTTGGAGACAATTTTTGCACACATTTGGCTCTATACTCCTGAAATCCATGAAGATCTTCATGCGATCCATGAAGAGCTTCATCTTAATTGCGGACATCTAACTTTCTGAAGGAAGGAATTTGCTCAGTGGTAGGTAGCGCGCTCGATTCCCATGCAGAAGTTCTGGATTCGAGAGCACAATGCTACCCGTAGATGATTTTTTCTTCTCAGGAGCCTCTGCAATTAATATCCAGTTATGAGCAATTTTGTCTGTAACTGCAAAGAAACTATGTGGAGGCCAGCAATGCACTGAGAATGCTGAAGAAAGGAAAATCTGGTCCTTCTGGCAGGGGTTGATTCGTCGCCAGCCCCGAACGTCATAAAATTATGGCTACAAAACCAAATTGTCAAGAAAATGCTAGACTAAAATATTTCAAATAGTAGCAATCACCATCAGTTGTTGGAGAAAAAGATAAGGGGCGCTAATAACAAAGAAGTTGATGCGCCAAAAAAAATGAAAAAAAAAGTACCAAAATGGTAATTAACAGTAATTTGGTAAAAAGCAAATTGCTTTATGGCACCAAAACCTGGAATAAGACGAAACTTAGGCCACAGAGATGAATTACTGGAAGGGGGCGGCCCGAACATCAAGGTTATTAAGATTATGGAACGAAGAAATGAACTTTCCAAAAAGTGTACTGCACAAGGTAGAGGACATGTCAGAAGAATGAAAGATCGGTGATTCTGAATTTGGAGGCAGAAAGAAAGAAGAAGAAAAGGCCAGGTGTATGCATGGAGCCCGAGAAGGCCTTGACGTTATGGACTTAGAAATGGGGGTACCAAGAAGGGAACCATTTGAAAGGAAAGATCAAAGAGTTATTTGGTTGAGGAAACCTCAGTGCTAAGGAAACTCACTGAATCTCAATGAAAAGCTAAACACAAAAAATAATCAGAATTAGAAAATTATTAGGTAGTTTAAAAATCATACTGGTGTCATAAGTTCTCTATTTTTTAAAAATATTTACAAAAAGAAAAGAAACAATTATAAAAATTATTTTTCAACAGTTAGTTATTCCTATACACTGCTCTTTTTTTTAACAGAACGATAATAAATTTCATTTCCTATATAAACTAAATATTTTTGGTACAGCAAGAAATAAAGAAAAAAAAAAAAAAAACAAGCAAATAAGCTTTATTAAAAAAATCTTTAAATTATTTTTTAAATATATTATAATTTATAGCGACGAAATCGGAATGTTAACCAATGCAATCAAATAAGCTGGTTTAATTACCTCATTTATGTATATTTGAAATGAACCTTTATTTATTTATTTTTTAACATTCAAACATATGTTTAGGCATTGTTTACAATTGGCACATCAAGTTTACTGTTTCATCTAGAGAGAAAGTAAAGAGATCAAAAATACAATATTTATAAACATAAACTGAAGACCACAATTTCTATTAATGCCAGACATTGTTTGATATAACCTGTTATTTTGATGGATGTGTGCAATTGTTTATTAAATTATATATAATATGTTCCACTGAATTTGTACAATAACAAACAAAAAAATCAGGTACATATCACTGTAATCAGAATAAAATGGGGTGCGATTCTGTTAAAATATGTTTAAACTGTATTGGTTGCTTATTAAATGTGTGATAATCAGTGATGGTTTATTAAAATCAAACTTCAGAAAAGGGATCTTCATTTCTGAATTAAAATAGTAATTTTAGTGTCTGACTTCCTTTTATTATTTTATGTAATGCGGATGTTACAATATATATATATAAAATACATTGCAGTGTTTTAAGGATTAATTAAAAAAAAAGTTACTAATTGAAATAAAAACAGTTATTTTGAATTTATGACGTAAAAATCAACTAATACAGTTTCAGCAACTTATATATTGTCTACACATTGTAAGCCACATCTAACATAATAGCATAAACAATTATTTTGTAAACGCGGACGCTAGCAGTGTATATGCAAGTTTTATTGTTTTTCTGCCATACATCAATTTAAGGCATATTCCTTAAGGCATATAACTAAAATTATAATCAAATTTTGATGCTTTTTATAAAGAATTTATTTAATAAGAATAAAATAAATAAAATGGTTCTACAAAAAAATAAAGAAAATAAACAAAAGAGAAAGCAATTTTTTTCACAAAAGCCATAAATTTCACAAATACCACCATAAAATATAGAATATATTCAAATTAAGATACAAAGAAATTTTTGCGTCTAGATCGATGTGTTTATCGAAAAGTCAGAAAATTTCAGATCCCATAGCTGAGTCTGTATTCACAACAGAATATATTAGCACCAAATATGACAAACAACAAATTTGGACAATATCCCACGATATGGGGCAGCAACTGTTTCCGTGACCTGTGATATTTCTTTTTTTTTTTACATAATAAGGGATGTTAAAACATAAGAGTTGCAAGTCTGCTAAGAGGTTTTACGGTATGTTTGATATGAGATCAGTAATTTCTCTGACAAGTAATCAAATATGCCACCATATTTTTGTTGTGTCGTAATTATATGATGTTCAAATGAAAATGTACAAGCAGCAGCATTATAACAAATTGTTCAAATTTATAATGAACCAGCAAAGCTTTGGGAATTATAAACGAGAATCGAAACTTCTTCACATTACAAGCTATTCCAGCCAATTGCGGACCATGAATAAAAATAACAATCTGTTTGTAAGAGATCAAGATGCGATCTCTACAACAGAACTAAAAACCGATGTAAGAGCTTCATCACCAGAAGATCGAACTGCAGATGAGATAAAATGTTCGATAGCAAAAAATTTAAACGGTATCTGTCATATGAAGTTGCAACACATGCGTAGAAGACGTTTTTACGTTTTTCAACACCCCCCTCAGATAATATACTCACGCCCGCGCTACTGTTATGAGAGATCGTTCGTTCGCTTTTTCATGCGTGAAACGTTTGCTTTTTACGAAATAGGTGCCTCCCAAAAAACGTATTGTACGTTAGAATTAGATATTTGTGTGAAAACCGACTTGTAAAGTGAAGAAAAATCCAGGGTGGTAAGCATTTTTTGAAACTGAACGACTGAAAAGAGCTGGGAGGATTGCGAAGAAGGTGCCTGCCAAGCGAGCAATGAATTTTTCTCGCGAGGGAAATCCAGACGAAAGGGAAATGGATAAAACTTACATTGCACAAATATTATAAGATGAATGAACAGGAAGTACAATTGTAACTAAAGTTATTTTCGATTCCGCTTTAATTTACAATGAATGTCTGAATGGATTCGAGCTAGACAGCAGATTCTACTCATTAACCGCTGACACTCGCTTTGTACTAACAAGCGACTTAAATTCTGGTATAGAACAAACTCATCTTGGGATGTCGCTTACGGCGACATATTAATCTCATTAAAGAACAATATTTAAAAACTGAAGTTTTGTGACAGAAAAATGGGTTTAAATAAAATAAACTGTATTAAATATAAATATGAAAAAAAAAATCGTTATGAACTAAAGAGAATGGGGAAAGAATTGAAAATAGAAATATATCAAAAAATTTCAATTTTAAAGGAATTATTCCTTATTATGCAAGCAAAACAAAAAATATAAAAACAATTCCTAGATCATTAAACCTTTAGCTGATTTAAAAAATTAAAACAGCTTTCTGTTTTTGCGCTTTTAGTTTTATTATCGTCAAATATTTACACACATCTCGAAAAGTTAACATTTTACCCGATGGCTCAAGTTTAATTGCATTAATACCTTATTTATTTTCATCTTTTTTCTTAAAACATGCTTTAACTATTATACATCATCTACGTACATTTCATTTTGTTTGTTTTAACTATGATGGTTAATAACTACTATTCTAATTTTTCCGAACACAAAAATTTTTTTTTGCAGTTATGTGCATATTTTTAATAGATAATGATATATATTTATATTTTTTTTTTTTATAATAGAATATCATTAATTTTCAACAAATATATAAGTATATATATATATATATTTTTATTTTATTTAATTTTTCAAATATTTACATACATAATAACGTACACAAGTGTACTATTACTCTTGAACTTACTTTATGTTGCCATAATATAAAATTTATATTATTGCACAACCTATTTTTTATGTTTATCTATTACATACATATATATAATTCTAATTTATTTACAATAAACTTCTGAAAATTCTTCATTATTTTTATATTTTATTTTTTTTAACTTTAGTATTCAAAATTTCAATCTACTAATTTATATAAACAATAATTATTTACTTTACACCTTCGAATATACACAGGTTATCTATAAATTTACAAAAAATCAAATTTTGTGCTCAATTATATTTTCACAAAATTACATAAATATTTTTTCTCAAATATATTATTTATTAGAGATCAAAATTAATCAATTAATTAGGCTCTTATGTGCTTTAAAAATATATTTTAATATTCTTAAGTACTTAAAAAAATAGTATTAAATTAAAAACTACCAAGTAGACAAAATGAAAATGTAATAAAAACTTTTAAATTTTTATTTTCAGTCTTATTACAAAAACAAATTTTTAATTTATAATTAATTTAAATGTATGTAATTTAACAATTATTTTTTTGTTTAAATATATTTTTAAAAATAATTTGCAATAAAAATTATGTTACTAAACTGAAACACAATTAACTTAAACATTAAACAAACTACTTGGTTAAGATAAAATGCTTATAAAGAAATAAAATCTAATAAAGAAAACAAACTTGGTTTTGTTTTTTTACAAAATGGTCCACAATTGTTTCAAATTGTAAATTCCTTTATGGCACAAAACGAGTAAAAATGGATGTACTAAAATTAAGAGATTGAAAAGAAATTGTTTTTATTTTTTAACGCAATGGGGAAATTGAAGACAAATTTTTAGCTTTGGACAAGTTCTGCGTTGATTTTCGAACATTATGCTTTAAGTTCGTATAGATTTTTACTTTCATGTAACACATTATATGAAAAGCAAACCTGTAATAATCTTGCCCAGGATTGACTGCACCTAACTGAAGTTTATATTATGATATTAAAAATAAAATTGTTTTAAAATGTTGCTACATTTTTCCTCATATTATTTTAATAAATCAATCTAAAAAGGTCAATAATAAAACAAATTATTGGTATAATTTAATATATATCAAAATTTTGTTTAAAATTAAACCCAATAAATTCCCTGCATCAATATACAGGGCGAAGTATAAGATTGGTTCCAACTTCATGGAATGGGAGTATTTTACAATTTCGAGAGGTGATCGTTCATATAATATTGCAGATTATAGAGCTCTATAGATGTGAAATGGACAATGCTGAGAAATCCGAACTAAACTTCGATGGAACTTGCAATTCGGATAGAAATTAGTTTATGTAGTTTGGGATTCTCTGGTCTTTGAAGAGGGGATAATGTGGGGCTAACTATTTAGTCGGCCAAAATATCTTTACCTCGAAATGAGCGCGCTTGAAGCGGTGTACAGTCCAAGCAAAGATATTAAGGTTTGGAAGGTTGCTTTATGCTTACCGAATTGGCGCGAATAGTGTTTCTTAATGTTTGGTTCAATTTATTTTATATTATTAGTCTTTTTAAATACTAAATTATTAAAAAAAATGGCATCTAAAAATTGAAGCATTGTAAATATTGCATTTTCCTAAGTACTTATTGTACATAGTGTTTTAAACGTTTATGTACTCGGCGACTTTCGTTTTCTTTCGACCAAAGTCGGCTGTAATTCCTTCAGTGGCAATATTAAGAAACTTTGGTCGATCTTATAGTAAATGTGACATAACGCGGCTAACTTGCTGCATGCTACACTGATAATTCGGCTTCCCCGAAAAGAAAGTTGTAAGCATAGAAATCTTATTTGCCCTTAGATTTCTTTCTTCCAAGGAGCCACTACAACTTGCTCTTCGGTGATGGACAGTCTGTCTGAGAAGAGAGTACACTTTCCGGGGGCCGGCAGTACACTGAGAAGGCTCCGAGCGCCTATAATAGATGTTGACGCGCCCCACAAAAATTACTATCCGAATATGAATATGAGGGTACAACGAATACATTGTTCGATGGAGAACCGTTTACACAATGGTTGAGGTTGGTGTTTCAGTGGATTGATCATCAGTCATCACTCATCAGCCAATAATGATGGGTCAGATAAAAAAAACGGCAAACTTCTTGGCCAAGGAAGGTAGTTGTTGCCTACATTTTAAAATCTAACGTCATTCCTTGAAATGAGAAGAAAGATTATGAAGGTTGTTTGGAAAGCTTAGAAATAAGGAACAGATGAAATAATAACCGTGGAAAATATAAATAAGCATTTGCACAAGGCAATGTGTTCGAAATAACTGCCACTAAGTGGTATACAATAACTTAATGACAAGATACCATATTTTGTTCAGTCCAGCCATTTAACTAAGATTTGATAACCTAATAAATGGGCTAAGTTTGAAAAAAGTTATTGAACTGCAGAAGTAATCCAGCTAAAGCTTTAGCGCTTGAAAAAAGAAAACTGGCCTTTGGATTACTTACTGGCAGATTGTTTGTTTAAATAATTATTTTTTGTTTTCCTTAACTTAAATTTGACGACTTTATTTTCTAATTTTCATTAAAATTCATCATTTTAAGTAATTAAGCAAGTATTAGGTAAGGCTGTTGGTGCTCTCAATTTTTCACCACTAAATGAATTGTACTAAAGTATGGGCGAAAATTCTGCTTACTGGAAAATAAAAGCCAGTTCTTCAAAACATTATTTTAATAAGATTTTCTGGAGAACACCTATTCGATGTTTTGACTGAATTCTATATCCTACGACTTCCACATTAGTAAAAAATAATTTTATATAAGCGAAGAGTATAATCCAAGCATGGAAAGACACTTGGTTTCTGCAAATATCCCCTTTTAATTTAAAACTGTACCATAAAGAGCAAAAATAAAATCTAACCTGATATTATGAAACAACCTTCTCTTGGGAAGGTTGATTTGTAACAATCACATGTGATTGTGTAGTTGGTGTATGCGCTATATCCTGACCACCAGGACCACTGCCACTTGTTGCTCTCTGAGGTGATAGCAATTCTTGTCGATCTCTTTCACGTTCTTTCCCTGGCCTAAAAGATTCTAATAATGCTACAACACGTTCCTCTACAGGTCCCCACTGATGAAAACCATCATTATTTTGAAGCCAAACTACTACAGTACCATGTGCACATCTCAAGTTCAATTCAGATCTGAAATAATGCAATTTGAAATTTTAAAATCTGATATAAAACATCACACTAATCTTCTTCTAATTCAATTTCAATTTTCAATAGCAAAGTTTCATCAATACAAAAATTTTCTCGAAATATGGGCCCTCAATATGTTTCAGTAAATCTGGAAATAAGACATTCCTAAATCAATTTTGAAAGTGAATGAAACTTTTCATTAAAAAATAATAGATCTATATTAATTTTTAATAGTAATCTACAATATTATTTTAAGCCTTTATAAACTTTGGTTAGAGAAAATAAATTTAATATGAAGATTTAGCTTTATAACGTTTTTATTTAATGCAACAAGTGAAAGAATTATGACATTTCACAGTATAATATCATGGTGTATTATTTCTTTCTTATATAAGTCCTGTAAATCAATAAAAAGTTCCTATCACTACAATATTCTACAATTGGGTATTTCCAATTCCAAAAAGAATTGGGGACTTCAATGCCGGGCCGTTTTTCGGCAATTCCGCACTCTTACATTCCAGCTCTCGAAATAAAAAATATCGAAATAAGTAAATCTTTGTTCTGTAAAAAATTATTATCGCTATAATTAGAGTAGTTAGTTTTGTAATTATTTTACAAACCTTCTCTTTTTGCAATCTAATATTAGCGATTACAGATTGAAACATAATTGCTTTAAATCATAGAGAAATTAACATAATTTACTTGCAAGAAGTCTTAGTGTTGCCGCTATGCGTGAAAGTTATATAAAGAAAATCTACCTTCAGTACCGAATACACTCCGCTCTGGTTTACTGGTGTACTTCCACTAGAAGCTGTATACCTTCAGAAGTAATGGTGCTGCTCCTACTGAGGAGTGAACTGTCACAACTTCAAGGGTTAGCGCTTCTGCGGGTACTACAGTCAAACAATACGAACAACACTGATACCATTAAAACACACACACACACACACATAGTTTACTAAAGACGTGCAGAGATGGCTGATGTTGATGCACTAAAATGTTGATCCAACCCTACTCGGCTTTATCAGAGCATTTCTGTCTCGCATCATATTGCCTTTTTCCACTCTTCGCGATCCAAGCCGACTTCTGTCAATCCATATCCAACCGTGCTCTCGCTGACCTCATCCTTCCATTTTCTTCTAGCTTTTCCCCTTTTTCTGTTCCCTTTTACCTCCCATTGTAAAACCACTTTCGGCTATCTTTTTCCTTCATTCCTAAAATCTTTCTAATATCGGAATTCTTCACTTTTTCCCTCCTCGATTTTCTAGCAGACCGTCTCCAAACATCCATTTCGGCTGCTAGCAGTTTCTCTCTGTACTGCTTTGTTATGGTCCACGTCTGAGCCTCGTATGTTGCTATAGCTTGGAATATTGCCTCAAAAATATGTTTTTTCGTACTAGGAAGGATTTCGATACTCCACAGAAGTTTGCTGAGTATGGCTGGGACTTTCCTTGCCTGCCCAATTCTTTTCAGCACACCATTATCACAGGTGCCACTATCATCTATTATTGATCCCAGGTACTTGAAATAGTTGACTGTTCTAATTTGAACATCATCTACTATTACTGGGTCCCCTTCTAGTGGCTAGGTGCTCTGTTTTTTCCATATTTATCTTTAGACCCCACTTTCCATACTCTTCCTTTAATTATCTGAACATATATACAATGTCCTCTCCATCTTGGGCCAAGATCACTTCCTGACTAGGGTGATAGAGCACATCCCTATAGAAGGCCTTTGGAAGAAGAAGTGAATTTATTCGAGAGAGTGGGACCTACTTTTACCAAGTCCATTTTTTCTTTTTTTTGTAGGTCTTTTAGTATTAGAGTTTTTTTTTTGTGGTGGACGGGGAGCTGGCCACTCGCCACAACCCCCAACCTGGAGGACCAGAGGTTTTTATTTTAAGGTTCTTCTCCCCTAGACAAGTTGCCTTCACTTCGGCTAAGAGGCTTGTCTCCCCTTCGGGATAATAAAGTAACATACTGGAATTATAAGGACTAGGATGAAAAGGAGGGATTAATAAATTGGATAATGTAGGATATCTGGTGAGGTTAACGGACAGTTGCACCTTTAGTCGCCTTTTAGGACAGGCGGTGTATTCTGTGGTGCTATTCTAAACCCCGAAACCACAGGGGTAAAATTAATACTTACTATACATATTAGTATCTATCAAATTAAAACATTTCTTTGAGAAATTGAATATTAGGATATCATGGGCAAATTATTTAGAGAACCATCTCCAAAGTGCGACTACAATAGGTTACTAAAGAATTGCTATTTCTCACCCACATACATACATCCGTACCTACATTCAGACAGACAGACAGACAGACAGACACACACACACACACCCACACACAGAAAGAGAGAGAAATTTTCTAAAACCTTTTTCGGAGACCTTGAAACCAAATATTAGCGGTGAAAACTCATTTTCATACTATGTTTCAATGCACTTACTTCCTTAAAGAAGCAGAAACACGATATGAATTTGGATGATTCGAGTGCTGGAAAAGTAAGCAATTTTTTTTTCTAAGTTAGCCTGCTTCATTTTGTGATTATCAATCAGTTTCGAATGTTTACTAATGTCTGCGGGCTCGGGAAAAATAACTGACTTAAAAAATAATTTTGAATATAATGAAATAACGAATGAGAAAGTTTAAGGTAAAGATTAGATTTATTATATATATTTATATTGTTTCTGTAAAAACTAACTTCGGTAAGATGTGTTGAAATCCATGCCGATATTCGTGCTCATAATTGGGCACAACAACTTGCTTTCTCTTAAAAGGAGATGCTTCTAATTTCAAGAGTGCTTGAGGAGCAGGATCCCTCCATTCAGGAATAAAAACAATAAATGACAGAGGCTCAGATGATTCTGACAGTAGCCTTTCAAAGTGATTCACAGCAGCTTCCATTAATTCTTCCGAGTAGGGCGGATTTGCAACAAATGAACCAGAAACTGCTTTTAATTCCAAAATAGGCCTATAAAATAAAAAATTGTTACATATGAAAATAAGATAAATTTATTGTTAATGGAACGAATTCCCATAATTTTGGGTGCCCAACTGATATATTCTTATTGGCTCTTAGTACTACTGTGCCGTTAAATAAAAGTCCAATACTTTTGTACCTGCTATCTATATATCTAAGGTTATTAATTAATATAGCAAAGTTCATGGAAGTTGACTATGAAGTACTTAAATATGGATTTGTATTATTGTTATTACTACTATTATTATTAACAAAAATTGTAATTTAGCAGCAATTACCCTCTCGATCCAAAGTATGAGTCAATGTCTGGAAATGCTGAACAGTACTGTTTAAAGTAGCAATTAAGTGGAGATGCAAAACATTCAAAAGTAACTCCAAATACTTTGTTGAGACATTCAAGAACAGTCACTGGTAAGGAAGTCTGAGATGAATGTGAACCTCCAAGGTATGTATTATACCTTTTTAAAAGCATCCACACACGAGTCAGAAAGAATTCCAATTTTTTGTCATCAAAACAACTCATTCTATATAGAAAATCCTGTACAAATAAAAGACAATTTTTTTTAGTTAATTTAAGATTAAAAATTCATATTATCTCTTTGTGCACAATAAATTAATAGGTAGCTGATGTTAGAATTTTTTTTAGAATATTAAGTTGGAAATGATTTGGCTACATAAGGCTTATTATTATTATTATTATTTGTCTGTGGGGAGATCCAAAGCCTCACTAGAGACATATAGCTACTTCAAGGGAAAGAAAATACAAACTGGGTATAGAACAAAAATCCAGGCACGGATCTAAACCCAACTAAGGTTCACCGCAGTCCGAACAAATAATTTTTAGCCAATAATAGTCTGCAATAGTATTTTTTTTTCGCTGACAACTTGGGTCATTAGCGCTTTGCGAGATTAAAGGTCACTCGAGCCAGGAGGGCGCCTTTCTTTTAGCACCACTTCATTGAATCTTCCCGTAGAAGTGACCTGGAGCCGGGCGTTATATGGTTTGACTGCCCCTCTTCGCCACGTTAGCCATCGAAACCGGTCGACGGAGTGGGAAGAATTGACAATCAGTCAGTGATGCCATCCTATTCCTTTCCCAGCTGACTGGATGGCTTTCTTCATAAAAAAATTATTGTAAGGTGTGCAACTCCTTGCTGCCCATCTGTTATGCTTCATGTTTTATTCATGTACTAATCATTCTGATATATACTTAATATGTTTAGAGACTTCATTTTAGGCCATTTCAAACTAAACGATAGAAAAGGGTTATTTGCTTTGTTATAATAAATATAAATGTTCCGCCCCTTCTAAAAAAACAAACTGACTAATATTAATCTCAAATTGGGGTGAAGTAGTTTGTAAAAATATTCCTTGACCCCACACAAAGTTCTGCAGTAGTATCACTCTTCAATTTATTCATACTTACGTTTTATGTTTGGACTCTTGTCAATTTTAAAAATTTATTAACTGGTTAAAATATTTCGTTGACGAATGTGTTATTACTATTTTAATTGAAAGAAATTTGTTTTGCATTGTTGTTGGATCTATTAAGTAAAATAAAATTAAAAATACGTTTAGACACTCGTTCAATAAATACAATTTTACATGGAAACGGTCCATGAGTCACCGTTACTATTATAAATTTTGTTTATTTAATGATGTTGAACTTTAAGAACCAATTATTACTTTCTCTCACTCCTAGTAAGAAGAAGTATTGAAATGTGTCAAATAGGGAAGGGATTAGCTCAGTGGTAGCGCGCTGGACTAGCAATGCGGCGGTCCCGGGTTCGAGTCCAGCTGCTGCCCTTAGATTTTTTCTTTCTAGGAGCCTCTTACAGTTCACTGTCCGGTGATGGACAGTGTTGTCTGTAACGAGAGAACACTGTCCGGAGGCCGGCAGTGCACTTAGAAGGCTCCGAACTTTGGGGTAGCTATATAGGCCCAGAAGGGCTTTGGATAGCATAGAGCTTGGTCCCTCCCCACACACAATAAAAAAAAAAAAAAAAGTGTCAAATTTTCGATATCGAGTTTTCACCGGAAATATACGTTCTGAGGTCCCCTGAGTCCAAAAAAGTGGCTTTTAGCAAATGTCTGTGTGTATGTAAACAGTATAGCTCAAAAACGAAAAACCGTAGAAAGTTGAAACTTGATATTCCGTTTAGGTATCACTATGGCATCTGACAGCAGGTCATCTGTCAAAATTTTTCAACGGGAAGTACCACTTTACTTTCTTTTTTTTTTCTTTTCTCAAAAATGGCTCCGACGATTTTCTTCAAACTTAGTATATCAACTACACATACAAAGAGCTACAACTTTTATTTGAAATGTTTCTCTGAGAAAATTCAATTAAGGGCAGTTTTGGGGGAGGGGCAGGGTTACGATTTCCTCTAAAGCGTTATTTCAGTTTATTACACAATTCTATCATCTAAATAATGCTAATTAGAATATGTTGTTGAACATCTGATTCAAAAAAATCGGATAACCGGAAGTGCGTTTACATTACCACTTTACTAAACGATTTTTTCACTTTTTCGGGATTTTCTCAAAAATCTCTCCGACGATTTTCTTGAAACATCCTATATAAACTAAACATACAAATATCTACAACTTTTATTTAAAACATTTCGCTGGGAAAATTCATTTAAGGCACTTTTGGAGGAGGGGTGGGGTTATGTTTTCCTCTAAAGTGCTATCATAGTTGATTATGCAATTCTATCGTCCAATAAAATTAATTAGAAATAAATAGATGGCCAAAATTCCAAGTTTCAAGAAAATTAGTAAAACGGAAGTGCGCTTTTACTGAACAGTTTTTTCAGCTTTCGACGAAATTGATTAAATTTGGTACTCAAACTTTAAAATTTGTCAATTATAATTTTGAGAACTGGAGTAAGAGAAAGTTGTGTGAGTGTTTCACACCAGATTTTTTTTGTTTATTTTTGTATAAATCTTCCCAACATACGCCAAAGTCTTGATTTAGAAAAGTATCAATCAAATAAATTATAATAATATAAATTTTAGTAATAATTTATTAATTATTTTAAATTTTTAAGTTTATTGGTTGTTAACAAGTGCATCAGATAAGACCGCATTTCATTATAGAATCACACTTTAACAAAGCAGCCCATCTCTTCAATTACAAGCAACAGATAAGCCTTAAAATTAATTTCTGAGCTAATATTGTTTGCTTTTCACACGAATTTGGCGAATAAAAAATTTAAATTTAGATTATTTCTTAGATTTATTTATTATTGAATATGTGGATGGGTCCGAATGTTGGATAACATGTTATTTATTTTATCCATCGTAGCATGCATATTTTTTGTATTACTGAACGGTTCCAGATTTTCATCTATCATCATGACGGATGAAAATCCGAAACCAGACAGGAATACAAAAAATATGCATGCTACAACGGATAAAATACCAGATGTTACCCAGCATTACGACCCGTCCAATTGTCGAGCTAATTTGTTTAATCTATTTTTAAATATTTCCGATGGATGAAAATCCGAAACCGGTCAGCAATACAAGGAATGTGCATGCTACGATGGATAAAATACCAGATAATTAATTATTCTAATTATTAATTAAATTTTAGTTAATATCAATTTTAATATAATAAAAATCCAGATGGTTGGCGAATGTTTGAAACTGTTCGATAATCATAAAAAGAAGCGTGCTATCACGGGAAAATATATCTGATTTCAAGACAAAATTCAGCGAAATATTTTAAACTCTTTATAAGTTTCTGAAAATTACTAAATGAGTCAAAACGTAAAACATATTACAAGAAAAGAATTGAAATTCAATTCTATTAAAGATTATTATTGGCTAAAAAGTACTTTAACCCAGCTATAAAAATTGTCTAATCAACTCATCTTCAGCACCTTTGGTGGAATGAAATGACTATTTTGAAAATGTTTCATGACCATACGTATTGTAATAGGATCCATAGTATTGGGATAGGAAGAGAGGGATCCAAAGCACAGAAGAGAGAGCGAGAGAGTATCATTCTCTAGTTTAGGCCAGACTAGAGCTGGAGAAACTGTTTAAATACAGCTGTGTCAGCCATAGGAGGAAGTCTACCGACAGTCTTGCAACTGAGTTCTTACAGCAGTCACAATGCGTCATCAACCTTTCTCTTTACCTCTCAGTACCATTTTATATATTTTAGTGTAAAATCCAGGCAGTTTGTGCTACTTTTCTATTATACAGTTCAGTTTTACTTCTAGTTTATTTATACATCTAACCCAACATCTCTCCTTCTCAAACCTATTTATACTATCATATTATGAAAAAAAAAAAAAATAAACTAACCAATTTATGAAGGTATTGCGTATTAATTACAACTGTATCGCCTTGAAACCTTAAATGTGTCTGATCACGATCAGTTAGGAAATCTACTTGTGGTAGTCTTGGGCAAGGTGTACTGAACTGCACTGGATAACACCATACTTTTCTAGTGTTTGTCACGACACTAAGATAACTTGGTTCTAAAAAAAAAAAAAAATTCAAGAAAAATAGAAGGCATAAAACATTAGATTCTGAGGTAAATATATTGTATAAATAGAATTGATATAGTTTTTATCAGTAAATAAAAATATCTTACCGGGCAATCCTTGTTCTCTGAGAATTTCCAAATGTTTATCTTTAATTTTTTTTGCATAATCAGATGAAAGATGGTAAATTTTTAAACATATACCTTCAACAGATTCTTTCACAGTTTCTGTCAAGTGTGGCTGGCATTGTTCCTAAAGAAAAATGAATGAATGAATGAAATCATGAAAATTAACTTCCCTGCATAAATGGAGATAATAAGAATACTTCCCTGAAATAATGAGAACAAATAAAAAGTATGAATCTTTAAAAAATGGTGTAGAATGTACAAGAGTTTAGAACTACTATACAAATATAATGTTTCAAATAAGGTGAAAATATTAATAAATGAAAATATCAATAATTATTACCCTAAGATGTGCAAGCCTGTCTTGGAAGTCGTCAAACGAACTTCCTACTGTTCTCCTCAACCAATTAAATGTATCCTCAACATTCCACATCACCACTTTTCTACTTTCGGGGGAAGCATTCCTATAAAATAATATATTATTATTATTATTTAATGATCATATGTATAATTTATAATATGCTAAACCTGTTGTAGAATCAACTTCGTGAACAGAATATAAAAAGTTATTTCATACATTTCCTTTAAAGGATGGTCCCCTGAGTCCAAAAGGGTGATTTTTAGGTCTGTGTGTTTGGGCGTGTGGTGTGTAATGTATGTGAACAACATAGCTCAAAAACAACAAAAAATTGTAGAAAGTTCAAACTTAATATTCCTTTTAGGTATCATCATGGGATCCGACAGTATGTTATCTGTCAAAATCCCTCAACCGGAAGTTCCACTTTACTTAATAATAATTTTAAGAATAATGATTTCACTTTTTTGCGATTTTCTCAAAAATGGCTCCAACGATTTTCTTTAAACTTGATAAATCAACTATATTTATACTTATATTTAAAACATTTCTCCTTTAAGGGAAAATTTATCTAAAGGCATTTCTGGCGGAGGGGTGGGGTTAGTTTCCATCTAAAGCGCTATTCAGTTTCTTACACAATTGTATAATCTAAATAATACTAATTAGAATCAAATATTATGTTGAAATTCCGAGTTTAAAGAAAATCGGATGACCGAAAGTGCGTTTTTTACTGAAGTTTTTTCAGTTTTCGCGATTTTCTCCATATGTTTGTAGAGATTTTGATACCGGCGAATTTCATTAAATTTGGTATACTAACTATAAAATTTGTCAATAGCAATTTTGCAAACTGCAATAAGAGTGGGAGTGTTTCACATCAGATTTTTATTGTGTAATAAAAACACTATTATTATTATTATTACTTCACGTACAATTGTAGGAGTTATCTAACTAACCAAATAAATTATCTATGTATCTATTTTTATCTGTAATTTTGTCATTTTTGAAAATCCATCATCATTTACAATTCTCTCAGAAAATCATACCTGGATTCTATCAGTTTCTTAGCCGATTCGGCATATCTTGACAACTGTTTTCTGGCATCTCCAGTAAATTTTGGTCTGACAAGTTTAATAGGTATGTCGTTTATCACTTCTCGATACATACAATGTGAGATCTCCGGACTACACGAACTTGGTAAAAGAGGATCTGTTCCTGTATCTATTACTTTTCTTTCCATTAACCATCGATTGAATGAATCTTTTGGAGCATCTATACCTGTGACATAATATGTAATGATCAACATCGGGTGAAATAGTGAATAGCTATTAAGCTTGTTTTGTTGATTAACGTAGACAAAATAAGTGTGGTCCACAATTTTCTTTCAACAAATTGTAACAAAAAATTCTTCAACGAAATATTTTAACTAGTTTATAAGGTTTTAAAAATATCCATAAGAGACGAAAACATTTTATAAGAAATGAATTGAAATTCAATTCTACTGAAAATTCTGATAAATGTGGAACATGCACAGTAATTCACAATTTTTAGCGATCAATGTAATTCAATTTCAGGTACTAATAAGTCACATACTCCCTCGATATGTTCAATGAACTGCAATTTACGCACTGCAATCTATGAACATAGAATACTTACTTTCCCTTGAATGACAAAGCTCTTGAAAACAAGACCTCAATTTATTGGCCAAATTGCATCTGTAGAGTTCCACTACAGGATGGGCATGTGGTATGTTCATTGGTGTCCTTTCATATATTATAACATTGGTGCCAACATCCAAATCCCAAGGTCCGCTACAAAAAAGAAATGTTCCATTAAGTAATGCAAAGCCTATTTTTTCAGGCGGGCTTAACGTCCAACTACCAAATTAGATGTCGTGGACGGGGACGGAAGCACATACTTTACCATAATTTTTTTAAACTAATATGAATTTAGCAGCTATACGGGGACTCGAACTGGGGAACCACCCAGTTATAAGTCACGTTCATAACCACTACACCAAACCCGCCCCTCGTAATGTTCTACTGGGATGTAGAAAAAGTCTTTGCGTTTTTTATTGTTTTACTTAAATGAGTATATTAATAAATAAGACACTAGTTTATTCATCAAAGAATCCATTCTTATTAATCACTTCAACCCATTTTTGTGTCAGTAATTCAAGTCGTCTTTGGTTCCACGTTTGGCGGCAAAGAATTCAATACACGCTGCTTTCACATCCTCTTCCATAGTAAAATTTTGACCCGCAAAAAATGAGTCATGTTAAGTGCTACATCTCATTTATTTTTGAGGCGTTTCTTCATGCAGAACTTTTTATCTGTAAACTAAAGAGGGGTACTTTCGGCCAGAAATGGACCCATCCAATTGTGCTGAATAGAGTTCAGATGTGATAGCACCCCATCGAGAATCAACTCCTTCAAAGTTCCACCACACAGAGTATTATCTTTTTCGCATCCTTTTCTTTCGAGGCAAAAGATTGGCCAGACGTACCCACTTTTTGCGTGTTTGGATTGTTAAATTATACTAGTGTACTTTTCATCGCAAGAAACAATTCGCTACATAAATCGAAAATCACTTGGATTTTTAGGGAGAGTTTGACACATTTCGCCATATATGCGTTTTGCTGAGGGAACAATTCGTGGGGATAGTCCTACAGCTTTTAGCTAAACTCCAATGTCATGCAAGTGCCTATTAATGGTAGAGTCGAGACAATCCTAACCCACTGCAAGTTTTGTAGTGGCTGTTCGAGGATTAGTTTGTACAGCTTTACTTAAAACATCTGGGTCAAGGAACCGTGGAAGCTCCGATCTTGCTTTACTTTCGAGGCTCATATCATCTTCATTGAATTTTTAACCAATACTGTGCAGCACGAATTGACAAAGCCTTACTACTTTCCGAAGAGCAGCTATGGCCTTTATTAAAATAATGTCAAGCCGTTTTTGAAATATTGCCCGAATTTCAAAATTTATTTCACTAATTTTACATACTGTTTTGTAAATCCTCATACGATCAAAACTCGACTAAATACTGTGTACATACTGAAAAGTTAATGTCAAGTAATCAGTGACCGAAGTGCAATATAAAAAGTATGTTTATGCAAACAGTTCATTCAACAAATAAAAGAAAAAACGCCCAGACTTTTGATACACCACATTATTAAATACAATAAATATTTATAGTAATGAGTGTATTAAAAAAGTGGTCATAAGATAATCTTTGTTTCTTTTACCAAAAAATCCAATGTAATCTATATTAAGGATGGACTTCATATTTTTCATAAAATATTTAATATAAAAATAATGACTCTGACAAGTAAGTTACTTAATATCAATGAATAAACATTTCCTCCCCCCATAAGCAATCATTTTTATATCTGAACTTACGAGAGAGCCATTCTTTTTGGTGCTGGACTTCCTACACACTCTTCTGATGATCGTCGTTTAAGAGCAAGCTGCATTCCTGGCTGAGACCCAGGAGCACCAGGTCCACATATTCCAAGTGGATCAGTAACCGGATCAAACTAAAACAGTGTACAATACAAATCGGTGCGCAACACCATTCTACTTTCTCTTGATGCACTTCTCTATTTTGGACAAATTTATTTCAAACTTAGAATTTAAATTTTCTTTAAATTTAAGTAGGTGTTGGAAATGTAAATGTTAAAATGGTTCTTTAGTGAAGGCCCAATCTCGCACAGCTCCCTTTAACCTTTAATATCAATTTTCTCTGAAGAATATTACAATCTTACAAATTTATTTATAAAGAAGAATCACAAATTTATTTATATACAAAGAAATAGAACATATATATATATGTATGTATAAAATAGACAGTAAGTATAAAAAGTTTAAAGAAAATCGTGATAAATGAAAAATATTTTCGATATATAAAAAGTACTTGCAACTGATTGATCTATACTAAAATCATCAAATCAGATCTCAGAGAAACGCGGAATTACAAGTTTGTACTTATCGTGATTGTCGTTTAAGTACATACAAACACATCATTCCTAAAAAGATTTTTTCATTCTCACGGGATCCCAAAATTTCAAACAACTTACAGATTGTTATGCTTCCTTTATCAACTATAAGAGATACGTTCATAGAACATGGTATACAGGCTTAAGAAACACATTTATTTTATGAAAAATTTTTAGAATTTACGGTCTGCGTACCTGAGGCTTCATACTTGGCATTTCCCAATGTGACTCTCCAGTCAATTTATTCCAGAAGTAAGGTCTTGATTCCCTCTTGCTCCAAAACTTTCTCCAACCATGTTGGATCATTTCTGGAGGTAATTCTGGTCCCATATAGCCAGCAGCTAATAAACCCTAAAAACATATGAAGAACAAAATATAATGCAGACATAAACGAAGAGAAAATATACAATTTAAAATTCACCATTATTCAATTAGGATTATATAAGATAACAATAATAATAATAAGATGAAAAAATAAGAGGTATGCTACAATTTTAAATTGTATCAAACTAACTAATGTTTTTAATTTACTCAGGTTAAACGCAATAAGTTAAATCGGAATCAACGTTAAATCCCTTATCAAGAAAATAGAGGGAAAAAATCTCCTCTTCGGACTTCGGTCTTCACTTCCTTACATCTTCAATAGCACTTCTTCTAGTAAACTGATTTTTTCCAAATTTGAATTCTGGCATAAACATGACGACTCTCATTAAAATTATATAGATTACTCAACCATATGAAATAATATTTTGAAGGGTACCACCTCCCTTACGTGATGTCGTCTTCCCTGGAACCCCTCGAAAATCAATTTTAAAGAAAAATGTTTCAAATAAAAGTGATTATCTAATGTGTGCAGAACATATACAAAGTTTAAAGAAAATCGGAGCCTTATCGAGAAAATCAAAATTTAAAATTCCATTCAATAAGGTACTTGCGGTTAAGAAACGGAAACGGAATCCTTCTATAGGAACCTAACGGGTTTGTAAGTGTGAATTGCCTGAGATTTTTCGGTTCTTTGTTGTACTGTATACATACTTAAATACACATACACACTTTCGTACATATGGGACTTCAAAACATGTATTTCTGGCGAAAACCAATTTCGAAATGCAATAGTTCCTCTTACAGAAGCAAATATTGATGCACTCACACGACTCTCATACTGCTTTTTAAAATACCAATTTTCAACTTCTTGAAACTTGGAATTTTTACAATACAATTAATTGCCCTAAATTTTATAAAACGGGAGGTATACCTAAGTGTATGGTGATAAATTTTGCGATTCTACTACTTATCTTCCGACAATTAATATTGCTAACATCTGTTTCGCATTCATAGCATCAGTTGCGCACTCATCCCACTTCATAATTAATGATATTTATTTTATTATATTTATAAGAAGATATTATTCGCTTATCTTAAAGTAAACACAAAACCCTTACATGCTGAGGCTGTGCTAGATGGGGATGAACCATGGCATTAGGATGCTCAATTTGTACTGGTGGAGGTTTAATTGGTGTGGGCACAAGAATGGGCATTGCCTCATGTGTCATATGAGGCTGGACATCCCAAGAAGTGCCTGGCATATCTTCTTTAAGTCCATTTATTTCAACACCTACTCGATTCCAACTCATGTTTGCTTATCAATTGTAGTTCTTTTTCGAAAAATCTAGAAAAGAACAAAGAAATAAAATATTTTCTACTTAAATGTACCAAATTGTTATTTCATAAGTATGTTGTGTTGTTATCTAAGAGACAACTCTATGTTTAATTGTAAACAAAAATAGATCAAATGGATTTTATAATTAAAATTTTCAATTTAAAGTTACATTTAATGCAATTTTGCAAAATTTGAACATTAAAATATTAATTTCAAGTTTATATATGTGCAACATTTAATATAATGAAATGGTAGTAAACACAGACTTCTAAACGTATTGATAAGTATAAAACAATACTCAAATATTAAATTTAAATGTTGAACATGGAATCCAGGCAATAAGTAAAGAAATGCTTACTTACATTATGATCCTATTGTAAGGATTGGTAGGTATTTTATCTTGCAAAAATAACTTTCATTCTTAAAGAAAGACGAAAACAAAGACCATCAACTTAATAGACGCCATTTTCACAACTCCACAGAACACTGTGCTTAGCTGTGCTACACTAATTTTAACTCCAATAGCTATAGTACCACTCCAATCCGTTGAGGGTGTTTATTGCGTTCAAAATGAAACCCGCATCCTAAGTTTATTCCAGATAAATAGAACTTAATATAAATTTGACATTGTAAACTTTCAGCTTCTGATAGAAGAATAAAACATTTTCTAAAGCAAAAATCTAAAAAAGGAAACCTTTGTAAGGTAAGAGGCAAATATAAATTAAAAAAATGTACTACAAACCGCTTCAATTTACGTCATACTAAAATAATTATTAAAATTATGTATGTAATATTTAAGTAATTTTTTGTTAACTATATAATACGACTTTGCACTGTGCTATATGAAATAACAAAATTAATTTGTCGATGTTTGAACAGGTTTTTATATTAATTATAATAAATAAATGGCAAATTGTCTCTCCTGTAATATAAATAAATGTAAATTAAAATGATTTAAAGCAAAATAGTCTTAAATATTAATGTTGAAGGTATTACAATAAACTTCTAAAACGAATTAATGCCGAAGAAACTTTCGATGTAGAAAATTCGAGCAAGAGATAAACGCCCGACTTAAACACTAGATTTAGCTGGTAGCTCGAGAGATTGACTGAAGATGCGCCCTTCCATTGATGTGCTCGTTTTGTTTATATTTTGTGAAGGTGTTCCATTATATAATTGATTTTTATTAAAATATTTTAATCTGCAAATTACAGTAGAACTTTTTAAAATACATAATCTTTTATACTTATCGTTCTTCGTACTTAGAAAATCAATTTCTCTTTAAGTTAAATTTTGATTTTTGATTGGAAAGTCCCTGGAACATGTCTGTAGCATTCATGCAAAGAGGACCTAGACAACCTCCAACCCCTCAGCAAATTCAGAAGGTAAAAATATTAGTTGTATTATTGATATTATAACTTATTCTAGCTCATCTTATGGGAGGGGGTTTTGAATTTTAGTTTAAGAGTGCCCATAGGTTTATTTAATCGTTTTTCTTCGTTTATGTAGATGCTGGATGAAAATAGTCAACTAATTCAAACTATTCAGGATTACCAAAATAAAGGAAAGGTTCAAGAATGTATGCAGTAAGTGACCATTTAATTTCAAGAAATAGAAACTTATTTAGTTTACTGTCCATTACTTTGTTTCTGAGTTTGTCTTATCAACATTATGTGATATATATCGCTATTGTGAGCTGGACTTCTATTTTTCTTTATCGCAACGATGGGTAACTGAAACTTAAACTGAGAAGATCAAGTATTTACAAATTCCATTTGTCATGTTACGCAAGAATAGTACGCTTATTTCATACCTGATTCTAATCCCTATTTTTTGATTTGTTAAAATAATATTTTTTGAGGACCATAAACTGAGTTAATGCAGGGATAGACTATTCTAACACTTGTCTCTTGAAACTCTTGCGACTAAAATTTTGTGACCTAGTCAGTTATTATAAAATAATTACCAAGTAATAATATGATTATCATAGTCATAATATTATTATGGTTGTAATTTATTCTGAAACAAGGGAAATAGCATTAATTTTTATTTGTACTTTACCCATAAATTAGAATCAGAAATTATAATAATGAAGAATAATTTTATTTGGTTGTAAAAGCGTGTGTAAATTAGATTAAGAACCGAGCCAGGTTCTGTTCATATTAATTGGAACAATAAAAATATATACTTTGTAAACTGGAGGCACCTATTTAAAGTGCTAGTAGGGTTAGTCTTATTATTTTTTTACTATAGATTAGGGGATTGTCAATAATTTTTTATTTATGTATCTTATTAGGAGATAATTATTATTTTAGGTATCAGCAGTTACTGCATCGCAATTTGGTTTATTTAGCATCAATAGCAGATGCCAGCCAAAATATTCAAGCCCTTTTGCCAGTAAGTTGGTACATTCCAAGTTTATAACTTTATAAAGTAAATATTGATGTGCGTTGATTTTATGAAAACTTGTTTTACCTATTTCATTTCTTTTTAATATTTTTAGCCTCCTCAAGGAGTTACTCCTCCACCACCACCTCCGCCTCCCCCGAGCCATCATCAGCCCATGCATGGAGGCGTAGGACCACCTAACTGCCCTCCTGGACCGGAAATGCCGCCACAAAATCAGCAGAATATGCCGACAAATTCAAATTTTCAACAACAACCAAATTACAGGCCTCCAATACCACCTACTCAGCAGTCATTACCACCTCAGCAACGTCAGTCAATAATTTTTTTCTTAAACACATGAAATAACGCTATTTTATAAATTAATATTTCTTTATTGAACTTGGGAAGAAAAGTATTTTAGATTTAATTATGCATGTGTTGTAGGTCTACGTACTTCTGTTTGTTAAGGAAATGCTGCCTCTATTTGTTAAGCGAAGTAAGCAAATAGAGGTACATATTTTTCTGTAACTCTATTTGTATTCAATCCTAATAATTTTAGTTAGTTTAGAATGCCTTTAGAATTAGTTAGTTTACTTGTCTTTAAAATTTATTTTCCACTCATTTTGCTTTCACGAATGTATGGGTTTTGATGCGTCGGAGGCGTCTAAAAACAACTCTGACATTTACGTTGAAGTGATCTTCAACTTTTAGGTCAAGCTAGCGTTGAAATCTATGCTCCAATAGGAAGATTTCTCTTTCGATATGAATCACTATCAAACTGAACGCGTTCACTAAATGACGTTAACTCAACAAATGTTTGAAGGCTGTTACAGTAGCAAATCCCAAACTTTTCTGACATTTTCGACTATCATGTATAGTCCTCATCGTCTAGAGTCGAATCCTGAAATACCTGATCCTTCATGAGCTTAAACCAATGGATTTTATGGAAATGTATACAGCTATATTTTTCATGAAAAAGCGAGAGCTTTATTGATTACCTGGGACGAAAAATGGGTGATTTAGATAATGTACATTTCCTAGCACAAAACCTAGCGAAAATCCGAAGACATCTTCTATTCAGAATTTGACACAGAAATTTATTAAGAATAGAGGAGGGGGTGGGGAGTTTGCTGAATTAGATTCATATGTATTTGTGTGTGTGTGTGTGTGCTATAACAGCATAAAATAAAACCATGCAGCTCGAACTTGATTATTTGACAGAGAAAATTAGAGTAGGTTTAGATATGTTACAATTCATCTATATTTTCCTAAATATCTTGAAAACGGTGCATCATAGTTGATTTTGGCATTATCTCGACCCTTCTGGAGGGGGTTACCTGCTTTTGTTGTGATATTTAAAATGATGTATAATAAGGAGTGGGCTGTTAGTCCACATTCCAACCCAGTTTTAGACAATTTATTATACCATTTACAGTAACCATGGTAACAGATTCTAAACATGGCTAAATGAAATGATTGAAAAAAAAAATTAATAGTCGAGTGAAGTGCATTCAAGCAATACCGATCATCAGCAACTTCCCGGGGAGTCAGGGGGTCGATCCCTTGAGTAAATAAATTGCAGTAGAAGAAAATCGTGTGGGTGTGAAACATTTACGATTAAAAACGTTAAATTGCATCAATATTCAATTACCGTTAAAAATATGACTGGGAATCGTGAAGAAGGTTTCCCTTCCACACAGTAAATTGGATTCGGGTGGTACCATTTGGCTACACAGACCACAATTGTTCTACACAGACCACAATTCCCCATAGTTTTAGCTTTTGCTATAACTGTTATTAAGTCTCAAGGGCAAAGTAGATCATGTTTAAACTATATTGGATGGACTCTTATTTAGCTACGGACAGCTATATTTTGCGTTGTCGAGATGTCGTTAAAAGTGAGGAATAATAATTCAACGTTCTCAATCTATTGGGAACGTTGTTTGGAATCAATTTTATAACTATACATTTTGTCCTGTGTTTTATTTATTCTTACATTTCTTTTTGGGCTGTCCTCCACCCGAGGGTTGGTCACCGAGGGTGCTAAGGGGTCTGAGCCCCTGTGATATGAGTAATTATTGCAAATTTGGCTGGACGGATTTTGAAGTGGTTTTCCACCATTTGATACAGAATTTTCTTGAGAATGTTAAGAGAGGTGCGGGGTGGGCGCCGAAGGCGCTTGCGAGCGGAGCCCCCTAATGTATATGTATATAAATACACTGAATCATATTTTCTTTACATCCAGTTTACTTTTGCATAAATCAGTTACAGAAATTTGAATACGTTTATTTAATGATGTTAAAATATAGTATTTCTTTGTGTGGCTTAAACTTCTCTCTTACATAATTCAATATAGATTATCTCATAAATTAATGTTCTCTTCTATTCTTTGATGACTCAGATTTGTTTAGGTTATCTTATCAATTTTGTACTTTTAAAAAAAGCAGCTTAATTTCTGATATAGAAATTTTTCATTTAATGATTTGTAAAGACAAAACTAATTCTTATTTTAACTGTATCTGAATAATAATTATAAATTTTTAGGACCAAGTATGCCCTCAGGACCTCAACAATACAGAGGAACACCTCAGGGCTATCCACAACAAAATCCTCAGCAAACATACCAGAATTCACAGTATCCCAATCAACCACAAGTTTCTTCGCCTCAGGTAAGTGTTTGTTATGTCTATGGATCCATGATTATAATTAAAGAAAAATTACAAGACATAGACTTTATTAGTTATCGGATATAATTGACTGGCACACCAGGGCCAAATACAATGTCCTGACCAAGACCACTGACAGTATTGCCACAATCTCACATCTCTTATAATACAGATAGAAAGATATTAATTATCACATATTTTTAATACATTAATCATATTCTGGAGGAGTAAACGTTTTCGGGGAACGCATGTTTTCGATTAGTTTTTCTAAGCGGATGACCAGTTTCTTCAGAAGTCTGCTGGACCAGAGAAGAGTCACCTTCCTCTTTCAATGATGAGTTGTCTATTTGACTGGCACCGAAAGGATATGCTGTCTTTTATGTGTGATTCTATTGTATATGATCTGACCGCAACAAAATCCACAACATAATAATCCATGGATCCATGGATTCGACCTTGTGAATTTACTTTGACGGAAACCATCGAGCGTCTGGGTTCTGTTTATAATGGATTATCTCCTTTCTTCATTGTGCCTGTGTCAGAGCTTCCAGTCAATATAGTGCTTGATATTTATTTTTCGTTACTTTCCATAACTGAAATGGTCGATTTACCAAATCGTCCTTAGTGCGTATATCCGACAAATCAATAAATTCACTCGCATAGTCTGGAGTTAATGCTTTATGAAAGTCCTGTACCCAGACCGCAGTGCTTGACCTAACCTGGTGTGTAACCTTTATTCAGAGTTCGTATTTTACTCCAAATTGTGTTTAAGGACGGGTTCCGATTCAGACTGTTACACATTTCTTACCACTTATTCCTTTTCTTTAGTCTATAGGTGCGGCGGCATTCAGCTAATTTGCGCTTTAGGTCGACCAACTTATCCAGAGTTGGAGAGGTTTTATAATTTTGCCAGGCCATTTGCGAATTCTGTTTCACTCGATTACATTCTTCATCCCACCAAGCTTTTGCACTACGATTAGGCTTTATAAAAAGCCATTGTGGATATCTAGGTATAGACTTTTCTGCTGCATAATTTATTATTCTCATAAATTCGTTATAAGAATGCGGTGTGGAATATCTAATTTTTGCTTCTTAATTTTGCTTCAATCAGGGACTGATAATCTTCCCAAGTAGCATTTTTGAGATTCTAACCACCGGCTCTCGGATGCCTAATCCGACTCCCTGTAGTTGCTCCCAACGCGAAGCTCGTCTTCATTATGATTCCCAAATGATCGGAACCCAGAGGTTCATCTATTATCGCCCAACTTAGTTCCAGTATCAAGCGTGGTGAGCATAACGTTAAATTCACTGCTTGTGCCTGAGAACCCGGTCTGGGAATCATGGTCGGGGATCCATCATTGAGCACACAAAGATTGGCCACATCCATAATCTCCAGCAAGGGCCGCCCATCCGCGCTTTTCTTTGTGCAACCCCATGCAGCATGATGTGCATTGAAGTCACCCCCAAATAGAATGGGCCCTGAAACCTGATCTGAAAGATGTATCCATTCCTGCATCGTGGCCCTGGTCTACTCCACATATCTGTATACGATCCCTGCTTGGATTAGAAAGTCTTATCGGGTCGAAAGGCAATCTCTTGTGTACGAGTATGGTGCATCCTTCTTACTCGTCATCACGATCTGCTCTCACCATGTTATATCTTTGTAGTTTACATTCAATACCTGGTTTAAACCATGTCTCGCATACGATGACCACATCAATTCCTCTCTCACGCAACATTTCCAAACTGTCTCGATTACTTATGTACGACTTTATATTTATTTGCAGAATTTTCATCATTTACGGGAATTTGACTGAGTTGATACCTTGCTAAAACCTCTTGCATCTGAAAGATGCTTAAGGTGTCCTTTTGTTTATCAGTTTTCAGTCGGTTTATAACCTCTTCTTTGGTCTGTCCCTTTATAGGCTCTACCAGCCCCCCTCCCTAATTTCTTTGAGCCTTTCCACTCCGAATTACTCGCTCTGCTTTTGATGCAATTGACCCAGACTTAACTGAAATTTTTCCTTCCGATAATTGGGATGTTAATGCTTCCAATGATCTAGTCATTCCATCCCAATCTTTTCTACTCATTGAATCAATTACTTAAATGAACGCTTCCATGACTGGATGCTTCACAGAGCCAAGGGTCTGCCGAATCTCTTTAACTGATTACACTTCCTTTTCTTTCCTCCTCTATGATGGTACCAGCCGATTTATCAGTAGGAATAGGCTTTAGATTAAATGATTTTTTCCCTCGTTTTGGGCGTCTAAATTCGAGACCTGTACCTGTGAGGGACCTGGTAACGCAGGAAACTCTTCCTCAGTGAGCCCCTCAAACCTGTTACTTTTGGCGATTTCTAAAAAGGAGTCTCCAACAAAAGTTGAGTCATACATTGCTTTTTCCTTAGCTTTTTTATTTTCCTCAATGTATTTTGGGCATTTCGCATCCGTGGCAAGGTGATTCCCATGGCACTTAATGCACTCTTTTTCTCCATATTACACTGATCTGCGTGGTGCAGCCCCGTCCATTTACTGCACCTTGTCTGCCCTCTACACTGGATGCTTGAATGTCCATATCGGAGACAATTCATTCATGGTGTCCTATGAGGTGCATAAGGCTCTACTCTGAACATCGCCCCATACAAAGTGACATGCCTCGGAAGTTTCTGATTATCGAAAGTCAAGAAACAAGTTTCAAGAAGCCTATTTTCTGTTCTTTTATATACTTTTTCTACCTTTATCACCAAAATTTCACTTCGAAGGTGGTGCAGAATTTCCTCCTCTGGAAAGGATACTTCCATCCCTCTAATGACGTCCTTCGAATAGATACGACATTCTGGGACATAAGCCCTCAAGTTTCGCTTTTCCAAGCCCCTTGGTTAATTAAATAGTTAGTCGCTTCAGGTGTTTCTGCTATAATTTTCATTCGGTTTTTCCCCACACCTCTGATATCCACTATATCATTTGAATAGCTGTTGCCTTCTTTATACATCCATTTACCGAATGTAACTCGATGGATATTGCCCACATTACCGTCCCGACCTTCTACGTGTAGAATGAAGGGACCTTTGTCCGTAGGCTTATAGAAACAGTCGAGTTCACACCACCTGTTTCCATAGATACTTCATTGCTAATTTTATTATTATCACTGTTATTAATAGTATCCTGGATATTCGCTATCCTATCCTTGCTTTTCACCACTTTCGCCGCGCGCATATTCAAACCCGTATTCGCACGAGTCTGCGATCGCTTGTGGCCTTTCCCGGATTTATCATTATTATTAATATTATTATTAATATTAACCTCATTACTAGTGTTACTATCCTTAATATTATCTTCTGAATACTTATCTTTTATGTCAGCCGGTGGTCCTCTATCATGAGGTAGGCTTCAATTGCGCTCTTCCATCACTACTTCTGATGAGTTGTGTTGTTCTGTTTTCTTTTTTTTTTTTTGTGTTTTTTTTTGATGGATATTCTAATGTCTTCTTGGCGATGCCGTGTATTGGAAAAGATAGGAAAGTACAATATTAGTTATTAGTAATATCTTGACCTGTGAATATGTGGATGAATCCACAATGCTGGATAACATCTGGAATTTTATCCGTCGAAGCATACATGTTTTAGTTGTACCTGACCGGTTTCTGATTTCATCCATGGTCAGAATAAAGTTATCAAATTCGTATACTTAATGTTTTCATTAACACTACACTTGTTGCAGGAAGTGAAAATCCGAAATCGGTCAGGGGCAACAAAAACACGCATGCTAAGAAGAATAAAATCCCAGATCTTGATCTATATTTGGCCAAATACTATATCTCGAGCAAAGCTTTTAGACCGCGATATACCTTAGTGAAGGCGATGAATAATCTTTAGAATTTCCTTTCTTAGGGTAGTCAATAACAATTGACGCATGTTTGAAAACTGGCCCATTTTCTAAATGAATGTCAGACCTTACATTCAAGTATGGAAGAATCATATGCTTGTCATTTGTTTTCCAGCCTTCATTTAATACTTTACAGTATTTGCATAGTTCGATCTTCTTTTGTATCCTCTTTTTGTTTCGCCATTTAAGTTTTTGTTCTGTAATAGGGAGGTACTTCATTAACATGTTGGCTTGAACCCTGATTTCTTCGTCCAACTCATCCTGAGATTTTTCTGGCAGAAGAGCCCTTGATAGCGTTCTGCAATGTACATGTGAACAACTGGTTTGTAACAACTTTTAGAGTATGGCTGAAGTACTCTAGCTCCCTGACACATGTTATGTCTACGGGACCGTGATTATAATTAAAGAGAAATTACAAGACACAAACTTTTTTAGTAATCAAACATAGTTGACACATCAAGATCAAATACAATGTCCAGATCAAGCCCACATCTGTGACTGTGTTGCTACAATCTTGAAACTGTGAGGACTTTAAAAAAAAAATTAAATCTCTTAATTACGTTAATCAAATTTACTTTATTAGAACTTCGAGAAATTCTCATAAAAAATGTATTCGTTTCCTTCAAATCAGTGAATTATCTTTTCTTTCCATGTAACTCCCAGGAATTGGAATCTGTTTCTATTAGCTTTTTAGGACTAGAACCTATACTTTAGCATTGGCAAATTTCTTTCTCGCTTCAATGAAAGCGCAATATTATATGGACTTCTTAACTAGTTAAATTAAAAGAAATAATATGATTAATCAATTAATTTGTTCAGGCTTATAGTGGAGGTGGAGGGCAACCTCAAGTACAGCAGGGATATAATAGCGGAAATACTGGTTATGGAGGTCCGCCTCCACCGAATCAAGGTCCTCCTCCAGGACCACCAGGACCTCCACAAGGTTATTCACAACAACCATATGGGCCTCCACCTACTAACAATGCCCAACCACAACAAACAGGACCCACTGCTTACACACCTCCTCAGCAGCAAGGGTATGCATTACTTGCATTTCATGCTATAATATTATTTTCAATAACACTCTACATCTAAACTCACTCTAAATCTGACGTCTAAAACTAGCTAATCTTCCAGGAACTTTTTTTTTCTACAGAACAGAAGCAAATTAAATCAATTTTTTATATAAAAATTTAATGTAATCTCATTTTCATAGGATATGTAAAATATTTTCCAGTTCAAGTTCTTTTATTGAAATAGCAATTACATTTGGTTTTCGAATTTTGAAGTTGAAATATTACGATTATCGAAATGGATTTTTTACCGCATGTTTTAACGTCCGCGCATATGAAAAATATGTTTTTAGCGTAAAGGATTAGTCTAGTATGTTTTGTATGTGTTTTTGGAATAAAATATCGCAAAAGCAATAATGCAGGAAGCTCAAATTATAATTATGTAATAATTAATTTTGTTTGGCTTGTAGAATTATATGATCAACTAAGATTGTACTTTAGAGGGAAACATAACCCTACCTTCCCCGAAAGCCCCCTTAAATGAGTTTACTCGGAGAAATGTTTCAAATAAAAGTTGTAGCTCTGAGTTTAGTTCACATACATAGTTTTAGGAAATCATTGGAGCCGTTTTTGAGAAAATAGCAGAAAACTGAAAAAAATACTTTTCAATAAAAACACACTTCTGGTCATCCGATTTCTTTCAAGCTTGGAATTTCAACAACACATTTGATTCTAATTAGTATTATTTTAGATGATATAATTATATATGTAATAAACAAACAGCACTTTAAAGAAAAACCTAACCCCATCCCTCGTTCAAAAAACACACGAATCTTCCCGGAGAAATATTTTTAAATAAAAGTTGTGGATAATTGTATGTCTAGTTGCTATGCCAAGTTTGAAGAAAATCGTTGGAGGCATATTCAGAAAATCGCAAAAAATGAAAAATTTATTCAGTAAAGTGGTACTTTTAGTTGAGGAATTTTAACAAATAACGTACTTCTGATCGCACGGTGATATCTTAATGGAATATCAGGCCGAACTTTCGGCGATTTTTCGTTTTTGAATTATGCTGTTTACATACACACACAGACAAAATGGTATGAGAGTATTCACTTCAACTTAATGATACTGTTACACTCACACATCTTGGTTGTATATATGTGGGGAGGATAATCTTATAACCTCCTACATATATACAGCCAACAAGTGTGAGTGTGTCAGAAACATTAAGTTGAAGTAAACTCTCTACCCCGAACTTAGTGAATTTGCTCTGACAATGGATGAAAATCCAAAACCGGTCTGCAAAATTATTAATATGCATGCTACGACGGATAAAATAACCAAAACTGAAATTGTTCGATTAATTCTTTAGATTACAGAACTAACATTGCCAATGCTCTCTGAATTATTCCGTTCGATCAATTACCCCTAGATTCGTTGATATTTGTTCGCTCTTCTCACTACAGATGAAGAGAATATTAAGAAGAAAAAATATACAACTGCTTATAAAAGAATGATTGAAAGATTTAGTCAATGCAAAAATTAAGAAGTGATTTTATTCAATTTATTTTTTTAATAATGCCACTTTTTTATGCATGCATAAATTTACTTAATAATAAATCAGTAATTACTAGGGAGAAAAACGAATTTTTCTTATTTTTTACATGCCCCTATATTTTTACTGGCCGAGAAATAAACTTTTCTGATATGAACATAAAATTGTTTTTTTTTGGCCCATGACATATTTGAATAGGTAAAAGGTAAAATTAATAATCTGTTTGTCCATCAGAGACATTTTTCGTGATTGCTTCGTTTTGTGGTCATCGACCGGTTTCGGGCGTTCTCCCATCTTCAGGATGCGTTTGTAAGACAGTGTGATAACACAGACTTGCACAGAGCAAATTCAGTTTACACACTGACTGGTCTTTTTAAATGTATTTAAAACAACTCTTAAACTAGGTCAAGGGGGGGGCTACGGTGATGGTAACTGGATGGGAAAAGGAACACGTGTTTGGGTTGTTAAAGGGGCAAGTTTTTCTTAAAATGGAAACAACATCTGGTGGTCTAATTTTTAAACTCTGTTGTTGGAGGGAGATTCACTTTACAATTAACTAATCAAAATAAAATTAAAATTAAATTAAATAACGATTTAAACTAACATAACTTAAAATTAAGCGATTAAAATAATAAAAATTAAATATACATGAGCGTAAAGTACTCATACATATACATAAAAATACAATTAAAATAATCAAACGAAATAAACAACCAAACAATATATATGAGCAGGTTGTTTGAAGACACTAAGCATATTTCGCATTTCACCATTCACAATTCATATACGCCATCCACGTACGCATATATACCTAAATATGGTTTTTTAATATTTAATAATTTATATATATATATTTTTTTTGAACTAGCAGATTTAAAACTAAACTAAAACTAAAATCTGTTTAAGAACTATTTGGTCCGTGTATACTATTTGTACTGGTAATTGCGTTTCTATTGTTATTGTGGGAAGAGTGTTTTGAATAATGGTTCACTGGCACATTTTGTCTGTTCGTTTATTAAGTTTTGTATCTTGTGTTTATATATTTCGAGTAGTTCTATTATGTCAAGTCGTCGACCTTTGTGGCCAGAATGTATTAGTTCATCGTGGTCGTGATGTCATCGGGTTTGTGTTTAGGTGATTAGCATAATTTGAGTCGACTTTGATATATAGTGCGAATATCGTTAATCAACTCCTCAAAAACGAACCACACCACCAAAATAGGACTGACAAAGAAACAACAGACAAATTCGCCACATTCACACACAGATGTTATACATTTTTTCAAAAAACTGAGCATTAAGACATCTTTCAGAACAAACAACAAATTAGGCAACAAAATCCGCACTCGTACTGAGTTCACTGACGTGTATGACAGCAGTGGGGTTTACGAGTGTAATGCCCGGACTGTGACAACATTTACGTGGGGCAGACAGGCAGAAAAATCAGGGGACGATTTACCGAACATATCAGATCATGCAAGTACAACAAAGTTGACTCAAATTATGCCAATCACCTAAACACTGACAAACACAAACTCGATGACATCACGATCACGATGAAGCTAATACATTCTGCCACAAAGGACGACGACTTGACATAATAGAACTACTCGAAATATATAAACACAAGATACAAAACTTAATAAACGAACAGACAAAATGTGCTAGTGAACCATTATTCAAAACACTCTTCCCACAATAGCAACAGAAACGCAATTACCAGTACAAATAGTACACATGTACCAAATAGTTCTTAAACAGATTTTAGTTTTAGTTTAGTTTAAAATCTGCTAGTTCAAAAAAAAAAAAACATTTAAATACCCACATTTAAGTATGCGTGCGTACATGGATGGTGTATGTGGGTGTTGTGTAAAAAGGTGAAAGGTTGAGTGCAGTGCATAATTATAAAAAACCATATTTAGGCATACATGTGTGCGTGGATGGCGTATGTGAATTGTGAATGGTGAAATGCGAAATAGCTTAGTGCCATCAAACAACCTGCTCATATATATTGCTTGGTTGTTTATTTCGTTAGATTATTTTAATTGTTATTTTTACGTATACATATGTGAATTTTATGCTTATGTATATTTAATTTTTATTATTTTAATCGCTTAATTTTAATTTAAGTTAGTTTACATCGTTATTTAATTTAATTTTAAATTTATTTTGATTAGTTAATTGTAAAGTGAGTCTCCTTTCAACAACAGAGTTTAAAAATTAGACCACTACATGTTGTTTCCATTGTAAGAAAAATTTGCCCCTTTAACAACCCAAACACGTGTTCCTTTTCCCACCCAGTTACCATCACCATAGTCCCCCTTGACCTAGTTTAAGAGTTTAGTTTATAATATGGAACATAAAGAAAAAATTTGAAATGACAAATGTCTATGTTTAAGCTAAGCTTTGCTATCAAAATGTAAAATTTATTTAAATCATTACACAAGATAAGCTGTTTTATTTTTATTCTAGTATAGACAGAAATAATTCTACATTTATGCAATAATTCTGTATTTACAGGAGAATTAAGCAACTTATCGTACACAACGAATACGATAATTAAAATTATAAAAGGAAACAGAATTAGTATTATTTTTTAAATAAATAAAATCGTAATTAAATATAAAATAAAAAATAAACATTCAATGAAGAAGACATAATGCCAAATATTTTACTTGTTTATTATGAAAGACCTGATCTTCAAAACTTCAATAAAGTAATAAAATAATCTATTTTAATATTCGTTAGTATAAATAACTTTATTAAATCATCATTTTTAGGAAAGAAATGATAATAATTGTTGACAGTTTCTAATTGAAACTGGACGCCATAAACTGGACAGTGAAGTACCATGTACGAATGTTCCATGTTTTCGGGCTTATTTAGATTACTAAATAGTGCTGAGTTCATTGCTATTAATTACATTACAGATTCCTACTATGTTGTCATTTGAAACTCTAATTGACTATTAGTCTTATTGTATCAATATAACTGTTATAATATAAATATTGTTCCATAACACCTAATTGACTACTATTTCTATGGATAACAGAATAACCTGAATTGATAGCTCTTTGTACATCAATAGATATCACATGGTTAACCCATTTCTCATAGTTAACTACAGAACCGGTAGATTTTTTACAATATACCCAGTATTGTTACCATAAACTGCATCATTTTCACAATAGCATTGAGCCAACCCCGTAACTGTGTCAACCAATTTCATTCTATTTTACTATTTACTAACTTATCTAGATCTTTAAGTCTATTAAAACATAACTTCGGAATTATTTTTTCATCCGTATTAAACTAATCTTATCCAGCAAGTCGAAATTTTCTTGAATTTGGAATGCGTCCAGTTTCTAACCGTAAAATATAATTCTAATATACAATTTCTTGGCCACATACTTAACTTGAGCTCTTTCTATTATATTCAAGTATCTTGAAGCCCAAATTTCTAAACCATAAAGTAATGTGCTGAAAATATAGCATCAAAAATGTTTAATTTTTCGTCCCTATGCCTGATATTTACTTTTAGCTGAAATACTAATTATTTTACCTAATTTAGGAATAGACTTATTAGAAAATGTTCAGCGGTTCAGTTTATATTTTGAGTTCACACTAAACGGGACACTCAAGTATACATATTTATTATCAGATTTTAAAGGTTTGCTTTGCCAAAAAATATCCCAAAACAATTTAACCAAATTGAACGACTAAAAGGAATAATTTTGCTTTTTTCAGGGTTCAAGATATTCGAGTAGTTAATGCAATATTTTTCTAATATTTTCAATTTCTTAACTACATCATTCCACGACTGGGAAAACAAAAGCAAGTCGTCAGCAAACATTGATAAATCAAAATCTTTTTCCAGAGCTTATATTCGAGCCAGTAGCATTACAGTTTTCAAAATATTGAACAATGCCGCTAATGTACAAAATGAATAAAAGGGGACTCATTTTTATTCCAATATATATAAATAAAAGTGTTGAAACTGTTTTTGTTTTTTCTTTATAATATATAAATCTATATAATAATTGTTTTTAATAATTTATATCCATCGCTTTAATTTCTTTTGTTATCAATAGATAGAGGGATAGTTGGTTTAGTGATTATGAGCATGGACTTGCAAGTGGGGTTAACTACAGTACTGTGGGAGATCTCCAGTATTGCGTATAACTGTTAAATTTATGTTTGCTAAAAAAATGTTAATTACCTAATTTGGTAGTTGGAATTAAATCCGCCTGAAAAAATAGGCATTACTTTACTTACTTTTACTTTTTACTTATTACCATTACATTTGAGTATATATATATATATTTTATTTTTTTTAGATATCCTGTGAATTCGCAGCCTAACAATTATCCTGCAGGATATGGTGGACAACCTTACGCCGGTGGTGCTCAACCTAACAATCAGAATAATCAGAACACTTACCCCTCCAATTATGGTACACCAAATTATAATACTAGCGGGTCTGGCAATGCCAGTGGACCGGGAGCAGGTTCTGGCGGTCAGAGTGGCGGAGGTGGAGGAAACGCGAATAGCAGCAATACTTCAGGAAATAGCGGTCCTGGTGGAGGTCCTCCACCCCAGCAGTATTCACAAAGTGCTGGACCTGGTTCTGGTCCAGGTGCTGGTGCCCCGGCTGGTGCACCTGGTTATCCTCAGTCTACTGGCAGTTCTCCAAGTCCACAGCCTGGAGGTTATTCTCAAACAACTCATGCTCCATCGGCATCAACTCAGACCCAGTATCCTCCTCCAACTTCCGGCGGCCCACCCCCTCCGCCGGGGGCTACACCTGGTTATCCTCCTCAAGGATATCCAACTGGCGGATATCAGTATCCAAGTAGTGGGGGAGCTTCTCCTTATTCGCAATACCCTAGACCTCCTGGACCGCCATCAGGACCTCCTCCACCCCAGCAACAATACCCCCCATACAACTATCAACCACCACCCCAGTAATAATTGTGTGAATGTATTTCTCTTCACGATTTTTGTATTCTTTATGTATACCTAAAAATAATTAATGTGGAATTTGTCATTAATATAATTAACAATTTTTCAATAAATTTTTATTGAAAAATTTTTATTTTTCAATAAAACTTCATGGCGGTTTCAAATCTGCAGAGAGCTAAAGAGCTTATGAAAATTGTATTCTTCATTTTTTTTACTTATAAATTATTTTTATAATTTATATTATATATAATTTTAATTTTTTTTTTAAGGGAAATAATTTAAGAACAATAAAAATTATATACTTTAGTTTGTGTCAACTAGTCGCTTTTAATTGTTTTTGAATAAATAAATTGAAATTCTAAAAATAAAATAAAAAATGATACATTATGAAAACCTAATTTGATGGTTTAAATATTTTGTTTTATTTTTGAGGAGACTTGTTTAACATTGCGAGAAGCTGGCTCGCAAGAAACAGTGACCAGAGCTGTAGTCGCCTTGATATTTACACTGAGTCAAGTAAGTGTTGCGAATTGATTAATTTATTGCGCATACTATTGTGTAAAAGTCGAGTCAACGAGATATCATGAAACGACCGGAAACGATCTTTTACTGCAGTACTATGCGCTGAATTAGACAAATTGCACAAACGATAAAAAGAGAGTATTTTAAAGTGTAAGAAATTGGTACAAAAAAAAAAAACTGTACGTCAATCACAAAAACGTAAAATTACTCACCGCTGGCTAACGAGTATACTCGTATATTCAAACGATGCGAGCAACTGACCTGTAAATTGGGGAGAGGAAGGTTAGTGGCCTGTGAAAACAACATTTGTTGAATTAACTGGCAAGCCAGTTGCTGACCAACTCGGTAATAATAGAAACTTAACTCATATGTTCACACACTGACAGCAGTAACTGACTACTCGAATTCGTACTGTGTAAACAAGGCTTTAGTCTCTCACGATAGAATGAGAATTTTACAAGATAGTTCAGAAAAATAAGCGCATTCGGTTCCCATATTTATTATTTTTTTAATTTTAAAAGATTAATAGAAAGAATTATTTTTTTAAAGAAAAGCATATTAACTCTGTTTATGTTGGTTTGGGAGTGTTAATAATTGCATACAATATTTGGGTGCGGCTTGGGGCTGAATCACTGGGCTGCGCGGAATAAAATCAACTTCTTAACTCATTTTAATGCATATTATCTTTTAGACATACTTTTTTAGAGTTTGAATTGTGAAGATGAATTAATCATTATTTGCATAGTTATTCCTAAATTCTGTCGTAGAAAGGACCAAACTCACTGTGTTGTAAATAAAGCAGTAATGCTGGCTTCAGACGTAACCATTTTATGGAGTCTGTTGATGCCACTTGTGAAGCGTGCAAACTCCTCTTCAGACATTAACCTTTTTAACATGCCTGAAACTCATATAGAGATATCGCCTACTAGCAAATTTTGTACAAGCTCTAATTTCATTTTTAATACTTTATTTTACTTCTATTTTATCATCTACACTTTTTACTTATTAATATTTATTTATATAGTATGGAGTTGACGTGTACATAAAATATTTATTATTGAAGTGTAACTAAATTAAAGCGTTTAGAACATATTGCCTGTTACAGGCAACAATGGTTTCTAATTTCCTACAATAATAAACAGAACTATCATATAACTGCAGGAGTTCACGAGGAGCGGTCAATGAAAACACATTTAAAACTTATCCTACGTTTCGACAAATTTATTGCCTTCTTCAGGGATCTGTACAGCAATAAAAAAAAAAAATAATAATAACAATCATAAACTAATATAGATAATAATAATAAAGAAATAGTGTTGAAAAAATTATTAGATAACAGAAAACAAAAACAAAAATTAAATTACTTACAAAAATAAAAAAATGTCAAACGGGGTTTCAGATAATTTTTATTAAACACACACACAAAATATACTGAACAAAACGATATGACAGAAAGAGTTGCTTAAGTAATGAACAACATCCGAAATGAAGGTATATAGTAGATGAAAAAGTTATTAGAAGGTAGTTGGATAGTAATATTAATAAAAAGAGAGGACACATCAAGTGAAATAAGTACATAGTTGTTGGGAATTTTTAGGTTGTCAATTTTAGATTTAAACATATATGAATCTTTAATATTGTAGTGTTTGTATAGCTGTTGGAGAATATCAGCTAGATACTTAGAGAGATGTTAAGTAGGTGAATTTGTAAATGAAGGACGAAGAGGATTTCCGTTTTTGTGAGTTTTAACAAGGCCTTGGATTTTAGGAAATATAGGTGAATTGTTGGAAAGGCGTAGTTTTGTAGGCATGTCTTATGTATTTTTGGTTAATGAGTTCTGTTACCAGTCTACATTCATATTCGTCTTTATTCATGGTTACTGTCTGTTTGCTTTTATCGGAAGAAAGTATCATGATCTCTGGATTTTGGGAAAGGAAGGTTTTTGTGGTTTTAACAAGGGAATTGATAGGAGATGAATTGATAGTTGATTATGGCTAGATTTATGGATATGGTTGGTGATGTTGTTTACATTTTGCCCTAACATTGTCTTGTTCATTTGTATCTCAACCATTTATATCTCATACAGACATTTGATAAAAGAATATTATTATTCTTAAAAGGAAAAGCAAATTTAGGACCTAGACTGAGACAATTTATTACTTTCATATGAACCTCTTTATCTGTAATATTCACAAACCATGAATTGTTAAATTTTACGACAGGGACATGTTTTTTATATAAACTGTTCAATTTGTCTATGTGATTATTTTTAATGTTTTTAAAGATTTTTTTTTTGATGCAGTTGAAATTGTGAAACAATGTGCTGTGGTAATATTTCTTGCGCTTTTGTCATACAAGAATGTATTTTTTGTCTATGTTTGCAAATGTTGTATATATTAATTTTGATTTCTATATTTATTAAATTCTCCTTATACCTGACACTAGCTCGCACCAATTCACCTATGAATGTGTGGTAATCTAAGGGAGGAATTTCAATACTAGTGTCGATATGTTTAGGAAAAACATTGTGGCGACGACATGATAATAGAAAGATTCTTGGGTTGAGAGCTGACGCTAATTTTTTATTTTCTTTTGCCCACTCTTTCAAGATAGTAGTTGTACTAGCCCCAGGGTTTTCCGTAATGAATGAAAAAAAGACCATTACACAGAGTTGAAGAATGCTAAACCTGATGCTGATTGACGATAATAAAGATTCTCGACCGATATATTAATAACTGCAGGAGTTTACGAGGAGCGGTCATAAAAGCACTTGCTTATAACTTATCCTACGTTTCGACAAATTTATTGCCAGAACTATCATATTCAGGTAAAGTTTTTGATCTGCTTTAACCTTATCGAAGCCTCTTATGCGATTCCAAGAAAAAAATAAAAATAAATTAGAAAGTGGCGATGTGTGAAACATTCAATTTTGTTATATTTTTGTTACAAGCAGAACCATTTTGGTAGTCTGTTCAAACTCAGAAATCAACCCCTTTTTGTGGTTGTTGCTGTCCGTGAACATCCCCATTTATCTCTGTAGTATGATCTCAGAGATATGTTTTTCAAAAAGTAATCATGACTGAAATCGGCCTACAGATTTTCTGAACATTTTCTATATATTTCATTCCTTTCTAAAACATTAGCACCAAATTTTGATCTGTGTGTGATCAAGCAAAAAGTACATTTGAAATGTTGGTTTAAAGTTGCTTAGCTAAACATTCTACTTTTCTTTTGATAGCTTAAGCTTCCTCTGAAAATGAAGAGGGGAAAAGTAGTTCGTCATGGGGATTATATAATGGCCTTTTAAAATTGGTATTTTTTTTTCACGACAAAAGTGTAAAAAATTAACAACAGTATAGGTAAATTCTAAAATCTACACCTCATATTAGCGTTTTTTTTTATCTATTACCAAAATATGAATAGTAATATATACAAACTTTGTAGAAATTATGGAAAACAATGAAATCTCCTTTTATTATTGACATTCGTGATAAAAATGTATTGTACAGTGAAATTATTGAAATAACCAATATTGCTTTACACTGCGTCGTAGCTAAATTTGTAAATTAGGCGTTCCCTCGACTCCACCGGAGAGATTACATGCTTTTAATGTGATCTTTAAAATGATTATAACACGAGGGATTTGCCGTTAGTCCCTATTCCAAATTAATTACAGACGATGCAAAACATTATACATCTCACAGTCCGATGATGGTTTGGAAAATGGAATAATGATGGTAACCCTCACATGTTCATACATCATCAATTTAATATAACCATCCCATACTTCAATTTAAAAATCTTGTCAAGAACAGGTAACACTAACATTACTACCTTCCTCTTAGTTTCTCTGTTTATTAAAAAAAGTGAAGTCTGACTATAGCTTTATGTGTTTAATTTTATGTTTCAACTATTTACCCCAAGCATACTCACATACATATATATATATGTATATTTACTTCAGTTATAAATCTGATATTTTATCCGTCGTAAAAATGCATATTCTTTTGCTACGACGAATAAAATCTGGTATTCAGCATTGCAGACCCATCCATATATTCAATTATATTTTATATATATAATTGCATATTTTGTGTATAAATATTTATGTACAAAACTGTATTATATTGCGTCTCTGCAATATACATACAGATGTGCAACGAATAATAATTCGAATTCATGGAACGAACAAAAAAATATATGTTTTGGTGGTTGGTTCCGCAGAGCTTGAAAGCATCAGAGACATTTTCCGTGATAGCCTGCTTCATTTTGTGGTCATTGCGTTTTTCAGACAGTTTGACAACACGGACTTGCACAGAGCAAATTCAGTTTTGTATTCAGTTTAAGAGTCAGTGTGTAAAACTGAATGCTCTGTGCAAGTCTGTGTGTTCACACTGTCTGAAAAACGCATCCTGAAAATGGGCGAACGCCTGAAACCGGTCAATGACCACAAAATGAAGCAGGCTATTTTTTTCAAAATGTCTCTGAAAAAAATATATGTTAATGCGAAAAACACCCGAGGAAGAATGTAGTACTCAATAGTCAAAATTTCTGAGTACAGTGCTTATATTGAATAAAAAAAAATTGAGCACTTTACCTAATTTTTTTAAATTTTAAGTGTAGTACTCTAAAGTATAAGTGCAGTAGTCATACTCAACATTAAAAACTGATGATTATAGTACTGTATTCTCAGTACTCACTCAGAACTCAAGTATTGAGAACTGGATACAATTTGTCCAACTCTGCGGACGGTAATAGTTGTCAACCTTTCATAATTTTTGAAATACTGTATATTTATTACTAGTTATATATTTTCTCTTCTAATTAGTAAATAAATTTTTGACTAGACATCATTCATATGCTTTGATTTAATAAAATAGGGTTTTTAGAAACAAAGTAAGTTTCTGCTTCATATAACTTATGTGTATCATTTTTTTTTTAATTTAACATTTCTTATTCCACTCACGAAAATATAAGGTTAAATACTTAAGAGTTCGTTTGGTTTTTTGTATAATTTATATTAAAAATATTATTATTATTTTTTAAATAGAATTAAAGAGTTTCATATATTAAATCCTGTTGGCTTGTACACTTGTTGCTGTTAATTCAAAATTGGATGAAAACCCACAGACTTGTATTTAACTCAACGGCAACATAGAAATTATAAAAATTCAATTATATATACATAGATAATAATATATAAGTGTATTAAATTGAATATTAAAAAGCTGTTTTAAAATGTGTCTGTTAAAATTAATTCAGACTAAAAGTCCTTAAACTCTTTTGAGTAGACATCAGTAGTTGAGTGAAGAAGTGGTGGTTCTTCTTTAAATTTTTCAAAAAATGCTGTTTGTGCAATATCATTCTGATCCGGCACAAATGGTGGTTTAATGTTTTTATTAAACAACTCAACCCAGACTATTTTTCTAAACCATCTGTGATCTTTGATATCTGCTGCACCACGCCTTAAAATTCCATATCTCCTTGTAAGATCTGATTGCAATAAATTCTTTATAATGTCTTTTAAATCAGTACTGAAATATGGTTGATTTCGGTATTTCCCTTCAGTTATATTATCATAAATTCTTGAATGAATTTTTGAATAGAAGGGAGTACGTCCACAATTAAATTCATATAATAAAACACCGAAAGCCCAATAGTCAACAGACTTCCCGTAACCTTTGGAATGTATTATCTCTGGAGCCATATATTCTGGTGTACCACAGAAGGTGTATGTACGTCTTTCAACTTGTTTGCAAAATCCAAAATCTGTCACTTTTATGAATCCATATCTATCCATGAGAAGATTTTCTGGTTTTAAATCTCTATGGACTAAATTTAAATAATGCAGATATTCCAAAGCTAAAAGCACTTGGGCGGCATAAAATCTAGCCACATCCTCATCAAACCTACCATGTTGACGAAGATACATGAACATATCTCCTCCTTCTACAAAAGGCAAAACGAAATATAAATAAACAGCATCATGAAAAAAATATTCCAAATGAACAGTAAATGGAAATCGAATGGATTGTAAAATTTGTTTTTCATTCAATGCATGCTTAACTTGTCTACCTTTTACTAAGAATTTCTTTTTGAGGAGCTTAGTAGCATAATACGCTCCAGAACTTTTTTTCTGAACTAGCATAACTCTTCCAAATGCTCCCATTCCAAGTGTTTTAATAAAATAGAAATCACTAGCTTGGGTTTCAATCGCTGGCTTTTTACCGAGTAGTTTATTATTAAAATTGTATTTTGCATTCTCCAGGTAACTATACCAGTCTTTAACTACACCTTTGTAATGTGTATCGTCACTTTGTTGTGAGACTTGTCTATATGCCAAGTCCATGAATAAATTCTTAGAAACTTTTGCAAAAACAAAAATAATTAGTTCGCAAAATATACCTTTGTCACTATAATTATATCAATAAAAACAATGTAACAGATGGAAAATCACATGTCAGGAATTTTTGTTTAGAGAAAAGTCCTATTAAAAAAAAAAAAAAAAAGAAAAAAAAAGGCTCCCTTGTAGAATAGTTATCCCACTCACCATGTTCAATTTATCCCATTTATTTCAATAAAATTTATTCACATACATTGTAAACATTCTTGGCCATAAAATATTGTCTTTTGTACGCATATCAGATAAGAGTTTAAGTAATAAGCGTTTTATAGCTTCCGCGGCCATTGTCATGTAAAACGCTTAGGTCATCGTGTTGAGACCGCGTCAATGGTTTATTATAAATCTACATTTCGGCCATATACAATACAATAGGCTTCTAGAGAGTAGTGTCGCCTCTAAAGGTGGTTTAGAAGTGGCTATTACAATAAGCATTTTTATAATAGTCTCGCCTCAAGAAACCTATTGTAATATGGACGAAACATCGATTTATAAGAAACTGACGCGGTCTCAACGCGAAGGCTTAAGCGTTTTCTTCTGTTTAAGAATTATCTCTATTTATTTAATTATTTATTAAATAATATTTAAGCTTTCCGCTTTTATTGGTTAATATCCATATTATTTTCTATTTTATTATTATTTTTTCTTCTCTTCCTGATTATTAATTTATATTAATTTTTTAAGAAACTTTTTTCTGCTTTTATCTACATGAATTGGTGAAAATGATTTTGTTCTAACGACTCCACAAACGGTGTTGTACCTGAGTAGGTCTGATCATTTAAATTTACAACATACGTATTTCTTTTGTATTTTTATATAGTTTAATAAAGACACATTATTATTATTATTCCGGGAAAGCAAAGCAATGCGCAAAATATGCGCAGTAAATATAAAAATAAATGCATTATTATATACGCTCCAGTGATAGAGATCGCAAAATAGACTTATATAAACGCCAATGATGCAAATGGTTAAAGGAAAAAGCCGCTTCACATAAGACGACTTCCTAAGAACTTACAAGTTCTAGATAAGTTTTACATGATATATATTATTTAATGGATAACTAAAGTTAAGTAAAAATTTAAAGTTTTTAAAAAGATATTATTTTCTGAAATACCCAGGTAGTTAAGACTTTTTTCGAAACCTTTCAATATAATTGGATATATGTGGGGAATCTATAGGATATTAATATAGACAAATATATTAACATCTTTTCTTGTTTAAATAAGTATTTTATAACATTTAAATAAAAATCACAGTCAAAAACAATTGCTAAAATTATAACTATTATTATTTAAAAAATGCTTCAATATTTTTGGTTTTCTTAATTATTTTATTGTTGAAATGATTACTCTTGGTTTTTCTTTTATTATTTGCTTGTATGTTTATTATATTTTTCATCTTACAATTAACAGCAGCATGACTAATTCTACTGTTTAATTCATTATCCAATTTTCTGGCAACGTGTAGATCTAAATGTAACATTTGATCTTGAATAGGTACATTTTCACCACATTCACTGCACTTGACAAAACCTAGCTGTAAGTCATTATTAGGAGAAATTTTGGTGTTATTATTTAAGTGAATTTTATGCTCTTCTGCTGCACATTTTTCTTCAACACCATGTGCAATGTCATGCTGAATAACTTTAGAAGATGTACTTAAGTCTCTACTACAACCTTCAATTGATTGTAATTTTAATTCAGTAATTTTTTTTTTAAAAGATGGTGGAAACATTTCCAGAACATTATTGTCAATATTCTTTAGATCAGGAAATACCTCTTCTGGGTTGATCCATTTCTCTTTTACAGCCGATGTAGAAAAAAAATACGAAATAGTTTTTTTATCTTTTTTTGTTTTAGTTTTTAATTGTTCTGTTTTACTATATTCACATTCTTCTTTACTAGTGGTACTGCTACGATTAATTGCACCCGCTGTTTCAGTAAATTCTAGCTTTTGAAAAGAAGATTTTATATCATTTCGTGGCGGATCAATTACTGGGTAATTGGAATTTATTAATTTATCAGAAGAACAAGAATCTCTTGAATTATCATCACTTAAATCATCAGGCTTATTTAGGTCTGGAAGGATATTTAGTTTTCTCCTATTATTTGAGTTTCCTTGAAACAGCATTTTTTCAAAAAAAGATGGGAGCTTTTTCTCTTCATGTTGAACAATATTAATTGTTTCATTATTAATACTGTTATTAGATACATCTTGAAGTACTTTTCTCTCTGTAGATATCGCTTGTGAACATTCCTCTTTTGGACGCAGCTTTGCAATGCTTACTTCATATGGTTCTGTTGTTGTTTTAAAAAAATTATTGATTTTATTAGATGTTTCATTGACGAATTTTCCAGCTGAGAGTCCAAGATACTTTACTGGAGGAGACCTGAAAAATAATGTTAAGGAAGAAAAATTAGCAAATCATTTTTTCCTACTTGCTTAAATTTAATATAATTTTTTCAGGGGAACTGCAATACCAACCACCTTGCAGTAAGAGAGTGTTTCATATTAGAGTTTTTAATTAGATACAACTGAATATCTCTTAATCACCACTCTTAATCCATTTTGATTCTTTTTGAATGTTAAAAATTTAAATCACACAACAGTTATTACTTACCACATTTTGGTTTTGGGATCTTCTGTGCACACCTTTCTAAGAACATTGTAAGCCGCTGTCACTAATTTCTCTAAATTGTAACTATTGAGATTTAATGATTTAGTAGATCCGGTATCTCTTTTATTAACTTCTAAACCCATAGACACTGTGAGCAGTTGGGCACGTCTTTTGTTCTGAAACAGAAGTGACAAAATAAAAAGTTAAATTTATAACTAAATGCATTACTTAAAATAAAAAATCTGTTGTGCATCACTTAAAACCCTTTTCTCTTTTATAATTTTTGCAGATCCGATGAGTTTTTTTAAGTCAATTCTGTTTAATTTAACTATTTTTTTGGTGGCCGAATAATCTCTTTCTTTCTCCAGCAAGTTGTATGTAAGGAGCCCCGATGAGCCATAGATGACGATTATCAATTGATTCTTGGATTTTATCCACAGGAGAATGACTCCATACAATGTGTTGATAGTCATAGTTGTCTGGATGGCATATGTGAGCAAGAAAAGCCTTGGAAAGTTGCAATGTGTGGGCTTACAACGTGGTATGCATTAAGTTAGTGAGGACTTGCCTCCCCCATAAATGGGATTGAAGTTATTATCTTTACACCTCCTGAAAGGTAAACAAAGTCCCCCCATATACACTTTCAGAAAGAACAGACAGGACATACACAAAATTATTTTACACTCTGGGCATCTTAAAACACTTATGACCAGTGAAAACTCTATTTCGAAACTTTGACATGATCGCAAGAGTTGCAGTTACAGAACAGAAAAAATAAAAATATGAAAGGAGCAGAGAAACTCATAAGATTAAAACCAACTTTTAATGCTTTGCGCAAGATTTTTCCCAAAAATTGAAGCAATGGTATTCCCTGGTCAGCTAAAATTGAATCAGAAAAATTACGTATTAGATATAAACATATTTTTTATTGATAATTTTGAATAATTAGCATCTGTATTCATTGGGAATATAAAATAAATCTTTTAATTAAAAACGAAATTAATCATTCATTATAAAAATTCAAATTAATTCTTGTTAGCTCATCCATTTAAATGTAATCCGTAATCTACTGTATGGAAAGATGCAGAATTACTTACTCACCATACTTTGATCTTCTTTTAATCTTTCAAGAAGTTCTTCTGCTAACTTTGTGATCCAATGATTTATGTCTGAGGATGTAATAAGTGCAGTCCTACCAGGGAATTTTTTACAACATCCGATACTTTTAGAGATAAGCCTTGGAGTAACTGCCTCATAATCGTATCCTCTTGCAATATTATACAACCAAGTCCTAGAATAAGACTTTAATTCAAAATCTATAGAGAACATAATTTTAAATATTTATGTAATGTAAGAGAAAGAGTTCTGATAGATATATGGCTTAATTCAATTCCCGATTCATGGATTCCTTAGGGAAATTCATCCGGAATGGCTATTGTAGGTTGAGAAGTGTCTTCCGACACTGGTAGGTAGCAAATATACATATTGTTTGGGCTTCCAAACAAGCAATTTTCAGACCAAATGAATGCATTATTTTACATTAAAAAAAAAAATCCCCTAGAATTATCACTGGTTCCGCAAAATCTACCTCAATTCTCGCTATGGAGCTACAAATTGGGCTGGAGAGACCTTTAGTTAGACGCGAAAGGGCTGCGATGAGTAATTTCAAACTTCCGTCCTCCTGGCAAAAGTTTTGATTTCGTAAACTTTGGGGCAGCAATTCAGCCACTATGCTCCCATTGTTGTACTAATAGTGGAGTGGCGTGTTCTGCAGGACCGAAAAAAAATCCAAGAAAGTATTAAGGGAGGCTGGACTATTATTCTACAGTGGATCCACAGTCACTGTGGCATCACTGGAAACGAAAAGGCCGTCAATCTGGCCAAAAAAAGCAGTCTCTTACACCCTCCTACAGAAACTATTAGCTACGAAAGTGCTTGCCGTGAAGTAGAAGAAAGAGTCAACGAAGCTCTACACACATTGCGTAAGCACAAGGCGGGTGGTAAGCGATGGGAAAGGCTGATTACAAAGCCCTTGGCCAGTTGCCTGTCAAGAAAAATAGCCACAGCCAATTTCCGACTTCTACTGGGCATGATTATCTCCTGATTATCCCGATTATCTACTTGAATAGGATAGGAGTTGTTGACTTCCCAATATGCCCCACACAAATGAGGAGCCGATGGATGCTGGCCATTTATACACCTGCCAGTCTTTAGATATTGTCCGCGAAAAAATTTATAGGAATTACATGGAGAAGAACAATATACTGGACTGCTAGATGGCTGAAAAAACCTTTGTACATAGCGAATAAAAAAACATTCAAATGAAAGCAAATGGATACATTCAGCAATATTGGTTTTTCATATATATATATATAGCAACGGATCTTAAATACTTAAGACAAATTACCCGTCTAAGATTTCACTATTTAAAATTTTTAACTTATGACAATTTTTATTATTTTGAATATCCCTTAATTTTTCTTACATTAAATTATAAAGAAATAAAAAATTTGTTTTTGCTCAAAGATTTCAATTTTTCTAAATCAAGTCTGTTTATGAGTTTAATAATGTTTTTACACAATTTACTATTAGTAATTAAATTGAGTTTATTCGGCGGCCATTGCAGTCCTCTGGTAGTGACTTCCTGAATGAAAAAAGCCTCCTTCAAAAAGGTGACATTCCAAAATGACGTGATCTCACGTTTGCCAAGTCACATAGCCACACTTACATGCCATCAGGTAGTATGTTAAATCTATACAGGTATGCCTTTATTCTTCCACGACCTGATAGAACCTGAGAAAGTTTGTAGCTAATGGTGAAGTTGGCTCCCCTCCTGCCGGTCACTCTAGGGAAGAATACTTTGGATGATGCTGCCATTCTCAGATGCTGACCAAGCTTGCTTCCATGCTCATGAATACTCTCTACATGTGCCATATAATTGGTACTATTTACTATTGAATAAAGAGAAAATAGGCTAACAGTTCTAACAATAATTGATCTTGTAAATTTACTTCCTTCGTAATTTTTGTGGGCAAGATGAGTTATATTATTTCTAATGTTGGTGAGGAATAAGTAAGAGCCATTTCAGAGAATTAGCAATCGCCAGCAATTCGGCATGATTATTCGAGCACTGCCGGGCCAGTCGGTACTTTTGTGCTGTCATTTCAACTCCATTGAAGTAGAAAAGGGAAACCTACTTTTTCATCTTTCCTGCTACCATCCGTATAGATTATCGTCGCCAGTGTAATACTGGCATTGCAATCTCAGTTACCAGCCCGTGGTGCATCCATGATTATAGTTTAATTGGTTTTTCTACAGCTATATGATGTTGCTTCTGTTCACTGCCCTTCAATATAACATGTTTTGTATACATTTCTATAACCTTTATTTCAAAAGGAATGGCATTAGCAATTAAGTAAGTTGCTTCGTATCCTTCAATCATGAAAATTTGCAAGCATTTTTCAAATACAATTACTACTTCAACTGGAATTGTTTATCGTCTATCACAACACTAAATATTTATTATGTTGCTGGCTGTATGGCCAATAGGAAAAAAAAAAAAAAAAAAAAAAAAAAATGCTGCTTCGTAGGAAATCGTACGAAATACTTTAATCACTCTAAGCAAGACAACAGCCTCTGCACTCTACGAAGTTTATTATACTATTTAACACTGAGCCCTTTATACCAAACTGATAAATGCATTAGTGAAAAAAGGCATCGGTGCGCCATAATTTATAATTTGCAGTGGTCCGGAGCTAATCCCCCAATAGACTTTCGCAGAACGTGACAATATGTTTATTAGCTGTAGACTTTTTTCATAAATATAATGAATGTGATTGTGCCACGACAGACGAGAATGAAATATAACACCGAGATATTTTAACTCGTCTATTAATTCTGATATGTTTAATTCTGTATTAATACAAAATATTAAATTTGTATTTAATATAGTATTAATTTGTTTTTCAAACAAGGTTAATTCTTCATCAGTAACTTTTCTTGAAATAATAAGCCCTTTAGATTTGTCACTGTGAAGAACACTTTACTGTTGCGAGACCATTGATCTACAATTCGCAAACAAGAATTATCCAAACATTCAACTTCTAGGATTCTTTGCCCTTTAACAACAATCAGCAGGTCGTGATATTTCCGACCTTGAAGAAAATAAATGGCCGAGAGTGCGTTTTTACAGAAAAGTACTTTTCAATGCTCTGCAATTTTTCTATAACAGCTCCAACGATTTTCTTTAAACTGAGTATATGAATTACACATATAAAGAGCTACAACGTTTATTAGAACATTTCTCCGGGTAAACTCATTTAAGCGGGCTTTTGGAGCGAGGTTGGGTTATGATTGCCTTTAAAATGCTATCTTAGTTAATTATACAATTCTACCATTTAGACAAAATTAATTAGAAATAATAGACCTCCAAAATTACGAGTTTCAAGAATATTAGTAAACCAGAGGAAAGTTTTTTCAGTTATTGTGATTTTCTCTATAAAAACACTGACACATGACCAGGAAAAAAAACACGGACGAATTTCATTAAATTTGGTATACTAATTGTAAAGTTTGTCATTATAATTTTCAAAACTGGAGTAAGAGCAAGTTGTGTGAGTGTTTCTCACCAGATTTATTTATTTATTTAATTATGTATTTATACGCAAGTTTTCTTTACAATTTATTATTATTATTTATTTTATATTTTGCTTGAGACCGTGGTCTATACAAAGAGGTTTGTACATTATTATTATAACTGAAATTAAACCGAGATACAAAGAAAAATAAGAAGATACACAAAAATAAAGTACAAATTAACAAAAATAGAGTACTTTTGACATACTAGTAAATTCAATATAAAAGAAATAATTATGAACCTAGTATTTATGTAAAATAAGAAGAGGTTCATAATTTAAATAAATATTCTAGGTTTCTAAATATAATTATTAAAAAGTGATTTTTTTCCTTTCTTTATCGTATATAGTTATTTAGTAAGCTCCTTATTAATCTAAAATTAAGTTTCTTTTTTTGCAGGCCCCATCTACAAAAAAATATATATCGTTTAATTTCTTTAAACTTGATACTTGTAGCAAATCCACAAGGGGTGCGCTACGATTTTGAATATAATCCAACAAAAATCTTTCTCTCAGGTTTGCCATCAGAGGACAACTTATAAAGAAATTATTTAAGTCATCACTTTCTCCGGAATTACATATTGGACAACTTTGAGAACTATCCAGCACATTACTGTTCCCATTGTGGAACAATCTTATTAATTTAATACAGCAAATTCGCAATTGACATATAATTCGTGTTTTGATAATAGAACATTTGAAATTGCTAGAGGGCTCAACAAAGTCCAGAGAAGATATTTTCCGGTAAAATGGATTATAGTTAGAATTCAATATCCGGGCAACATCCTGTGAGAAAGAGTGGTTGGTTAATTTAGAAATCAAATCAGTTTTCATTTTCTTAAAGTCACAATTATTTTGGTTATTCCAAATATTCTGTTCTCCTATTTCTAAAAATAGCTGTTTTACCTGAGAGGCCCAATTAAGTTCTAAGGAGTTATGAGGAGAACAATCTATCTCCTGCAATTTTTCATAGCAAATTTTGGGAAGACGATCTGGTGACATTTTATTAATTTTATCTAGCCAATTAATTATTCTAGAGAATACTTTAATTTTCAATTCCCTTACACTCAGTTCGGCTCGGAGTAGGTAATTTGGGGTATTTCGAAGAAGCAGAAAGATGGATTTCAAAAATTTGGATTGACATTGTTCAACCACATCTAAATATCTGAGAGTCCAAACCTCCGATAACTATAACAAAGTTGCTTCGGCTATTGCTGAGAACAGTTTTAAGCGACCCTCATTGGATTCTATTCTTCTCTTTTTAAGTATCCCCTTAATCTTGTTGAAAGCGATTAAGCCCTTATTTTTAAAATAATTGGCAGCTATCAAATACCTACCAGATACCCAAGTAAGTATAATTTTCAACACCTTCAATCTTTTGTCCTTCATAATACCAATCTCTCATTACCTTTCGCTTTCCTCTTTTCCGGAAGCACATCATCTTTGTCTTATCTATATTCAACTGAAATTACTTTTGCAATATTCTGCCAAAAGTTTAATTTTCTTTTGCATATCTGACCAAGAATCTCCTAATATTACGAGATCGTCTGCATATAATAACATTAATAAATCAATGTCATTATTAATTTTAGACCACAAACTCCATGCTCTCTGAAATATTCCTCTATATTAGATATAAATAAATTAAAAAGGAGAGGGCTCAAAGATTCACCTTGCAAAACTCCCTTGTTAATGGCCATTTCATTACTTGTAACACCGTTTACATCAAGTTTAATTCTGGCGCAATTATAAAAATTGATCATTATACGTAAAAATTTAGCACTAACTCCCAAGATTCTTAGCTTCTCCCACAATTTAACATGACTCAAAGAGTCAAAAGCTTTTTGGAAGTCAATAAAAAGACCCAACACAGAAATTCTTTTCCTTATCAAATTGGAATTAATTGTAGAAGTTAATACAAACACATTATCTAAACAGCTACGGGACTTTCTAAACCCACTTTGTATTTCAGGGATTTTGTTATATGTTTCTGCCCAATTGGAAAGTCGTAGCCTTAGTATATTGGTAAATAATTTAGAGATTGATTAAAAAGTGCTATGCCTCTATAATTCCCGGGGTCAGTATCATTTCCTTTTTTGAATAATAACTTAATGATAGCTAATGACCAATTTTTGGGAGGCCCCTCGCTATCTAAAATTTTGTTAAGCAATCCAAGCAAAAATTCCATTGAAGAGGGGGTTAAATTTTATACATCTCATAAGGAATACTGTCCGTCCCAGTTGCTTTATTACGCTTTGCTAATAAAATTACTTGTCTGAGTTCATTTAGCGTGATTTTGTCATCAAGGATTGGGACTATTGTTTCAAAGACTATGATGAAGGACTAATATACGAGGTACAATAATGTAATTTATTATAATATTCAGTCCATCTTTCAATACTAATAGGGTTTATTTTACGCGGTGTGCAGCCTATAGCTTTAACTGTTTTCCAGAAATCATAAGAGTTAGTTACACTGGACAATCTTTCAGTTATTTGAGCCAAATATTCTTTTTTACACTTTTTAATAAGTCGTCTATATTCATTTCTTTCCGACAAAAACAGCTGTACACTCAGATCACCAGAATGTTTTCCCTTAATTTTCATTTTTAATTTCCTTAACTCTTTTTTCTTTTGCCTACATGGCTCATTAAACCAAGGTTTCTTTGAATTACATATAATCTAAAATTGTTGTTTTTAGGAAAAAACTCTTTAAGCATTTCACATTTTCCCGCCGCCTTATGCAATGTACTAATAAAATTATCATATTGAGAAGTTACACAACTATCACCATTAAAGAGTAAACATTCATAGGTGCTAAGTTCTCTTTGAAAACGTTCAGTCTTACTATCGTCCCACTTTATTATGGTTCTTTTTTCAAATCTAGCAGAATTAATATTCTGAATTAACACTCTGTGTGAGTGTTTCTCACCAGATTTTTTTTTTATTTATTTAATTATGTATTTATACGCAAATTTTCTTTACTATCTATTTACTGAAATGGAAACATTATAACTGAACAGTTATATAATGGATATTAAATAATTATGAAAACAGGAATGGAAAAAATGACCAATAATTCCGATAGTTATCAGAGAGGCTTCTATCTCTGGCCTCATATCTTCAACTCACAATGTGGTGTGTGATATAAATATTTAGTTGGAGTCATCTCTTTACACAAATTGATTAAAAACCTTGCTCTGAAAATAAATGAGAATGCGAAACCAATAGAACCAAAATAATGAAGCATGCTACGACGGATAAAATCACAGATTATCGAGCATTGCGGACCCAACTACATATTCAATAAAATTTATTACTTACCCAGTTTTCGTGTCATAGATTTTTTGCAATTCACTTTCTGAAAATTTTACTAAATCTGCCATAACTTTTATGCCCAAACGGTTTGCAAGATCATCTCCCAGTTTGCCACCCAAAGAGCGAATTTTTTTTGGTGGCAAAATATTATACAAACCAGGAACAGAACTTTGTGGAACAACGGTTTGACGATTTGGTTTGTGTAGGCCACAACTTAATTTTGCTAGGATCTGAAATTAGAAATTATTACCAATTATTACCCAAAACATAAATATTCAAGTATTTATTTCACTAATTCATAGTATTATTTGCAATAAAACGTAAAAATCTTAAATAATTCTAAGAAATGAAAAAATTAACTTTATCAGTTCCATATATGAAAAAATTTCAAACTTTACACTAACCTTGTTGTGAGCGATTCCCGCAGAACATTTGAATCCAGTTGTTTCATAAATAGCTTTTCTCATTTCTTCAACAATTGCGGCTCCGACCGCTAATTTTTGTGCAGCTGTATCCTGGAAACCACCATCATTAACATCACTAAGCCAGCTATTTAATCCTTGAGCCCTTTCGTCTGCAAAATTATTGGTTAAAATTTATATCGTCTATGAAAACAACCTTAAAAGGTAAAAAAGAACATCAAAATTATGTTAAAATTAAAATAGAAACGGAAACAAACCTTCATTATTTGAATTTTCTGTCGTATAGCCTACGATAAAAGTATTTGCTAACTCAATAGCAGAAACGTAAGATGACTTTTCTGCAATTCTCTTCTCAACTGCAGCAGTTAAATCTACATAGGCTTCATCGACGCTTGCTCGTTCGACACATTCACTGAAGGTACATAAGACTGAAACAACTTCACGACCAGCTTCACGGTATCTGAAATTTTTTACAACAGTTTGACTTTATATGTAATGTAAAGAAAAGAAAGGACAGGGGAGGGATTAGCGAAGTGGTTAGCGCGTTGGACTTCCACGTGGAGGTCCCGGGTTCGAGTCCAGTGCTACCCTTAGATTTTTTCTTCCTAGGAGCCTCTACAGCTCATTGTTCGGTGATGGACAGTGTTGGCTGTAGCGAGAGAAGGCTCCGGGCGCTAACGACCATAGAAATGTTGAAGCACCTAAATTAAAAAAAAAGAAGAAAAAAAAAGGACAACGACTGAATTCTGCAGTACATTAAAAGATACGATAATCAGGAAATATATTAGGACTAAGGTAAACTGCGCTTATATCGCTATGCCAATCACAACTTCTAAATCTAAGTCACACATAAAAAAACAGGGTTGATTAAAAAATATAATAGCTTTTACAGAAAAGAATCTGTTCCAATTTAAATTAACATTAATCATTAAGATTGCTAAACATAAACAAGAAAAATGAAATTAAGAAGTAGTAGTTGGAAGGAGTATCTGCCTTACCGAACCCACTATAATTTATAATTACCAAAAGTTATTTCAGAATAGAACTAAACCATTAATCGCTATTTTAAATTGTGTGAAGGCTAGGAATATTGAAAAAAGAAGAAAGAATGTTCTAAATAACAAGTAATTTGCAAATGGAATAAAAAAAAAATAGTATAACAAATCACACTCTTTTCTACAGTCAGACTCTATAACAAATAAATAAATGCCTATTGCTTCAGCTCTCATTGGAGACAATTTGAACAATTATTTTGAAAACTTCTACGATCACGACATTAAGAATTCTTCAAATTACATAATCAGAATTTGTAATGTATTTCAATATCTTACCTAGTCAAATCAGCCTTATCACGTAATGTAGGAACCTTTGCTAAAACAATTTCTGGACACTGCTTTTTGGCATCTGCTCCTCTCATGTGACGAGTTACTCCTCTGTCTCTGGCTTCGTAATTAACCGCAATTATACTAGAAATATCAAAAAATTAACATTTCAGCAAAATCATCTAATAAATTTAGTTACAAGCAGGTTTTTATGATCACTTTTAAAAGGTAAGATACATACCCTCCTCCTTTCCATTCATTATATTGCACTACAGCGAGCGGCAATCCTTGCCACTGAGGATTTAATCTTGTTTCCACTTGGCAATAGAAACAGTCCATATCAATAAGAGCAACAATCCTGTCAGTCATTTTTTTTGGAATCAGCTAATTGTAGAAGTAAGAAATTAATTTGAAAGTGATGTCACTGTCAAGAACCCAATCCCATTACAGATAACCTAAGTGAGGTTAACGGAACGTCTAGAAGGCGGGAAACTGGCGAGTTTTGACTACCAACAACAAAGGAGGGATGATGTCATAATTCATTTTTATGAATGGATTCAGATGAGGTACAGTCTTCAGTGTATAAGTACCTATGAGGTACAGTTTCTTGTACCAACATTCATTTGAAATGAATAGTTAGTTTTGAGTTCTGTTTAAAAAGCTCTTTTAGATCGAAAGAATAGCGAAGAGTGAATCATTTTTACATTCATCCAAATATAGTTGACAATAATGGAAGAAAGGTTTGTTTATTAAATAATCTGTGAATGCATCTACATTAGATTACTTCTGTAAATGCTGTTACATGAAATTTGGTACTTTTGTAGCTATGAGCGAACAGTAGAAGATGTTGAAACTGTGATTGGACATGCAAAGTTAGATGTAAGTGAATTAAGGCCAATTTCTCAAGTTATTTATTTTGGGAAAAAGTTTGAAAAATATAAATTACTGGAACTTGATGCGGATGTACTTGAGTCTTTGAAAAAAGGTGATAGGTAAGGTTTACATTATAGTGTAAGAAATAATATATTTTCTTACAATATTTATTACCAAACTTCCTTACTAAGAAAGGACACGACTGAAGGGCCAATAAGAGAACTTTCCGGAATCATTTACTTAAAAAAAAAAAATCACAAAAAGATGTTGAGTACGGGTGATTGAGAAATATGTCCTTGCTTTTTGTGACCACAATTCTTAAGATCTTCTTACCACTATTTAAAACTGGTAAGGTAAAGAAAATGTTGCTTATACTCAAAGTAGTTCCAGAAAAAGATTAGCTACAGAAGGTAGATTGTAGATGTAGTAGGCGATTATTGCACTGTGACCTGAAAGATCTATTGTGCCCCCGGAGCCTTCTCATTGCACTGTCGGCCGCCTAACTGCCAGCACTGCCCACCACCAGATTGGGGATTTGATTGGAGGATATTCCTGCAATCAAATCCGATAGACAGTGAGTTGTAGAGGCTTCTAGGAAGAGAAAAACCTAAGAGCAGCATGCTGGATTCGATCCCGGGACCTCCGCGATGCTAGTCCAGCGCACTGCCACTGTCCTAATCCCTTTCTTCTCTGGCTTAGGCCAATTAACTGAATGGAGTACTGAGCCGTGGTAAACCGTGGGGTAGCTACTCCCCAAGTAACTGCATACAACAAATACCCCCTGCGGGCGTACACAAAGTACGTATAAAGATTGTTTTTTTATTTTCCGTTTGGAGAATCTCTCTGCTTTCGATGGAAGAATGCGATCGGATATAAAGATAGAAGTTGTTTACTTCTTGAATTTACGGTTGAGATGTTCTTGCCTTAGTAGCAAGAAATAGACCTTTCAAAACAAATTTTTGTCTAGCGGCAAGGTGATCATTAAAAAATCAACACGGGAAGATAGAAAAGTATATAATTGTTTCCTCATAATTAGCTTGCAAGTTAAAAGGCAGCGAGTGTTCTGTTGTTTTTCAATAATACATAGTAAATATGATATGATTCCCTAAATAAAAATGAAAGTTTTATATTTGGCAAAGCCCAAAATTTATATAAATTCTACTTATAATCTAGGTTTACTATTGTTTAAATTTTTTTTTTTTTTTTAGGGTTATGTTTAAAGGAGAAGCAAATGACAAAGCTGTACTATGTACAAATAACAAAACATATGAGGTTAAAGAAGCTGAAACATCCAATTCTCTATTACTGATTCCTGGAATGAAATTTATGGAGGACATTCCTGCAATGAAATCCGATAGGCAGTTAGAAGTTAAAGAGGTATGTTCTAGGAAAAAAAAAGAGAGAGAGAGAAGATTTCCTTGTAACTATCTGTACAAGCTCCGTTCACTCTGACTCATCTTCTGCTTTGAAAAAATACGCTCCCCCAATTGATTTTGATCCCATTGTATACATTAATTTTAACGTAGAATACGTTTTTGAGAGGCCATGTATTTGGTAAAAAGCGAGTGTTTCTCTTATATTAAAAACCGAACGAAGGTTTTCTCAGAATAAGAAGGTATGGGGATCGAAAAACTTATTCTGATTATGCAGCTATCATAATTTGTATACGCCATTTCAATTTTTTTTGGTTGAGGACATGCTCAAGAAGGACTTCCTTTGATCAAAGAAATTAAATAGATGAAACTCAAAGCCCAGTATTTTACCGACAAGAGTAAGGATTATATTGTCAATGTGGAACTAAAATTAACAGTATAAGAGCAAACAAAATAAGATAATTTTCATATCTTGGAGTTAGATGCACAGAAAGAATATTACTGATGTAAATTTTGAATTTAATGAAAATGAATTCCAGGGAACTGCTTGATAAAGTAAAAGTATTGCTTGGAGTTTCTTATAATTATTGTTTTTTAGCTTTAGTTTCGCTTGAAATCAGTAATTAAAGCAAGCATTTTAAAAGTACAGATAGTTATGACAATTTTTTCTCCCTATTGACAATTTTTTCTCACCGACCTTGATTGAGTAAATTGTGTTTAGATTGTAGGAATTTTTCATGATTACTATGAATTAAAAAAGATAAAACCTCGTCTGTCACGAATAAGACATTTATTAAATGAGAGACAATATAAAGGTAGTGAATTGGAAGAACAAGATCAGTCGGATGGCTATTATAGCATTGATGATCTCATAGAACGAATCCAAGCAAGTGAGGAAGAAATTAAACAGGGACTCTCAGATATAGATGCAGTTTCTATTAAAGGTAATTTACTGTTAAATGAAAAAAGTAAGTGTGATTTAAATAAATTAATTAATTTTTTGTTTTTGTTTTTTTAAGGAAAATGGAGACTACTTGAAGATCAGTATCATTTTAGAGCCTTAAGTTTTATGTTAAATTTGTTAGATGAAAATAGTTGGAAAGTAAATGAGATACCATTAGGAGAAACATTAGAAATACTTAATGAATTACTACCAAAGGAAATAGCCAGTCATATTGTAGAAATGTATTTAGAACCAACAGGTGAATTTAATGATGCGGGTAAGTAACATGACTATATAATAACTATTTAACAGCTAATTAGAGTTTTATTAACTAAGAAAGGTCAAAGAAGCAAAATTATGGTAGTTTGGTAGTTCCAGGTTCGAATTTTATTTATAAAAACATGGTAAAACTTAAGAGTTGATCCGTGAGATTACTTTCTTCATTATTCCTACCTTTCAAGATTTAGAAAGTTTTGAAAAGAATTTAGTGAACAGTGTTGAATCTTTTATATCTATTATAGTTGGACCTAGTGAGTTGGAAAATATCAGAGTTTTTTCCATGATAGTCTGCTTTATTTTATAGTAGATGACCGGTTTCGGGGGTTCGACAAAGATGTCTTGATAAACAGGCGATATCACAGAGTAAATCAGCTGTTTTCAGAAGTGTTTTGTTATGAAGTTATTAGGTTTAAAGAGTGCAGGTTTTTTTCTCGTTTATGCCTGACAAAACGTTTCCAAAAGGACCAAAATACAATGCCATTTAAAAATGGAAACAACATATGGGCTTACTCAGGTATAAAAGGGGAAACTCTTCCTTCCTTGAAACCCATTATATCATAATAAAGGCAAACCATATCCTTTAGAGACAATTTTAGCAAAGAAATAGATCGCAGGATATCTCTCTCCTGGAAAAAATATTGGTGTCTAAAGTATATATTTAAGAGTAATTTGTCCTTAAGTCTAAAACGTCTGACCTTTAATAAGTGTATCTTACCTTGCATGACTTACGGCGCTCAGACATGGGCAGTGACCAAGAAAAATATAGAAAGGCTAAAAGTAACGCAAAGGGCAATTGAAAGGAGCATTCTGGGAGTAAGCAGGAAGGATAGACTCACTAATGAAGAGTTAAGGCGAAGGACAAAAGTGGAAGATGTTGTGGCCACAATTATAAAACTAAAATGGAAATGGGCCGGCCACATTGCAAGATTAGGTGACGATCGCTGGACTAGGAGAATTTTAGACTGGCAACCCCTCGACTGCTATAGAAATAGAGATAGACAGCCGTTGAGATGGAGGGACGAACTTGTCCAGCAAGCAGGAATCTTATGGCAGCGTACAGCTCGGAACAAGCATTCTTGGTCTAAACTGGGAGAGGCCTTTGCCCAGAAATGGGCCTAGTTTCCTAATTTTCTATAACTTTTCTTTTTGTAGTATAATTAATATGTATTTTGATTTTTTTGTTTAAAGTATTTACATTTCTTTTTCCTTTAAAGTAGTTTATTTTATTTCATTATATTTTATTTCACTGTTTGTTGTACTCATAAAGACATTTTCTTTGTAATTCTTTGTAAATAGGAAACTAATAAAAGGCTTTATTATTATTATTATTATATCATAATAAAATACTTCTCAAATCTTGTAAACAGACTGCAGAAGAGTGACTGCAGACTCACTCGCACTGTTCATCAGTGATGGGCAAACGCCCGAAACTGGTCGATGACATGAAGCAAGCTATTACCGAAAAGTCTCTGATCCTTTATATTTAGAATATTTTCATTTTATTTGCTCTGTTTAGATCTTCAAATATCATAAAATGCCAAGTTTTATCATGAGAAATTTTAAAGTTGTAATGTAAAGTAATTTTAATTCCTTGCTAAACATCTTTTTATACATAGATTCCATTGTTGGACAATTAAATTTATGAGAAAGATCTTATATTATAAAAATAGTCCGCAATATGCCATCCCTGAATTATTGGGTAAATTTTAGAAGATATATGAGAGTTACAGAGAGAGGAACCATTTCATGGCTTAATTTTGGATTACATCAAAGAAATTAAATAGATTAGATTTCTTATATGATGATAAATTTATTTCTTAACACTGATTTTTCTTGGATTTGAGGTGATACATTGATGCAAATAAAAGAAGATAAGACATGCAGATATTTAGGAGGTTATCTTCTCAGACAGGCAGCTAAATTCAGTCTGAAAGATTTTTTGGAAGCTTGGCAGCAGAGTGTACCTGAAGGTATGTGCTGTATCTCTTCTTGCAGTTAATCTCATACTGCACGTCCAATTTTCAGAATAATTTATTATTCGATTATTTATTTAGTTTTCTAAATTATTTACAGGCTTAACAACTAATTTAAAGCAACTTGCTGGATTAGCACTCTACACCCTTGAGACCAAGCCCCAGCTGATTTGGTATTTTCCTGAAGAAGATCTCCCTGTAGACTTACAGGAAAGATTTTCAGTTTTATTCAAACAACGAGAAAAATGGAATTTTAATGAAATCGAACCTTACATTAGGTAAAAAGTAAAAACAATTATATAAAATTTGTCTGTTATTTCTAAAACTTTATTTATTTATTTATTTTTATTTTTTCAGAAATTTATCTTCAGAAAAACAATCATCCCATGCAATTTTAACAAAATTTGCCAGAGTCTCTCATATTAATGGTACTAAGTACTATAGTAGCCGGCTTGGGAAATAGCTACATTTGGTTTTGTAAAAAACAAAACAAAAAAAACTGTATTGTAATAAAACATTAACATGGATAATAGAAAGTTTATTAAACTGAAAACAATTAAAAATTCTGCAATAATACAGTTATTTCTTGAACATTCCAGGGAATTTAGCGCTACTGACGGTTTTATTTTTTGTCTAGAAAAAATCATTCTCATTTATGAAATCGTTGTAAGTAGCTCTCAGTAACGATAAAGATCGTTAAATCGGCCAATTTTACGAAGTCTTGAATCATTTCTTTACGGATGAGATGGCACTAATTAGCTTAACTAAATTCTTCTAACTTCTGTATCTTAACATGGCGGTCTGAACCGTATTTTTGTTTAATTTCATTATAAGAACATATCATCATATGTATTTTTATTTTGTGGAAACGCTTGTATTTCTTTCTTTTGCAAATACACAAACAATAAATTACCTGATTTATGATACTGATTAGGAACCTTCGTTAATATAATAAATATTAGATATATTTCTTGAAACAGATTTCCAAATCGACAAATTTACAATCGTTTCCTTAATTATAAAGAAGGTTGAATTCGGGCACTATTGGTGCCCTTCTTTAGAAGCTCTTCAAGGATATATATATATTTTTTTCTTCTTATCTTATAGATTTTTGGCTGATCCATATGTATTGCACGTATAGAGTTATACATTGTTTATGCAATAACATGTTGTAGGAATTAAGCATGGAAGTAGATAGTTATATCCCAACAATGTAGATTTCTTAAGTTATTCTAATATTGTTTAACTATTTTGTTAAATTTTGTTTAACTATTTACGTTTATTTCATTTACTTATTTATATATTTTTTCCTTTCTAGCTCATGTTTTTTTTTTTAATAGATTTTATTATATTCTCTTTTTTCTGTCTTTGCATTTTGAATCTCTGTAGATAAACCCTCAGACGGTCATTCGACCATAAGTTTTTGTCTGTCAACAAGAAATCCGAGATTGTAGCCCTTACAAAAGACAAAAATAACTAATATCCATATATTAGTGGACCAGACGTAGTGCTTTAATGAAGTCCACTAAAGAAAAATGACAATGAAACATTATCTGACCAACTGAAACTTCATGACAAATAATCTGGTAATTAATACTTAGAAATCATTACCTAAATAAAATTTAAACTTCTGAAACTTCATGGCAAATAATCTGGTAATTAATTCTTAGAAACCATCACTTAAACAAAATTTAAATTTGAATTAGATCAACGTTTAAATGTGAGGCAAAGTATCTCAGTTTTAAGATATTCAGATAGTTACGGATCAATTATTACAAAAATCTATCCAAACACTATTGAAACATCTCCATAGCTTAAGTAAAAGATATTGATTCTCTTCAAATTATGCGCATAAATTATTATTACACCATAAAATGTTGTTTAATAAAAAAAAAAAAAAAACAAACAAATAATGCAAATTCTTATCATCTAATCTGGTCCAATATTACACACATTTCAGGATTTTAATTGAAAATATCGTATTAGTAATTTAAAAATAATATTTTTCATCTTACAATTATTAAATTCTATTTCCCAGGTAATTAAAAAGAAAAAAAGTTTTTCGAAAGGCCCAAGACCTGGGAAAAAATTAGTTGATAAAATCCAAAATTTTATTTTTCTAATAAAATTCTTATTTATATTAAAATTAATTTAAATAAAAATTAATAAATTATTAACATAGTTTTATATATTTCTGTGAAAAAAGAAAAAAAGTTTTTCGAAAGGCCCAAGACCTGGGAAAAAATTAGTTGATAAAATCCAAAATTTTATTTTTCTAATAAAATTCTTATTTATATTAAAATTAATTTAAATAAAAATTAATAAATTATTAACATAGTTTTATATATTTCTGTGAAAAAAGAAAAAAAAGTTTTTCGAAAGGCCCAAGACCTGGGAAAAAATTAGTTGATAAAATCCAAAATTTTATTTTTCTAATAAAATTCTTATTTATATTAAAATTAATTTAAATAAAAATTAATAAATTATTAACATAGTTTTATATTATTTCTGTGAACTTTTTTAAAAATATTAAGAGATGATTACGGAGAGATTGGCTGACCCCCTACCTAGCCTCGATCTTTCCGTCGTCGCCATCAGCTCTGGTGAACATCAATTCTATATGTAAGTAAAATTAATTCGTTTATAATTTGGGTGAATTAAAAATAATAAATAATAATTTATTTACATACCATTAAATAAACAGTAAGTATTAAAAATATGTAAGAATATTTTTTTATTGATTGATTACAAAAGTGAAATAAACTAGGTCAAATGGATTCCGAAATTCAGGAAAAATTTACTATTTAACCATAGTGGTTCAGATCAATTATTCCATCAGAAAAATAGTATCTTAATCTTATAATAAAATGAATTTATAAGATTTTTTTTTTTAAATTTCAAATATTACATCAAAGAAAATTAAATAGGTCCTGAATTGGGTCAACTGAAATACACTAATTCAATATGGCGTGATTAAATTTTTTTTTTTCAGTATCCACATACTTTCTTACGTTTCATAAAATACCCATTTCAGCTTAAAAAGTATTATTTCTGTATTTTTTTATAGACAAAAAAATAATTATTTTAAATTGATTTCAAATCAATCGATGATCACTCTGTAATTGATTTTGAGGTATGATCAGATTAATTAATATCATAACTAAAATGGTAATTATGGAGTAAATAATAGGCTATGAAAATAAATTAATTAATAATCGCATACCTGCTATTTGTACAAAAATCGATGCTTGCTTTCAAGGAAGATAATTCAGTTTTTTATGATGTCTTATTTTTTCAAACACTTTTCTGGATTTCCTTCCTTTTTTTGTAGAATAACTTCACATGTATTATCTTAAATTTATGCATAAATATGAATTAACAATTAAAAGAATTTCTTAGTGATCTCCAATTCTGAAATTCCTCATTTGTAGATGCCATTTTTTGTTTTTTAATTACCAAAACACTCACTTTAATTATTTGGAAAATTCAATGACGAAATCAAAATTACAATTTACAGACATATCTGAACAACAATTTTAACACGCAAAATTCCTTGGCTGAATTCCTAATTTCTTCCTTTCTAATTTCAGACGAATAAAAAAAATCACATGAATACTTTGCTGCATTGAAATGGTGTTTTTTTTTTGTGATTATTGCAAAACATGCAGGAAATTCTGAAAGCTAACCTTGAAGTTGCAAAAGTAAATTTTATTGCAGATTTGATTAATTGATATGTTTTTTGATTAACATAATTTTTGGTTTAATTTTCGCACTTCACAGATTTAATTTAAAGAAAATTCGAAACTTTTTATGAACAGTGGAAAAATAAAAGTTTATTTAAAAATTCCAACATTTTAATGAGTTCACCAAACAAGTGTAATCCCCAAGTTGTTTTCTTCAAACTGTTTAATTGCTTCTTTATTTTGCCGGATAAAAGAATCACTCTTTAAATTTCACTGAATTCAATTCTATATTTATGGATTGGGAACTGAAACTTATTTATAGGCAAAAAGAATCATTTAAAATAAACAGTTTTATTGCAATCTGCATCCTGCAATTTAACACATTCACTAAACACTAGAAATTATCTCCCCACTACTATAGATCTCAGTTTTGGCTTTTAATTTAATTATAAAATGACAGAATACTATTGGAGGAAAAAGCTCTAAGATATTTAACATTAGAAAACAGGTATTATGAGCTCTTAACACATTTAAACATATTGAAATCATTTTAATTTTATTTTAATGTTTGAGATTATTAAATGATATTCTAGCAGAAGAATTGAAAAACTACAAACTTTATATGACTGATTGATGACCATGTCTCATAGCGGCGAATTTTACTATTGATTTTGTTAAAAGTATTGTTTGACACACTTCAAACACTAATACTTGTAATTTATTTATTAAACAGGATAAAGTCTTGATTTGGTTGCTTTAGGTAGCTTATTATGGGCTGTAAGTAGCTAGATAAATAAGTTTATGTATTTATAATTCAGTTATGCAATTGCTAACTTCATTTTACGAAGTCGGGGTTATTACCTCTAAATATTATCCATTCCAGAAATACAAGCCCCAACAACAGTCCAGAACCTACACTGGATCTGTACTAGTTCATTCTATTTATTGTAGAGCTTCATTTTTGCCATTGATCCCTCTGTCCTGGACGACATCATCTCTGTTGCTGCAAACCAACTTTTTCCTTGCAAACGCTTCAGCCTTCCTATTTCTTGTTTTCTCACATATTGTCAAGAGTAAGTGGCATTGGGTGCTTAGTTCTTTTGTGCGGTATGTGGCCAAATCTAGCCTACTCTGCTCTGTTACTTCTATGGTGGGCACTACTTCGTGACAGATCTTATTGTCATCTTTTATTGTTTTCTTTCTACATAGTCAGACACCTCATCTTTGTGCCCTGGATTTGATTTATCTTTTTCTGTTCAGGACTCAGAAGAGTATTGAGCTCCGCTTTAGAAACCCTCTGTTTAATGTCGTTAAACATCCTGTTTGCTGCTCCTGTACGTTCCGTTACTTGCTGTTGATGAAACTATTCTCTGATAAGTGGGTTCCCAGGTATTGGAAGCGTTCAACCTTGAAAAAAAAAAGGACAAGAAGAAATTGATATTTCAATCATTCTAAATAAACTTAAAGAACTGTTGTCCACTAGCCTAGTTAATCCTTTCAAATTAAAAAAATGTATAAACCCCTTTCCTCTTAGCTAAATAACTGTATTAATATAAAATACGGCATAAACATTTATTAAAACAGCAATAAGTAAAAGAAATGCATAAATATAAATTAAAAATGCAATCCCCATTAAAGATAATAAAAAATAAAATAAAAAATCTATAAATCTATATTTTAGAATCTCACGCTCGGTGATGTGTTATGCCTGCCCAGAAAACACAATAAAATAACAGTGGAAAAAAGGAACTGCTTCTTATTAAAAAAATTATTTAAATTACCAAGTAATACGGTAAATTATATCATTGACTTAGAAACTGATTTAAATAGCATGTTTTGGTATTCAAAGAAGTTACGTATGAATTACTTATTTAAAATACTTCAACTTCCAGATATAGCAGGTTGACAAAATTAGTAGCTCGAGAAATTATTTTTAAAAAGATTTTGTGATATCAGGTATGGGAAAATATGTGTTGGAAATGGGAGTACCACTATTTGATTTCAGTGATTGCAATTCACGGAAAAGTAATTTGAAGGCTTTCTGAATAAATTGAAATTAAAGGAGAGAGAAAATGCGATTGCCAGGGTGAGGCATGGTCAACACCATTTGATTTACCCCAAACTTCAGTACAAATTTGATATATTCATTTAGTTGAGTGTATTAAATAAATTTGCTCTGTGCAAGTCTATGTTATCACACTGTTTTGACAAAAACATCCTGATCATGGGCGAAAGCCCGAAACCGGTCGATGACCATAAAAAGAAGCAGACTATCACGGAAAATATTAATCTACTATTAAGTTCAATTTAATCTTTTACATTTCAAAGGATGTAAGATGAACTTGTGGTGCGTGGTTGCGAATTAGGAATTAATGGAAAATAGCATGTCATGCTTCAAGAATTATTCCTGGACATTAATCAAATAAAGGGGAGACAAATTAAACCTGCACCAAATTATAATTGGGAAAGTTATGATGTAAGTCAGTATAGTTTTTTAAATTTATATACATAAACTAGAGATTTTTGGAGGAATAGGAAGCAGTTTCAAATCTTTTTAAACCACCTTTTTTAAGTGGACCAGCAAAATTGACAATAGATTTGCCAACCTTAAAAATGCAATCATATTTTACATTACAGAGATGGGCATATTGCTATTTTTAAGAAAACCTCCCTACGCAGAGAGATTGGGTAAATTTCGCTGCACTTGTCAGCTCTGCGAACCGCTATCCAATTTTCACTATTACAAATACTTCTACAAACCAAGTAATTTTGCACTCAACAAGATTAACCATTAGATTCTATAACTCGCAAATGAAAACAAATTTATCAATTGTTTTCTATAGAAGATGGGGTTCATCTTAATACAATGTCATCAGCATAAAATAAATAAATCTTTTATTTGGTAACTGAATAAAAAGAGTTCTCGAGATATCTTAAACAAATTAAATGACTAAATTAATAGGAAACAATTAAAATATTTTTATTATATTCTATTTTACTAATATTCTTGAAATATTTTATTTTCTATTTCAATAAAAATATATATAAAAATATATATTAGAAACTAGATATTTATTTTTTCTGAAAAAATTGATTTTGGAGGGGTTTTGGTTTGAATTTCAATTAGAATAAGCTTTGTTGATTTTGACATATAGCGCTCCACATAAGGGTGCTCAGGTAAACAAGTGAAATCCCCACCATCGTTTTTATGGCCAGCCCAACTAAACATTGTGACGTTGCAATTTTAAAGAAAATTTCTTGATTAAATTTTATTAATTAGAATGAGATAAAGTCGTGTGAGTGTTTCACACCAGAGATTTTTTTTTTCCACGACAGTTTGCCTCATTTTATGATCTACGACCAGATGTGATATCATCTGTTTATTAAGTCATTGAAGGCAATGAAGCAGACTATCACGAGATGATAAAAATCGCTGATATTTCTTAAAATAATTAGTGTAAACTTAATACTGAGCTACTGGCCAAATAATGTTAGGTACTGGTTAGGTCAGATAATGTTTCTAATTAGCCGGCCATAAATATGAAAGTTACTGAAGTTTTTGCCCTCAAGAGGTATCTGTTGCATGCAGTTACTTGGGAAATAGCGACCCCACGGCTCAGTACTCTATGCACTTCGTCAGAACAGTACACAATACACTTAAACTACATACACTCTGCCCTTTACAGACAAGGATAAAACAGTACACAAACTAGGGTCTCTGTCCCCAGTTATTGGCCTAATCCAAGGGAGAAGGACTAGCAATGCGGAGGCCCCGCGTTCGAATCTAGCATACTGCCCTTAGATTTCTCTTCCTAGGAGCCTCTACAGCTCCGGTGATGGGCAGTGTTGTCTGTAGCTAGAGAACACTGCTCGGTTTTGGCAGTGCACTGAGAAGGCTCAGGGGGCACAATAGATCTTTCAGGTCGCAGTGCATATCCCTTTAAAATAAGAATCTTATCTATTGAAATTGTTATAATAAAGTATGTTTTTAAATGTAATATAATGTAGGCGGAATAGTATGAGAAGAGGAAGGTGGAGGAAGGCTGTCAGTATAGTATTGAATACCCTGACAGTAGCCTGAAGGAGGGAGTTAGTATAGAAAGGAAAGAGACTCCTCCAAGTTAAAAAAAAAAGGAGAGGTGGAAAGAGGAGGCGAAAGCTTGGACTTCAGTGTTGTCTGCTGACATCCCTTGGTCCCCTTTTCTCTGTCACTCTCTCTCTTTGCATTGGATAAAAATTTATCATTTAATACCAGTAAAATGAAAGCGATGATAGTTGGTAGCTCTAGATATGTTAGTGGCATCGATTTTGAACATATCCTAGGATCAAGATTTGTAACATTAGTCTACCTTATGTGGATACTGCTAAGTTCTTGGGGGTTACCCTCAGGAGCACCCTAACTTGGCACAATCATGTGGGTGATGTTGTCAATAGAATGAACAGAGCTTTGTATCAACTGAAGTATCATAAAGAGATTCTACCTGTTTCATTAAGAAAGCAGTTGGTTCAGACTCTCGTCCTCCCACATGTAGATTACTGTTGTCTTGCTTATTTGGACCTGACTTCTGAACTGAATACGAGCATACAAAGAGCTTTAAACTCTAATGTTCGTTTCATTTTTGGTGTCAGGAGAGATGAACATATTACTCCTTACCGCCGGCTGAACTGGCTAAATATTGAATACAGAAGGCAATACTTCTTGGGTACTTTTATTTATTTTCTGTTTAGAAATAAATTGCCAGGCTATCTGTATTCAATGTTTAGTAACAAAGGACAGTTGCACTTAAGATCTACTCGACAAGTAGATTCTAAGTTATATACACCTACACCTAGAACAGCAACTTATCACAATTCATTTTATTTAAAAGCATGTAGGCTATGAAATTCTTTATCGGTAGATTTGCGTGCCAAATCTGCCAGTACATTCAAATACTACTTATATGAACACCTATTTGAAAGTTATGTTAATCGATAATTTACTATTATTATAAATTCTTCGCTTTACTTATTCCTTTTTTTTGGTATTATTATTGCAATCAAGTCATTATAGTTATTATTATTATTATATACTTATTATTATTATATACTTGTTATTATTTGTATATACTTGTCACAAAAGCTGGTACAGTAAATAGTAGTAAATTCTTGTCTTTTAATTTTTGCTAAGGTTTTGTTTTTAAGTTTTAAAAGTAATGTGATTCTTTTCTTACATTTTGTAAATATTTTGGCAGCAACTCAGAGTAGAGTTATTTGATTTAAATGTATGTATATACTTTTGTTGTCCTTAAGGGACTAATGTCCCAGGGCATTAATAAACGTATCTTTCTTTCTCTCTCTCTATTTTCTTTTTTTAAGTCCTCTTGTCATTTCTCCTTTGTTTTCCGTCCATAGACTCCAGGTGTATATATATATATAAATCTGTTATAATCTGTGTTATTATCTGTGTGTATATATAATATATAAATCTGCTATATAACCCCCACTCAAGACATATTTTTTCGAACTAGAAATGTTGACTAAACGTTTACTCGGCTTTATTTACATTTTAGCCTGCATTTATTTACATATAAATATAGTTGGTGGGAGGGGATTATAGTTTTGCTGTTTAATGAAGAAGTTTTACCTAAGCTTCAGAGACATTTTCCATGGTAGCCTGCTTCATTTTGTGGTCATCGACGGGTTTCGGGCGTTCGCCCATCTTCAGGATGCGTTTTTCAGACAGTGTGACAACAGAGACCTTGCACAGAGCAAATTCAGTTACACACTGTGAGTGTGTATCTGTGAATGTGTAAACTGAATTTGCTCTGTGCAAGTCTCTGTTGTCACACTGTCTGAAAAACGCATCCTGAAGATGGGCGAACGCTCGACACCGGTCGATGACCACAAAATGAAGCAGTCTCCACGGAGAATGCGGTCGATGACCACGGAAAATGTCTCTGATGCTTTCCAGCTCTGCGGAACCAACCACCACAACAAGTTTTACCTAGCTTGGTCAATCAATAGTACTGAGTGAATCTTAACAGGTTTAAAAGTTGAGGAGTAAAACTTAATGACGTTTGAAAATTAAGCCTAACCAGACATTTATGTCTGTACAGTTAATATTGGAACAGTTTTCGAGAAAGCACACTTTCGGTTAATTGTTTTTCTTCAAACTTGGCTTTCTATTGGTTTAATCTACTTAATATAATATATGGATGTAGAATAATAAATCATATTGAAGTGTCATTTTTAAAGGAAAATTTTACGTTGCGATTCACCCAGAATTCCCAAAAATTAATTTTCCTGGAAAAAGTATAAAAAATTACAAAAATTTGATTGTTTCAAAATCATTTGAGCTATTTTTTGAGAAAATCGTGAAAAACTGAAAAGAAAAAGTCTGTTGTTACTGTAGTTAATACAAATATAAAATTGAAAATGTGGCTCAGCCACTCATTTTAATGGTGGCTACATTGTCGTCCGGAAGACAATTTCAATACCATTGAAGGTACACAAATAATATTTTTAAAATTTAACGCCATAAATTCTGCAGAACTCCCCAAAATGAGTTTTTCTGGAAGAATTTTTCATAAAAGTTCTAGAAATTTATCTGTGCCATTAGCATTTCAAAGATTAAAGAAAACTGTTATAGCCATTTTCTAAAAAATTGCAACTCAAAAACCTTTTCTACAAAGTTGCACGACCGGTTAACTGAGTTTCTTCAAATTTGGAATTCTAGCCAATATTTCTAATGGATATAAATATTATGTAGGTAACAATACCATACATTGTTCGGAAGTGATACTTTAGAGGAAAGTATAACGCTAACTCAGAACTCACACAGAATAATACAAAAAGTGTTGGGTATCTATATGTGTAGATGGAATACACGTTTAAAGAAAATCTTTGGAGACGATTCCAAATTCCGCCCAGACCTATCAATGAGTTCTTCTATTTTGAGAATTGAGACTATAATATTTTAAACTATTTCCAGTGTCCAGTGTAATGAAGAGAAAGAAGAGAAGACATCGATGAATACGTAACTGCAAGAGATTGTTACATATTACAACCTACAGCAATAAAAGGTAGGCTGGGGAATTATAGTGGTCCATGTTTATGTTGACTTTATGTGACACTCTGAATTCTCTGTAATAGTATTGCTATAAAAATATTATAATAAAATGAGCTCGGTTTAAGTAATTACAAAATAATTATTATTCCTTCAAATTATGTCATATCACATGCATTTTGGCTGCATAAAATCTATATTTCTTAGGTATTTTTAAAGATTGAATATTTGGTATTAATGAGAATGCGATATATTATTAATTATTTGCAACATTTTGTTTAGTAAAATTCTTCCTTCTTGGAAAATTCTTAACCTTTTTTGAGTTTACTTTTCCATTCAAAACAGTTTATTAATAAATTCCTTAAATATATAAATAAATTTTAAAATAATTTATGACAACAATGTTAATTTTGCAAGATCCTGTTATGCAGTTAATAATTGGAATTATAATTATTTAATAAAACATTTACATGGCCACTATTAATATCCTTCTTCGGAACTTCCAGTCCAAGTAGAGCAGAGTCGGTGAACGAATTCTTGACATGTTTATTATTGCAGATTGTAGTTGTATAGATTATACATATGCGTCAAAAAGATCTGGTGTGAAAACTCACACGTCTTTCATACGAATTAAATTTTATGTATTTGTCCTAACACAAATATAGAGGGATAATATCAATCTACTTTAATCTTGGCAGGTAGAGAGGTGATGATTTTATTATGGCCCAGTATAGCGCCCTAAAAACCTGAACCAACTACATGTAACATTTGAATTAACGCCACAAATTCCGCTCAATTACCTGTCTAACATAAATTTTTTGGGGGGAAAAATGTTCAAATAAAAGTAATACGTTTTTATCGGTGAAGCCTAGCATTCCAAGTGTAAAGGAAATAGTTGACGAGAAAATTTCAATAAGCTCAAAAACCTAATCTGCCAAATCGCATTTTCACTTAACCGATTTTATTCAGATTTGGAATTCAATCAATACTTCTAATGTGTGTTAATAGTAAGTAGGTGGTGAAAACGTATGTTAAACTAAGGTTGTAGTTTAGAGGAAAGCATAACACTGCTTTCCCCAGAATACCCAAAAAATCAATTTTTCTGGGAAAATGTTTCAAATAAAAGTGATAGGTATTTATGTGTGAACACTATACGAAGTTTGATGAAAATCGTTGGAGTTATTTTCAAGAAAATCACGAAAAACTGAAAAAAAATTTAGTAAAATTGTATATTCGGTTGATGGATTTTGCCCGAAACCTTCGTTTCCACTTTTCGTTTTGAGATGCAACCACACATAGAGAATATTCGCTAACACATCGTCATATTATCATATTCAGGGGACCTAAACATATTTCCGGCCTTCTACTAGGAATAAGTGAAAGTAAAAATTTTTCGACAGAAGAAACGAGAATTCAATTTTTTATTTCTTACCATCTCACTTAAAAATCATTCTCTATACTTATGCCGAAGATAATACCATCTTGCTTCCAGCTACGTCTTTAGAACAGCGTCTACCCAGTTGCAGGCTCTCTTAAACATGGATAGAACTAAGGCCGAGAAAAAATGACAATTATTAATTTGATACTTAGAAATGTCAACAAATAGATTCTTTCACATCAATTTAATTCAGTACTTCTTTCTCCTGCTACTGAACTTTGTTTACGATCTTGGGACAAATGTACTTCGACAAGCGACTAAATGGAACCCATCACATAGAAATTAAAAAAACAAGAACTTAACAAAACAGAATAAACTGCCATAATACTCATCCATAAGATTACAAATGCTCTTGACGGTAATACAAGTAGGCTAGAAGTTTAACCGAATCTGCTTTGTGGTGGCCGGATACGGTGCTGAAGGGTCACGGCATCCCAACTGAGTAGCCACAAGGAGGCGTGCATTAAGCCATCGTCACAGTGGCTAAAGTCGGGTGAGCTTGTGAGATGCTAACCTTCGATTAATCCGCCGATATTAGTTCCTTAAATGAGAGTTTGCACTCACGTCTCATTATATATATTTATTTCTACATATTACTAGCCCCCACACACAATCGCTGATCACTAAGATCACGTCATACACATTCGTATCATGTAAACCTCATGAGTAAAATGTAGAACCTCTAGGGTATAGGAAACTATTGGCGGTTAGTAACTGAGAATGTTCTTACAACTAGCCTTTGCATAAGTGACTTGAGAAAAACATTGTGCTCTACTCAGTGGAGATGCCGCGACTCTTTAGTTTGCTATCAGGAAGTGGTAACTTTGACGAACATATTATTATGAGTTGCATAGTCTTCGGACCCACATCTCCGCCATTCGTGGTAGACATATTCTTCGAGGTGAGTTCGGTTTTATATCTTTCCTTCACGATAATTATCTCTTCTCTTCCCTTATCTTTTACAAATAGCATTATGATTTCTGGTTTAGTATATTTTTATATCTTATATTTCCACACTTACATTGGTCGTTATATTACCGCTTCGGAGTATACATCATTATTGACTCCACTTAGATACACCTAGTATTTAAATTCATAAAATTTTTGGCCTAAATTTGGTCAAAGGTTTCAACAAGAAAAAGAAAATTACAAAATAATGTTTTATTGCATTTAATTCAAGATTTACAGACAAAATAAAATAAATTATAACAAAAATGTTTTTCTTTTTTTTTTTTTACAAAAAATGATAATAAATAACGGAACTAAGTAATTCTAGTTGCCTAGAAAGATTTTTTTCCCATGTTTTATTCCAGTATTTAAATTAAATACTTCCATTTCTTGCAATACAAACATATTTTGCAGGTTTGTTATCCGTATAAAACTATATACAAATTGAATTTTTAAAAATTATAAAACGTTTGGTTTACAATCAGGGTCTCATTGTTTCATTTTTAACTGTTGGCACAAGATAGTTCTTCAAGGAAATCTGGCCGGGCTAGCTACTTGTTAAATTTGAATTGTTTCCATTTCTGTTAAATAAATCAATGTTAATAAGAATTTGATGAACTGTAGTTCATAATAAAATTATGCCCTTTTACAAGAAATCGCAGATTATTTGCAATATTATAACATATTGATTACTGCTTGCAATGTGCCTTCATTAGAAATTGTCATTTCAAAATTGCTACTGAAAACATGGACATAAGATGGACATATTTTTCAGTGCAATATGCTAAAAATAGAAAAGAAATTCAAGCACAATGCAGAATTGGCACTGTTATTAAATTTATATGAAACATCTCAAGCCAGATGCCCTCAATTTATTAAAGAGTACAAAATGAAACTTTAAATGTTTTCTCTTTTGTAAGTCTAGTCAGTAAATAGATTGCTCAAAAGGATTATTAACAATAGTCTATAAAAGAAAAAAAATGAAACAATTTATTGGTGAAAGGACATCCGATGTTGGAAGATAACCTATCGTTCATTAATAACCTCCACCTCCTCCAGGTCTGGTTTGACCTTGACCTCCAGGACCAGCCGCTGGGTACCTTGGTTCACCTTGATACTTGACATCTGCATTAAAACCGTTCTTCCAGTCCGCTGTATAGCTGACTATTTGCAATCGTCCATCTGGCAGTAGTACCTTATATTCACCTCGTACAACATCGCCATCGGAAATTGCATTGTGTGAATAATCTGTACCATAATAATCATCCTGCAAATTTAGAAAAATAATTAGTATCCATGATTGTAGAAATATGTACCTCCAATTTATCTTAGTTATGTCTAATATATGCTTATAGAACTAAATAATTTTCGGTAACTCTTTGAATTTCCTACAGAAAGTTTAAAATGTATAAATAAGTGTAATTAACGATGGTCCCTGAAAATTTTTATGATACGACATGTTCCTTAGAGCATGTATAGGAGGATATTTTGTGAAACAATTTAAAGTTTAGGTAGTTTGAGTATACTATACTCTCTCATAGTATTACATTCATTCCAGGAATTACTTTGGCATGGCATGCATTTATGTATAATCTTTCAGGCTACCGCGGCCATTGCCATGTAAAACACTTTGGTCTTCGGGGTGGGACTGCGTCAGTGATTTGTTGTAAACCGACGTTTCGCCCATATTAAATAGGCTTCTTCAGGGTAGTGTCGCCTCTAAAGCTGAACAACACTGAGCATTTGGGGTCTGACCAGATAGTGTTCATTGCAGATTTTACTTGACTCAAAAAGAGACACCATGCTATTTCCACCATTTAAAGTCGAGGTAAAGCGAAATCACTCAACTGAAAGCTGGAATTGCCCACGGCTACGAACAATAAATATCACATACTGCTTTGGTCCCTACTTGTGATGGTTAGATTTACATTATTTGCTCTGAGCCAGTTTGTACTATGGGTTTTCACAATAGATTCTTTGGGTCATGGTATTGTGAGCCGTTAGTTCCCGTCCCTTTCATTTCTCTCCTTTTCTAGACCATGTTTACTAAACCGCCCGCTTCCGCCCGCCACAGTTACTTTACATAAAAACGACTGTATATGTATATATATGTACAACATTCTTATTACAAAACCGAAATTCAATTTTAAAATTATATCGCCTGATTCCTTTATTCAATCTCAATTTTCTAACTTATATTTGTTAATAAGTGTCTTAAACTTTATAATTATTTTTTGTAGATATTACTGAAACCTACAAAAAACAGATCATGAAGGGCCAAGGCTAGCCAGACGGCGATTTTTATTGGGAAGGGGCGTCTAGAAAGCATGCAGCGGTTTCCAGGGCCGTTTAATTCTGGACTCCGCTACCAAGGTGCGCTGCTAAGTGTAGCTTTCCACTTTTTCTCAAGTGATGGGTCAACACCGTCTTTGCCCACACGGGAATTGGCACACTGAATCCTCGCATCAAGGGCGAATACAATAGCCACTAGAACACGCTTATTTTGAATTTTAGATCAATTTATTATGATTGTAGCAAATTATAATGTACTGACCTTTACCGCATAGTTAAAGTCAAAGGGCATGCCGGGCTCGTGGTGATGATGATCATGACCATGATCATGTGTTCCAGGTCCGGTTGGAGGTCTCTGTAACATAATTGAGGCTTACTTAAAATACATTTTTTGGTTACCTATTTAACAAAAAATATAAAAGTAAAATTTCTGGACTTATGAAAAAGAACCATTTCTGGGAACTTATGTTTGACATGAAGTAACAAGAACGATATTTGGACATTTATGATATGATGCATTGTTTTTAATTGTTATGTCTATTTTTTCAAAGTGAAATATTTATATCTTTTTTGTAATGTATGAATTTTATTTTCTAGCATTGAAATAAATGCAGGTTTTTAAAATAAAGAAAAGCAACAAATGTAGACGTTAAAATGGACTGAATAAAAAAAAAAACCCTTTTTCTAACTAAAGAAGCTACATGGACTTTAAAATGCATCTACACTCGTCTGATATTTACAAATACAATATTATATTAATCTTTAGACTCTGTTAGAGTGTTTTTATATATATAATGTTCCCTGAAATAGACAGTTCAATTGTGAGCTTTTTTAGAAAATCAGTGTGCAGTTGTCGAAGAACTACGCATGCTCTATATGAAATCAAAGGGGAAGATGTCCTTGCTCAGCGCACTGCCCGACGCTGGTTTCAAAATTTAATAATAGTGCCATCAGAGACGTTAATGAGGCTTTACAGGAAGTTACAGAAATCAAATCCAGCTACAAGTACTCGTGCACTTGCTGCAGAACTCGCATTGTCTAAAGCCGCATGAACTTACACCTCAATAGGCTGCCAGATGAATGGATAAGTAACAACTTCTCTTAAAAAAATCCATCAGACATGCGCTTCTACTAAAGAATAATGACATGAGTTGAGTAGTGGCTTTACTGACAAAATTCTGAAACAGGTGGGAAAATGGTTGGATCGCTGCCATTTCCGATTGATGTATAAGAGTAATTTTGGAAACAGTAGATGTTGTGCGTTTCTGGAACTACAAAGGACTAATTCATCACGAATTCGTTCCTGATAGACTTTTCATGAATTCCGACCTTTACTGCCAATAACTAGATGGAAGGTATTCAAGTCATATCCAGCTTAGTTCAATCGCTAACAAGTTTTGTGGCATCAAAATAACGCTCAGCCAAACACCTCCCATCAGACTAAAGAAAATATTGAAGAACTTGACGGCATTAAACTTCTTTAAAAACCTGCGCTGTAGTCCAGAGTTGGCTCTATCCGACGACCATTTGTGTCGGTCCATGACCACTTTCTTTGAGGAAGAAATTGTAATAACTTCACCGACGTTGAAACTGGAGTGCAGGAGATTTTGATTCCAAATCCGAGTAAACGAGGGAACGATCCATCAGCTGGTTTACAACAGAAAGATAGACGGCTTACAACTGTCATATGATAGTTGCAACATGCTCACGTGTCCAACTAAACGAACATCAGTTGCCAGAGCACCCTATTTATATTGGGCAGTGCGACGTAGATTGGCTGAATAGACGAAATCATGGCCTACGAATAAACAGCATGACGCTATATAGCTATCATTATATAATCATGGTTGCTCTATATTGTTCATTTTTAATCCCGCGACTACAAATAAAGTTCAACGTATCTTAAAGGCATGATTATTGTCTATTTCCTGTTATTATAGATAAATTCTACCGTTATTTCTGAGTTAAGAACTTATTTATTTGTATATAAATACTGAAAATAGTATATTTGTAATTATTTATGTAGAAAGACATTTAAAATTTGCTAATAATGTGAATTGAAAAATAAAGAAATGCTTATTTTATTTCGAACTCTGAAAAGATTATAAATAACTTACGGGATAAGGTTCATTTTGGGTAGGTGGTCCATAAGTTGGTCTAGGTGCTGGAGGTCTAGGCGCCGGTGGTCTGGGTGCTGGAGGCCTAGGTGCTGGAGGTCTAGGTGCTGGTGGCCTCGGTCCTGGAGCGGGTCCAGTGGGGGGTCGGGGAGCTCCTGTAGGTGGTCCATAAGTTGGTGTAGGCGGCCGTGGTGCAGGCGGTCCGTAAGTTGGCGCAGGAGGCCGTGGTGCAGGCGGTCTTGGAGCTGGCGGCCCATAAGTTGGTGGTGGAGGCCTTGGAACTGTAGGCTGTCCTGGATAAGTAGGAGGACCTGGATAAGAAGGTGGTCCCGGATAGGAAGGAGGTTTAGGTCTAGGCCCTGTAGTTGGTGGCCCATAAGTTGGAGTTGGTGGCCTAACAGTTGGAGGAGGTCTAGGACCTGGTCCAGGTGGTGGTGGAAATGGTATAGATGGTTTTGGGTAATTATATCCAGGTGCTGGTAAGTATTCGTTACTGGGCCTTACTGGTGGCTCGGCAATGGCCCATCTTAGCAACGCTAATAAACAGATCTGCAACAAACCAAAATAAATGCTGAATTAGATTAAAAAAAAGAAGTTCTTTTTGTGTATCTAAAATTTTATATAGCAACAGTTGATTGCTGCACACTGTAGCCATTATTTTCACAGTTACACATTAATTTTATTTTAGGTTTTATTGAAACCTTATTTTAAGATATTTACAAACTTTAATATACTCATTTGTGTAATGGATTAGTCTCCCCAGATTTCCTTAATAAAATACATTTTTTGTCCTTTCAAATTTGAGTGTTTTGTATGTATCCCAGAGCATGCAGAGAAACTTTAAATACAGCTATCCCAGAACTGTATTAAAGTGATATTTAGCTCTCACAAGAGAATCCGACTCCAAACATTCAAACAAAATGATTTTAGTCTAATGATTTACTCATTTTAAAGTCCATGCCAAATTTGGAAATTGCGTTTTCATCGGAAAATTATGTTTTGACTCCTATAAGTAAGATTATTATGTTTGTTGTGCTGGTTGGTTCCGCAGAGCTGGAAAGCATCAGAGACATTTTCCGTGGTAGCCTGCTTCATTTTGTGGTCATCGACCGGTTTCGGGCGTTCGCCCATCTTCAGGATTATTTTAACAAATTATGTATATCTGTGCGAATAACATATCTCAAAATTAATAAACTTCAGTAAGCTCAAACATGATATTTCGTTTAGTTTAGATACCACCATTGGATTCGATTCGAAGTTTTCTTCCAAAGACATGAACTTTGGAAGTTTGTCGCTTAATTAAATAGAGTTGTTTACAGACTCTTGGAATATTCGCTTGTTTGAATAGACTTCTTGTATAGTGATTTTGATTGCCTTAATCTCCGAATTTGGCTTACTTAGGTACAAATTTGACTGGTTTGGTGAGTGATTATTGCTTTATAAACATGCAGCCCATTCATCCGTTTCCTACAAGTGGGTGTGTTGAAGTGCGCTCTATAAGACAACTATTGCGCATTGCGTGACACATGTGGGCAACTTGGTTTTTCTGCGCTGTTAAGGAGAATTTTCACACCCAAGACTTGCTGTTTATTCCATTATATATATATATATATATATATTTCTATCCACTTTTATCTGTCAAATTTTCCAAATTAAGTTTTCACTTAATTGATTGTTTTGAAAATTACTCGAATACAAAAAACAAGAAGAGGTTTTACAAAATATCTCAAAAATAAAAAAAAAAAATCGCGAGTAACTCAAATAGGACTTATTCTGTTTAGGTATCATGGTCAGGTCCGACACCTGACACGTTTTCGGTCAACATTCGTTAACCGGAAGTGCGCCTTTACTGAATGAATTTTTTTTTCCCCCAGTTTTTCGCGATGTCCTCGAAAACGATTCCAATGGATTTTCTTTAACCTACGCTTACAAACCTTACACATTATAATGGGGTTGTTTGAGGAGAGAAATTAGGTTTGATTGAATGAACGAGATATGAAGACATTGTTATAATGTAGCTATAAGTTTACACTAACTGCACTGGACTTTATAATGAAACTGATAGAATAAAAGGTGGGAGTAGAGATATGACACGATGCGATGTAAGATGGTTGAATCGGATAGATATCCTCTAGATAGATTCCCACTGACTTATATACACAGGTACTCCCACTACCGCAAAGATAATGCAACCACAGCAGAGAGAACAGAGTAAAGACAGGCCCTCTCTGGTTAACAGAGGCTACTCTCTGTTTTCTCTGCTGTGGTTGCATTATCTTTGCGGTACCATTACACACATGTAGGCTATTCCTTTTGCTTGTAACAATAAAAAACAAATATTGAGGGTTCTGGAGGAACTGCATCTCCTCTAAATGCTTTCACGGTTGTAACATTAACAAGTGCAATGGCAAAGAGGTGGGTAGAAAGGCAAATTCAAAGTTGTTCCAAAAATACTAATATAATTACAATATTTCTTTTTGCATTATGAGGATTATAAAATAAAACAAACTAATGATGTATGATTTTATCCTTTAAATTACGCCTGAAAGTGATGTATTTCTGAAGCAAATATAAAAAATGGTTAACTGTTTGGTTAAACCTTCATAAATTACTTGCTTTAAACGCAGGGGTGACCAACCCAAATGATCTTGCGGGCCACATGGGAAATGCATCATAACTCCGCGGGCCGCATATAAAATTATATATCCCCATATTAGATGTTTTGGAGTGAAAAAATCGCAGAATACAATGTAATTATAACAGGCAATATCTGCCATATATTCGCAAGAATATTATTTTAAAATCAAAGTTAATTTTTTCTCATAATTTCGATAGTTAATTTTTGAATATATGGATGCACAAATAATGTATTTTTGTAATACATTGGTTTTCACAACTTTCGCCATTATAAAAAAATATATTTTGTAAAAGTGTAATGAATCTCGCGGGCCGGAAAAATGTTGAAGGCGGGCCGCGGGTTGGCCACCCCTGCTTTAAAGGAATATTTTTTTTAAGCATTCAATTACAAACTAACAGGATATAGATATCTGAGAAAGTAGTTCAATACTTCAGATAAAGTGTAAAACTTGGCCATCTTATCCTACTTAATCATTAATTAGTGATAATAAGATCAGTTTTATTAAATGAAAAAACTAAGAGAATATCTATTGAAAATTGATATAATTTATTCATTATTAATTTATTTCCTATCAGATTTTTTTGCAAACTGACAATTTTTTTCAAATTAATTTATCAATGAATATATATATATATATTTTTTTTTTGAGACATACTGAGTCCGAAAAAGTGTTTACAGGGAGTGATAGCGGGGTAAGTGAGAGACTGAGGGAATAGTCGTGAGATTCTGAGAAAGAGAATACTGGCATATTTGTGTGTCTGTTTGTGAAAACGGCATGACTGAAAAAAAAAAAAAAAAAAATTGCAGGAAGCTCAAGGTTAATATTCCATTAAATACTGTCAGGGATTATTGACATGAAGGATTCGGTTAAGTTCCGTCAAACAGACTTTACTGAATCTTTTTTTTTACTTTCTGTTATTGTCACATAGTAAGAAAAAGGTTTACAATCATGTCAAAATTTTGAAATTGAGTTATCACTGGAAATGCAAGTTTTGAGATTCTCTGAGATAAAATGGTTTTGGTGAATGAAATGTGTATGTCTATCTGTGTGAAGAAAATATCTCAAAAAACGAAAAAAAAATATAGGAAACACAAAGTTTGTATTCTATTTAAGTAGCGCTACCGCATCGGACACGAAGATTTCGGCCAAAATCCATCAACCGGAAGTGCGATTTTATAAAATGTTTTATAAAGTTTTTTGCGATTTTCTTAGAAAACGCTCCAGCTATTTTCTTTAAACTTCATAATTATTCTATCTTCTATATATTTTATTAGCTATTATTTTTATTTGTAGCTATCCTTTTTTCGGTTAAATCGATTTTTTTTTATGTCTCTTCTGGACAACAAGGTAATGTGCTACTGACCTAGAAAGGTACATGCTCCCCCCCCCCCGCTATTATCCAGAACAATTGAGTAAACTTTGAAGTTTAATGAAAATTTGTTTTTACTTTCTGCTTTAGTTTTCGGAACCACTATATATTTTTATAAGATAGGGTAGCCCTACGCCCAACCCCCAACTTGGAAGACCAGAGTAACAACAAGAAGACAAAGGAATTTCCAAGAACTTCAAGTCGAACCGTACCGTTTTGTAGGGGTAAGAAAATTTAAATATTTAGGAGCAACCCTTACGGCCAAAAATGAGGTCAGCAATGACATGAGAACTATAATTTTAGCTTGCCTGACATCGACGCTCAATAAGTATGTCTCCAGGCAAGCTAAAATTGCCATAACAAGACCGTCCTAAGGCCCATCGTTATATATGGTTCTGTGACTTGGACATTGACGGTAGCCGATGAATACAAACTCAACTGCTGGGAAAGAAAAGTGTTGAGATGTATGTACGGGCCAGCAATGGAAAACGGCATTTATCGATACCGAAAGAACGCCGAGTTGAAGCAAACTCATTAAGGAGGATGATTTAGTCACGTGCTTCACTTTATGAGAGTGTTGTTTAGGGGTGAGATGTCATTTGTTGGACTTAAACTATAAGCCTTTTGGTGCTGGGGCCAGTCTGTGTACTCCGTAGGTGGATGTCCCCATTTTAAGTGAATATAGAGTGAGATGGTTTGGGGAAGGCGCGGTTTATGGAGGAGTAAGTGGTCAGCATTTTGAGCGGCCAAAATTGGCGCGGCCTATATCAATTCGTTAGCAGGGCGGCTGTTTACAAAAAATTTTTTAATTGAAAATGAATAGATTGATTATAAGTCATTAAATGTTTGCATTTAAACTTCTGTTTACAATGTGTTTCATTTTATATTTTCTTTCTCTTTTGTCATGTTATAATTCTTGATATATAATTTGTTTAGTTTATGGTTTTTATTTTAATAATGTAAAAAGGAAAATTTGTGTTTATTACTTGGCCAACTTGGCAGACGGACACATGTCCATTGTCTTATTAGTGTTAATTTATTTCTATCTTTGTAATTTTTGTAATTATTTTTTGTCATTAAAACACTATTCTATTCTATTCTATGATTTAGTCACGTTGGTAAAGTTGGAAAGATTGCGATGGTTAGGACACCTCCCACAGACTGGAAAGGGAGAGAGCGCCGGGGAAAGCATATGAAGGTCATTCGGGCGGCGGAAGACCAAGGTCGAGGCTCCGACTGCAAAGTCTGATCTCCAAAAAAATGGAAGTAAGGAAATGGTGAAGGAAGGTTGTGATAGGGACGTTTAGAACCAACTGCTACAGGAAGCCAAGGTCCTTCAAGGGCTGTCCTGCTGCAGGAAGAAGAAGAAGAAGAAGGAACAAAGAAAACTTGTTAGTTTATGTAATTTAACTATATTAACAGCAGTCAGAGAATATCGTGCGATTATTTCATACTAGATTTTTGTTGGTTTAATTTCTCTAATATTGAAGCTGTTAATTTTATTAACAATTCCAAGTTTGAGGGAATTTCGCCAATAGTAACTATGTAAATTCTTGTGTGTATATCAAATTTTTCTGTTTTTTTGCAATTTTCTAAAAAAACAAGTCCAAAGAGTTTCTTTAAATATTACTTGTAGATTATAACTAAATATAACTATATACTAATATAAGGTATACTTATATTATTTATAAAACACACAATTTTCTCTCAAATTTAGTAAACCAAAAGAACATATGCAATAGAGAAGTATTAAATATGTTTACAAAATTCCAAATTTTTTTTTTAAATTCGGTTAACTGAAGCTAAATTACAGAATGGCTTTCTGTTTTTCAGTAATATATTGAAAACAATATCCAAGATTTTCCATAAACTTATTATACAATACTGTATTGTATAGAAAACGATTAATTTTTATTTGAAACATAAATTCTGAAAAAAAACTATATTAGAATAGTGATAAGGTGAGTGAGACAAACAGTACAGTACTACCTGGTGAGCGATACGAGAACTAAACATTTAGTGACAATTGATAATTTTTTAGGAAAATGTGTCAAACAGAAGATTTATACATTTTTGTTGACCAACACATTTATGAAGTAATAACAAATATTTATTTTTTTTTATTATATTCTAGCTTAGAATCTTATTTTCTTTTTTATATATAAGAAAAAATTACACAAGCCTACTAAGTTATGTAAGTAGTAATATTTTTGGTCAAATAAGACTTGATTATAGTGTAATTTTTATTGTGTAATTTGATTCAGCACAACACTTCCCATTAATATCACATCCTGGACAATAAAACCTCTTTCACAAAGAGCTGTAACATAGTAAACATGTTTTGAAATTATGGATAATCTAGTAATTCAAAATTATGACTTCTATATATTAAAAACTCTAATCAAAATTTCCCTGTAGATATCATTTATTATTATTTTGTTTTAAGACACGTCAATAAATTTGATCATGACGCACTTCTATTGGGCATTGAGAGCTTCCGAGCAGTTTTCTCTCGTTATACACAATAATATACCCATCCACCTGTAATAGAGGTTCCTAGGAAAAGAAAATCTATGGGCAGCACTGCTTAGTCCCGAATCCAAGATCTCCAAATTGGATCCACTGTGCTACCGTTGAAGTTATCTCTTCACTGATATTTATTGTTACTTATATATTTTTACTTTCTCTTATTCCTAGTAAGAGGAAGTATTGTAATCGTGCCAAATTTTCGATATCAAGTTTTCACTGGAAATATACTTTTAAGGTCCCCTGAGTCCAAAAAAGTGGTTTTTAGCAAATGGTCTGTGTGTGTATGTATGTGTATGTGACCAGCATAGCTCAAAAACGAAAAACCGTAGAAAGTTGAAACTTGATATCCCGTTTAGGTATCATCATGGCATCAGACGGTGCATCATCTGTCAAAGTTCCTCAATCGGAAGTACCACTTTACTTGTTGTTTTTTTTTACTTTTTTGCGTTTTTTTCAAAAATGGTTCCGACGACAATTTTCTTCAAACTTGGTATATCAACTACCCATGCAAAGCGCTCCAACTTTTATTTGAAATGTTTCTCTGGGAAAATTCATTTAAGGGAACTTACAGGGAAGGGGTGGGGTTAGGTTTTCAACGTGCGATTTCAGTTTATTAAACAATTCTATCATCTAAATAATGTTAATTAGAATTGAATATGTTGTTGAAATTCCGAGTTTCAAAAAAATCGGATAACCGGAATTGCGTTTACATTACCACTGTACTAAATGATTTTTTTCACTTTTTCGCGATTTTCTCAAAAATAGCTCCGACGATTTTCTTCAAATTTCTTATATAAACTGAACATACAAAGATCTACAAGTTTTATTTTAAAACATTTCTCTGGGAAAATTCATTTATGAGCACTTTTGCAGGTGGGTTGGGGGATATGTTTTTCTCTAAAGTCCTATTATAGATGATTATACAATTCTATCATCCAAACAAAATTAATTTAGAAATAAATGATGGCTAAAATTCCGAATTTCAAAGAAAATTAGTAAACCGGAAGTGTGCTTTTACTGGACAGTTTTTTTTTCAGTTTTCGATGAATTTCATTAAATTTGGTACATAAACTATAAAATTGTCAATTATAATTTTGAGGATTGGGAGTAAGAGAATGTTGTGTGAGTGTTTCACACCAGATTTTTTTTTTATTTAACTCATATTATTTTCTTTTACTGTTAAGAAGAGGAAGTATTGCGATTCTTGTCAAATTTTCATTGGAAATAGATATTTTTAGATCCCTTGAATCTGAAAAAGTAGTTTTCCGAATATGGCATGTTTGTGTATCAATGAATATAATGGAAAACAGCATCTTCACGGAGAGTTCAAAACTAACATTCCGTTTGGAATATCACCATAGGATCCGACCGAGATTTTTCATTTTTTTTTTTTTTACGATTTTCTATCGAAAATGGCTCCAATTATTTTCTTTTCGACTTATTATTTCTTATTATATTATTATTTTTGAAACACTTTACCGAGTAAATTTATTTAAGATGAATTTATTTTTGGTGGAGGGTTACATTTATGCTTTCCTTAAAAGTGCTATTTTAGTTCATTTTACGATTCTACCGATCTATATAATAATAATTAGAGTTCATTATATTGGCCAAATTCCCAGTTTAAAGAAAGTGAGTGAATCGGAATGGTGACTTTACTGGACAACAGTTTTTTTTTCAGTTTTCTGCTTATTCTCCATAGACACCGTAGTGGTTTCATTATGCTTGGTAAACAAACTATACTTACTGCATATCAGGCATATTTTCTTTTAACTTTTTTCGAGGAATTTTATATTAGATGGATTCTGCGAGGGATTTGTAAGGTAACGCTTTCCTCAATAAAGTCTTTATAATGTTTAGATTCTCTCAGTGATTATAATATTGAAGACAATTAAAAGTTTACTGAACACTATGTTTTTTATTTATGATTTTATTTTTATATTATATTATTTATACTTATGTTATTTATAATTATATAAATTGTAATTAAGAGAACATTATTCTGGTTTATATTGTTAATTAAATTATATATTTTTATTAGAATATAGTTTGACTGAAAGAATAATGATTTTACGTTACAATATACATTAATTCTTTTCTTTTCTTTATACATGCCACACCTGCTGTCTAAATATATATATATATATTTTCTTTTTAATGAAATTATACAATGTTTCCTTTTTAATCTATGCTTTTGTTTGGAATTATAATTTTATTGTTTAATAATTGATTAAAACATTGCTCCTCGCAAAGTTAAAATTCTGCAAGTTAACAGATTTTTTAATTGAATTTTGCAAAAATTAATTTGTTTCTTTTCAATTGATTTAAAACGTTGCCATTGCATCCAAATGTTTTTTTTTTTTGTAATACAATAATTAATTTTTCATTTTTCTAATCCAGGTATAAAGTTTAAGATCAGCATTTTGAAAAAAAATGTTACCAACATGAATAAAAAGAAGGAGAGAAAGGTGTTTAGATATATAACTTTAAACATTCTTGGACACATCATGAAATGCCAAGTGAATAGTAACTCAATGTAATATATATATACGTAAATTTCAACAGTCTGAAGGTGTGAATGGTAAATGTTAATTCTTTATGTATGTGTATTGTCAGATATTTCACTTTACTGAGAACATTTTAATCTAAAGCTTTAAAAAGTGTCTAAAGTGAATGTAATAAGAGATATCAAAGAAAAGAAAAGGTATTCATATAAAAGTTGGAAAAAAAATTACCGCATAATTTCTTATTTTGCATTGTACCGTAGAAATTTCTTAATTTCTACATTGTATGAGAACTAGTCTTTCATAGTCTAAAGAATTGCATTTCCTCAGTGCCAGATTAACTTTGGCGAGCGTGGTGGATTGGGAAGGGTATGTAGAGCAGTGTCCGCCACGACTGGTCTCAAATATTCACTATTACCTTCTTTAATTTTTATAAAGTTATTAAAGTGAAAAATTATAGTGTTAGCCAATGAATACATTTCTAGACTTCGTTAATTATCTATATCAGAAATGGATATACACAACTCAATAATCAGTGGTATTTTCCGTGGTAGTCTGCTTCTTTTCGTGGTAAAAGTCGGGAATACACCCCCCAAACATGTGGCACATTCTACATGTTTTTTTTGTAAGCAATATTCATCGCTTAAACCACCTAGCGCATTATATCATTATTTCTTGCTCTTGATCTTCTCTAGGAGGATTGGTTGAAAGCAGTAGATTTATTTATTGGCTGCAATAGGTTCACTAGTTTTCCTTTGTAAGTTACTGTGTAGGACAGGCACGTCTGGTCTTGTATGACAAATGAAATTATTGATCGTTTCACAAAATGGATAAAATAAGCAATTATTTATACCATTGAGTGAGATGAGAAGGGAAGGGATTAGCGCGCTGGACTCACACGCGGAGGTCACGGGTACGAGTCCAGCATTGCTGCCCTTAGATTTTCTCTTCCTAGGGGCCTCCACAGTGAGTGCTGTATGTAACGAGTGAACACTGTCCGGAGACCGGCAGTGCACTGAGAAGGCTGCGGGTACCAATAACCATAGATGTTGACGCGCCTTGAAAGCAAAAAAAATACTGGTATGAAACACTCACACAACTTTCTCTTACTCCTGTTCTCAAAAATTATAATGCAAAGGTTATAGTTTGTGTACCAAATATAACGAAATTCGTCGAAAACTGAAAAAAGTGTTCAGTAAAAGCGCACTCCGGCTTACTAATTTTCTTGGCCACTTGGAATTTTGGCCATCCATTATTTCTAATTATTATTGTCTGGATGATAGAATTGTATAATCAACTATGATACCACTTTAGCGGAAGCTGTAAGCCCACCCCTCCCATAAAAGTGCCCGTAAATGAATTTTCCCAGAGAAATGTTTTAAATAAAAGATGTAGATCATTGCATGTTTAGTTTATATACGAAGTTTCAAGAAAATCGTCTGGGCCATTTTTGAGAAAATCGCGAAAAAGTGAAAAAATCATTTAGTAACGTGTTAAAACAAACGCACTTCCGGTTATCCGATTTTTTTCCAATTCGGAATTTCAAAACATATTTAATTCTAATTAATCTTATTAAGCTGACAGAATTGTCTAATGTACTGAAATAGCAGTTAAGATGAAAACCTAACCCCAACCCTCCCCCAGAAGTGCCCTTAAATGAATTTTCCCGGAGAAATGATTCAAATAAGAGTTGTAGCTCCTTGTATATGTAGTTGATGTATCAAGTTTAAAGAAAATCCTTGGAGCCATTTTTGAGAAAAACACAAAAAAGTAAAAAAGTCAACCAGTAAAGTGGTACTTCCGGTTGAGGAATTTTGACAGATGATCCACTGTCGGATCCCATGGTGATAACTAAACGGAATATCAAGTTTGAACTTTCTATGATTTTTCTTTTTGAGCTATGCTGTTCACATACACACACACACACACACACACACACACACCACACCACACACACACAGACCTTTTGATAGAAAACTTTTTTGGACTCAAGGGACCTCAAAACGGATATTTCCGGTGAAAACTCAATATCGAAAATTTGACACGATTACAATACTTCCTCTTACTAGGAGTATGATAAAGTAAAAAGGAAGAAGAGATGTAACGAAGAACCCCAAATTGCTGAAAATGCCACTGACAGGTGAAACCTTGCAAACTGACAATGAAGAACAGTACATTCAAGACAATAACAATAATACTGGTAATTTCTATACGAATTGAGGAGTAAGGAAATTCTGGGAAGAATTGTCCTGAATGCTGGACACTTCAGAGAAAATTGAATTCTATGAGAAAAATGATGGCTTCATTTCATGGTTAAAATATTGGTTTACAATATTGCAGAATGTGTGATGTCTCGCCATTGAAAAAGAGTGGGGAATGAAAATATTAACAAAATTGACAAATTATACTTCCTTCCGGAGAAAAGCGCAAGCAAAAATTAATATCTTTTAAAAGGGTTACGATCACAAGAAAAACACCAAAAAATATGAAATCTACGACTGAACGTAACAAGACATCTCTGTAGAACTACAGTGATAGTTCGTGATATTCTCCTTGAACTTACTGCACCAGTTTCTAGATTTGATTAAGTTAGAAGATGTAAGGGGAAGAATATTTTCACCTCATTAATGAGGGGCCTTGAAGTTCTAGGATTTCCGGAAGTTTCTTTAAAAAATTATTTATTGTCTATCATAGTGTTGCAGTATTGTTTGGTTAACATCACGATGTTAGGATGTTATTATTAAAAAATAATTTCCAAATTTATTTTTTAGCATTGTGCTAATCATAGTCTAGAATAATCTGTTAGTGATACAATGAGCAAGGTGGTGTGAATCGCTTTAAGAGTTTCATTATATCACAAAGCGTACGTAATAGATCACATTTCATCAAATAATGCTAGGTAATTGCAGGAATGTGCACTGACTCTGTAACTATAGCTTCTGAAAACTGGAAGGATTCCAAGTGCTCGCTTTCTTTGCTTCTAGCTTTCATACAGTTTCTGTAATTTAGCAACATTATGAATCCCTGGACATTATTATCAGGAGGCAAAAGAGGACACAAGGAGAACCAAACAGATCGTTGTCTTAATAAACTTCTTGAAAAGAAAATAACTTCATCCGAATTTGTTCTTGATTCTGGTCTTATGCAGTGGCGGAACGTGAAGTTGTGAAGTTGGTGCTGCATGAATAAAACAGAACATGTCTAAATCCAACTCAATTTAATTACAAATAAATTCACATGGATATTTTACTTTCTCTTACTCCTAGTAAGAGGAAGTATTGTAATCGTGTCAAATTTTCGATATCGAATTTTCACCGGAAATATTCGTTTTGAGGTCCCCTGAGTCCAAAAAAGTGGTTTTTAGCAAATGGGCTATGTGTGTGTGTGTGTGTATGTGTATGTATGTATGGATGGATGGATGGATGTATGTATGTGAACAGCATAGCTCAAAAAACGAAAAACCATAGAAAGTTGAAATTAATATCGTTTAGTACACCATGCTATCGATTGTGCGTGATCTGTCAAAATTCCTCAACCGGAAGTACCACTTACGTGGTGACTTTTTTCTTTTTGTGTTTTGTCTCAAAATGGCTCCAAGGATTTTTCTTTAAAACTTGATACTAACTACATATACAAGGAGCTCACAACTTTTATTTGAATCAGTTCTCTGGGGAAAATTGATGTGCTGACGACCCTGGGGGGAGGAGTGGGTTAGTTACTCTCTAAAGTGCTATTTCAGTTTATTAAAAAATTCTAACATGTAAATAATGTTAATTAGAATTAAATATGTTGTTGAAATTCCGAGTTTGATAAAAATCGGATAACCGGAAGTGCGTTTACTTTACCACTTTTACTAACTGATTTTTTCACTTTTTCGCTATTTTCTCAAAAATGGCTGCGACGATTTTCTTTAAACTAACATATACAACTAAACATTTCAAAGATCTACAACCTTTTTTATAAAACATTCTCCTGGGAAAAATTCTTTAAGGGCACTTTTTGAAGGGTAAGGGTTTCCTCTAAAGTGGTATCATACTTGATTATCAAACTCTATCATCCAAACAAAATTAATTTAGAAATAAATAGATGACCAAAATTCCAAGTTTTAAGAAAATTAGTAAACCGGAAGTACGCTTTTACTGAACAGTTTTTTATTTCAGTTTTCGACGAATTTCATTAAATTTGGTACACTGACTATAAAATTTGTCAATTATAATTTTGAGAACTTGAGTAAGAGAAGTTGTGTGGAGCGGTTTTCCCACACAGATTTTTTTTAATATTTTCTGTTATACAAAAAACATGATTTCTCAAATAACTAATAATAATAATAAAAAAATAAAAATTATTTGAATATAAAATCCATTCTTTGAATTGTTGAGAAAAACACAAAAAAGTAAAAAAGTCTTCACCAGATTTTTTTGAATAACTTTTTCATTAAAATTAGTTATTTGAGAAATCACTGAATTCTAATGTTAGGAATGGAACGACCTTTGTTTTTTATTTCAATTTTTTCGGATAATGTCAATTGAGAAAATTTAATATTTTTCAAGTATTTAACACTGCACCCATATTGATTAACCTATAAAATAATATTTATTTTATTGTATATTTTTATTTAAAAAAAAATAATATTATTGAATAAAAAAAAAGTATTTTATCGTTAAACATTTAACGAACACAGTAAAGTAATTTTTTTTCTGATATAACCTATAATATTGCACACAATTACAATCAACGCTGCCCGGCGAGCAGCTACAATAGCACTAGTGTCACATTATTAAGCCAAACGAAGCTTGTCGGAAATAAGCGAATATGACCATTTTTTGACACTGCGAATTGGGCAGCGTCAACATCAAACAACGCTTGATGAAATAATTCTTTTTTAAAAAACGGATTTATTAATGGTATTAAGAAAATAATTATGCAAATATTGCTGGGTTATTATTATTTTTTATCATAAATTTAAAAAAAATTGGGGATGCTGCAGGTCGCAGTGCTTATGCACCAACCGTCACTGGTCTTGTGTATGATGCTCTGGAAGAACTCACTGAACTAAGCTCAAACTTATCAAATTGTACTAAGCAAATAGAGTAATAAAAAGCACATCACGTATTTGAAAAAAGAATTATTAAATCTCGGCTCATATTTCATTATTTCTCAAAAAAATGTAAAAAAAAGTTATGAAGTTCAAAGGAACCATGCAATTAGTCTGTGTGCTTTCTTGAAAGGCTTAAATGAGCGCAGAAAAGCCGTTACTTATAGAATTACCAGAATGAGCAAATGTCAGATTCCACATGTTAATCAGAAAATCCTTCAGAACAATTATTGAGAAGTGGATATCGAACACAAAGCCCACAAACTTTGCTTAAACGAGAGAGGAGCAATTCATGACTTTCGTGAGAAAAGAAAGTTTCGACAAAGTCTTTCCTCTAAAACGGACGATAAGTACGGGCAGCGTCAGAGGAGGACCCGGGTTCGAGGCCAGCTGTGCTGCCCTTACATATTTTCTTCCTAGGAGCCTCTACACTTCACTGTCCGGTGATAGACAGTGTTGTCTGTAACGAGAGAACACTGTCCAGAGGCCGGCAGTACAATAGCAATGTCTTCAAGTGAATGCAGAATTCTCTCATATCAACTGGAAACAGATCGTCTAAAGACATCATCTCTAGTTGTGGTGGTTGGTTCCGCAGAGCTGGAAAGCATCAGAGATATTTTTCATGGTAGCCTGCTTCATTTTGTGGTCATCGACCGGTTTCGGCGTTCGCCCATCTTCAGGATGCGTTTTTCAGACAGTGTGACAACACAGACTTGCACAAATTCAGTGTGTAAAACTGAATTTGCTCTGTGCAAGTCTGTGTTGTCATATTGTCTGAAAAACGCATCCTGAAGATGGGCGAACGCCCGAAACCGGTCGATGACCATAAAATGAGGCAGGCTACCACGGAAAATGTCTCTGATGACATCATCTCTACTGTTGTTCTATGCATGTTAGGGCTTCCTCTGCGATCAAATACTTTGAATCGTGGCTTCTGCGAGGATGAGTCATTGTGCGGGTGACACGAAGAGCAGGAAGCCATCCAGAGAAGGATATGTTACAAGTATGGGAGCTTCTGTAAAGAAGATCATGATCCATACGGGTACCTTTTTTTCTATAAAAAAAAAACACATTGATTATTCTAATTAAAGTCTGTTTAAAGTCTGTTGGTTTCGGTTTCTGAAACTTTGACTGTTCATTATATTATTATTTTTACTTTCGCTTACTCCTAGTAAGAGGAAGTATTGTAATCGTGTCAAATTTTCGATATCAAGATTTCACCGTTCAATTTTCGATATCCGTTTTGAGGTCCCCTGAACCCAAAAAAGTGGTTTTTAGCAAATGATCTGTGTGTGTGTGTGTGTGTGTGTGTGTGTGAACAGCATAGCTCAAAAACGAAAAACCGTGAAAGTTGAAACCTGATATTCCGTTTAGGTATCACTATGGCAACTGACAGTGGGTCATCTGTCAAAATTCCTCAACCGGAAGAACCCATTTTACTTGTTGATTTTTTTATTTTTTGCGATTTTCTCAAAAATGGCTCCGACGATATTTTTTAACTGGGTATATTGACTACACATACAAAAGCTACAACTTTTATTTGAAACATTTCTCTGGAAAAATTCATTTAAGGGCAGTTATGGGGGGGGGTGGGTTAGGTTTTCCTCTAAAGTGTTATTTCAGTTTATTACACAATTTTATCATCTAAATAATATTAACTACAATTAAATATGTTGTTGAAATTCCAAGTTTGAAAAAATCGGATGACCGGAGGTGCGTTTACTTTACCATTTTACTAAATGATTTTTCCACTTTTTCGCGATTTTCTCAAAAATGGCTTCGACGATTTTCTTGAAACGTATTATATAAGCTAAACATACAATGATATACCACTTTTATTTAAAACATTTCTGTAGGAAAATTTATTTAATGGCACTTTTAGGGGAGGGGTGGGTTATGTTTTTCTCTAAAGTGCTCTCATAATTGATATACAATTTTATCATCCAAAGAAAATTAAGTAGAAATAAATGGATGGCTAAAATTATGAGTTTCAAGGAAATTAGTTAACCGGAAGTGCGCTTTTATTGAACGTTTTTTTTTTTCAGTTTTCGTCGTATTTGAATTAATTTGGTGCACAAACTATCAAATTTTTCAATTGTAATTGTGATAACTGGAGTAAGAGAAAGTTGTGTGAGTGTGTCACACCAGATTTTTTTTTAAATTTTATTTCTTGTCCACTTTTGTTATTAGTCGGAGCTTGGGCTTTACACGGGTGCGTATCTCGTGTATGCCTCGAGGCCCTGCACTGTTTTCGCCCGAAGGTCGGAATTATTGGAATTCATTTAAGGAAATGCATTTTTCTTTATCTAAATTCTGCACTTTGAATGGGATTTTAATGATGAAATCTCTAAATTTATAAGTATATACAAATATTCCTGAACATAACATCTTACAAAAAAAAAATTGTATTCATAAGAAAATATATCTTATAAGATACATTTTCCAGTATTTTCTATAAATGTCATACTTTATGCATTGTATTGAATACTTATATATTTTGTTTATTGAATAAGAAGTTAATGTGTCATTTGGAGAGATTGTAGTGAAATTCCTGGGAACGTTTCATCATCCTTGATCGTACATCTTTTGTAAAACATGTGTTGGTCTCCTTGAATAAAATCTTTTCTTCTATTTTCTTTTCATCACACTTTACATATATAAACAGCCTTATCATTTTATAATTCTCCTTTCTTGTAATTATTAACCTCTTCGTTTCGGCCATTAATTTAGAATTTTTGAATGGATTCAATATTATACGTAAGTTTTTAACACTCAGCGTGCTATTTGTGGCCATGGAGGAAGTAAAGGGAGCACTATAGAAAATTTTGCCGCCATATTTGTAGGTTTTTCACATACTTAAATATATGAGCCTCTTATATATCGACGCAAAGTTCAGAGATATTGCATAATGAAGGCAAATTATAATGAAAATTTCAATGTATCTAATACAAATATTTCGCATTGGTCTTAACTGGATATATATATCTGTTACCGGCAAAGTATGAAATCAGGCATTCTATTGAATGCCTAGGTATTTCAAACATTACCTGAAGAGTTAGCAATGTGTAGAATTTAGCCCAATTTCATACTTAGCTTAGGCATTCTATTGAATCATCTCCCCGCTGCTTGAGAATCTTGTATGTAGGTTTCATAAATATACATCTCATATATACCTATGAGCGAAGGAAAAACCAACAAAGCCAGTGACCACATACCGAGGGATTACATGTGGCGTAGCATGTTTACAATAATGGTCAAGTTTTTAGCACGCGGTAGAATCGAGAATGGTCAGAAACTGTGGAACACAGTATCCTCGGAGCGGTTTGTTTTGGGTCCCCTTGGTTCTTCCTCCGTGATTGCTTCCACTTAAACGGCCGCGGCAGCAGCTATGGAAGGGTGGAGAGGACGTGCCACTGAGTGGGTAAGATAGATGGGGGTACAGAAGAGTAACACTTACGCGAGAGGATAAAAAAATAAGCCTGTTTATGTAAAATTATGTTAATGGAAATGAAGTAGCAAATGTAACTTATTTTCTAATTGAATAAAACCTAACAAAACTTAAGTCCTCTTAATGAGCATATTGATTAATATTATTTATATAAATGAATTTATAGATCTTGAAAGAAAATATAATGTGATCTGATTGCTAATAATATTGCAAAAGGCCACAAATATAGCATTCTTTGGGTGAAATTTAGCAGCAATAACTCGGCTATAATTATATATGGCCCTTAATTATTTATAGTTTTTAAGTTTTCTATACTTTGCCTAAGAAGACGTAGGCATTCTACAGAATACCTAGCCCAAGTATGATAATAAATGGGATATTTCATATTTTGCCTAAAGCAGCTAGGTAATGTATGAAATGCCTAGGCATTCTATAGAATACCTGAATTTCATACTTTGCCGGCAACATATATATTAGATGTATTTAAACCTTTTCTTGACATAAATTATTTACTTGCAAGTAGGTTGAAAATAGGAATAAGGGTTTGTGTGATTTATTTTGTAGCCGATGTATAATATGCCTTCACCCAAAATATGATTGTTCATAATCACTCTTTTTCAAGTTTACTTGAGTAGCCTTTTTTGTAAAAACCATCGTACTTAGAGGCTAATCTCAAACTTATATTTTTTAAATTTTTTTTTTATTTAAGGCGCCTCAACATCTGTGGTCATTTGCGCCCGGAGCCTTCTCAGTGCACTGCCAGCTTCCGGACAGTGTTCTCCCGTTACAGACAACACTGTCCATCACCAGACAGTGAGCTGTAGAGGCTCCTAGAAGGAGAAAATCTAACGGTAGCACGGTTGGATTCGAACCCGTAATCTCCGCGTTGCTAGTCCAGCGCGCTACCATTAAGCTAATCCCTTCCCTATCTTAAACTTATATTTGCATTGAAAATACAATTATAAAATTGGGCACAAATTTCGCAATACAGTATTAAGAGAAAGTAAAAATAAAATTGTATAAATATATATATATATAAAAAAAATTAAATTACATTTCATTATTTTTAGCTTTTAAATTCAAAGTCAAAAACTGAAAATAAGCTAAAAGATAATATTCAACCACATGTATAACCTTTGATAATTATGTGCAATATATAAATTATACATAAAGTTTGTTTACATTCACTTTACTAAACATTCTTAGGATATTGATTTAATGTAATGATTTTAAAGACATACCTTCAGTATGATACAACATGATATTAAATAAAATTACATTGTTATTTGATACGATTTAATGTATTATTTATAATGGAATATATTACATGATTGAGTAATAAAAAAAAAATATTTGATCTAAAATTTGTATGATAAGAAATAAAAAAAAAAAAATGACTGGGTCATGAATGCGTGCAAAACATCAGGTGCGTGGATATGGAGACAACAATTTTTTAACACGTAAATGCCATGCCGTGTATAAAAAAACAGCTGTGTGGGACACAAAAATTCATACAATCTCAATTGGTGGTAATTTATTTTTACTAGTGAATAAAACAACTAAAGAATAATGTGGAGGATTTTAGTATAGTTAAAAAAAAAAAAAGAAGATAATTTCGTGTGAATTGGAAAAAAATTAAAAAAAAAAAGTTTTTTTTTTTTTTTTTTTTTTTTTAGAAGGTCATTTAACGTTAAACACAATTTATTCAGCTCAAGGCGCCGACAATAAAATGATTGGTGTGTTTATAAAGTTAGGTGTTTGGATTATTTTATTCTATATGTATTATACTGTAACAGAAAAATTATAGGATTCGATTCAAAAGATTTCATTATTATTAATGAATTAATGGCGGGGGAACATGTGTATGTAATCATGCTAAGCATTTGACATCCTTAGAGTGTAGGGCCATGAGATCCTGTTTAAAATACGTTTTTTTCCGAAAGATTTATAAGAGTTTCAATAAAAAGTATGAAGACATTTCCACATAAATCAAAAGGATTTAGAACCAACCTACAAATTGTCTGTACGATACTCATTTCCTCGATGGGCATTGACTCAAGAGCCTCTTATTGAGGATCTGGCAGTACTTGATCTGGCCAGAAAATCTCTAATTGCCATGCAGAAGGCGAAATATATATTGAATACTACCAGGATTGTCCCTAAATTTTTGGGACAGTAATTCTGAAAGTTGGAAGTGCTTGTTCTAACTTGTATTTCAACTTACTAAACAGCAACAAAAGCTGAATTTTAAAAGCAAAAAAATCTGGTGTGAAACACTCACACAACTTTCTCTTACTCCAGTTCTCAAAATTATAACAAACCAATTTAACAGTTTTTGCGCTAAATTTAATGAAACTTGTCGAAAACTGAAAAAAAACTATTCAGTAAAAGCGCACTTCCGGTTTACTGATTTCCTTCAAACTCGGAATATTGGCCATCTATTTATTTCTAATTGATTTCATTTGGATGATAGAGTTGTATAATCAGGTATGATACCACTTTAGAGGAAGCTGTAACCCCACCCCTCTCCTAAAAGTGCCCTTAAATGAATTTTTCCAGAGAAACGTTTTATAAAAAAGTTGTAGATCTTTGTATGTTTAGTCTATATATGTAGTTACAAGAAAATCGTCGGAGCCATTTTTGAGAAAAACACGAAAAAGTGCAAAAATCATTTAGTAAAGTGTTTAAAAAAAAGCACTTCCGGTTATCTCATTTTCCTCAAATTCGGAATTTCAACAGCATATTTAATTCTAATTAACATTATTTAAATGATCGAATTGTGTAATAAACTGAAATAGCACTTTAGAGATTAACCACCCCCACCCCTCGGCCCCAAAAGTGTCCCAATAAATGAATTTTCCCAGAGAAATGGTTTCAAATACAAGATCTAGCCCCCTTGTATAGGTAGTTTGATGTATCAAGTTTAAAGAAAATCGTTGGAGCCATTTTTGATAAAAAACGCAACAAAAAGTAAAAAAAAACCAAGCTAGTAAGTGGTACTTCCAGTTGAGGAATTTGACAGATAACGCACAGTCAGATTGCATAGTGATACCTAAACGGAATATCAAGTTTCAGCTTTCTACGGTTTTTCGTTTTTGAGCTATGCTGTTCACATACACACACACACACACACAGACTATTTGCTAAAAACCACTTTTTTGGACTCAGGGGACCTCAAAACGGATATTTCCGGTGAAAACTCGATATCGAAAATTGACACGATTAATACTTCCTCTTACTAGGAGTAAGAGAAAGTAAAAAAAAATACTTCCTCTTACTAGGAGTAAGAGAAAGTAAAAAAAAATTGTAATCTAGACTTTCATCAAATCAGTTCATACATTTTCCTTACTATGCCATTCAGAGTCAATCAGTAAGTCTTGGGGATAACAATAAAGTTCCGGTGTGTATAATACAGTAGTTTACAATAAAAAATATGTAGTAACTCGTGATCTATAACATCAACAACAATATTACAATCATAAAATAATAAGAGGGAAGGGAATAGCTAAGTGGTTAGCGTACTGGACTCCCACGTGGAGGACGCGGGTTCGGGTCCAGCTGTGCTAGCCTTAGATTTTTTTTTTCTTCCAGAGCTCTACAGCTCACTGTCCGGTAATGGACAGTGTTTGTCAATAACGAAAGAAGAATGTTTAGAGGCCGGTAGTGCACTCAGAAAGCTCCGGATGCCAATGACCACAGATGTTGACGCGTCTTAAATTAAAAAAAAAAAAAAAATCATACCGAATACATAAATATTACAAAAAAGAATATTTGAAATAAATATTTTATATGAATGAATTAATTAAATCCATTCACAAAGTTAACTTTCACTTACGGTATTGAAATATTTGTAAAAGTTTAATATTTGGTGGGGGGAGAGTAGTTTGCTAATAATTTTTACCATTTTGCCGTGAGGAAAATGTCACGTCACGTTTGCTGAAATTTTGCCAAACATCAAAACATTTTAGATGACTGTATATCAAAAATGACCCTTGTATCTTTTTTTACTTTCTTTTAGGATTCTATGAAAGTAAAAATGTTTTTTAGTGAACTGCCTGCATGTTGTGTGTGCGTGTGTGCGTGTTGTGTTCGTGAATGTGGTAACATAATATTTTAGAAACTTAAAATCTCATGAAGCTGAAACTGGATATGATAATACTCAAACATGAATAAATGTACAACAATGACAGTTCTACCACCCAATTTAATATTAAGGTACATTAAATTAAATTACTACAAATGTTTAATTTTTTTAAAAATCGGTTAATGGAGGTACGACTTTACAGAATAGGTTTCTAAGTTGTTTTTAAAAATTTTCTTGAAAACGCTTTCAACGATTTTCTTTAAACCTTGGAATCTTGAAGTTATTTAATGTTTGAAAATTATTCGAATAATTTAGCGTTTCATGCATATATTTTAGAAAAATGGCCTAGTGTATATAAATGGCCTATAGTTTAAGTGTATATTCACCGATGGATCAAGCTAGGTGGAAGGGTTGGTAGCGCGTTTTATGACCCTAGCAAGCTTTATGAGATTTCATTTGCCCTGCCCAAACGGGCTGTCCATTTGCTCTGCGGATCTATTGGCTATATTGGTAGCAGTAAGATATTTAATAAGACGTCTGAACTCAGAAGAATACAGATTTTTTATATTCTCGGTCAGCCAAAGTGCTCTACTGAAATTAGAAAATATATCGCGAAAGCTAGAAAGCAATCCATTAATTACTTTAATAAAAGATGAATACCATGATTTGAAAATTGGTAACAAAACAGTGTACCTTTTGCTCGGTGAATGGTCATTCAGGAATTAAGGGTAATGAGATTGTGGACCAAATAGCATAACAGGCAGATGTAAAATGGGGTTGTGACAAACTGTTATCTTCCTTACTGGGACTTGATGCCATATATTTGCTACACAGCTTGCCAGAAATGGCAACTTAAGGAAATCATAACTTCAACTTATAACCTAAGAAAAGATACTCGCCAGTAATTTGTTCTTCTAAATTTGAAATTGCCGCGCCTCACTACAAACAGTTTTCTTATCCCTCCCACCCTTTAACAGTTTTTTAAATTAAAAAAAAAATACTCTCTTCACTTCAGTCTCATCGTTCACTACTCTCATACCCTACAGGTATCTTCATCTGTCTTATTTTATCTTATTGTTCATATAATTTTATTTAATTTACTGTCACTTCTGTTTTATAATTTCTTCTGGTAATATTTCTTTAATTTAAATTTTTCTTTCTACTTTTTTTGTGATAAATCTATGCACTTCTTATAACTACTATACTGTACAATAATGCATTTTCTCCAATAAATTTTTACAGAGCTCCTGAAGAAGGGCACCAATGGTACCCGAAACTTAGAGCAACAAAGAATTCTTTTTTTTCTTTAAAAACTCCTCTGGCCATTGCCGTACAAACATCTCATTGTAATTATGGCTGTATGGCGCATGGTAATGCAAAAAAAACAAAAAACAAAAATTCTGTTAATTTATAAATTTTAATAAATCCTGGGTATTATAATTTTTTTTTTGTGTAAATAAATATATATAGAGGAATTAATTATAAATAATTCATTTCTTGGGAAATAAAGTTTCTGATTTACCAATTAACTAAATAAGTAATTTCTATAAAGATTTGGGTAGTTTGTCTTCCCACAGAAATTTTTTACTGTATGTATCCCCCTTGTTCTATAGTTATTTTAATATTCAGACTTATTATAAATGTTATTTTTTTTCCCCATTTTCATTACAAATTAATTGGTAAATACAAATATAAATTTACTAAGTAGAATTTGTTAATTAATATTTGCTGATGTAAAGATATTGTAAACAATAAAAAAAAAACTAACAATAATCTGGTGTGAAACGACGTTCTTACCACTTTCTCTTACTGCATTATCACGATTTAATTGATATTTTCCCAATTGCAGTTAGGCATTTATTGAATTTTTTACCATTTATCATCATTAAATATATTAATGGAGATCATACATTGCAACTGTCTGTTTCAGGATCAGTTAGTTACTCTTTAGACTACATGATAGCGCTACTATCCAAGTCCAGAATACGATTTGTGCATTTTAGTAATCAACGTAACGTTTTAGCATCCCTAAAGTATTCACCTAAAATAGATGTATCCATAATTAATTTCAAATAATAGGAATATGATATATGAGTAGTTATTATTCCCCCAAGTGTACAGATAATCATTGGAGACCCATTTCCGAGAAAATAATTACTTCAGGCAGCGTTTTTTCAATCTTTTTTCTAACCGTAGCCCCCCCCCTTTTGACCTTTTTTTTACCCTATTGTAACGCAGCCAGTGGTGCCATCTAGAAGAGAAAGCATGTACCTCAAGTTTCTCTTAGTAGCCGCTGGAAAGCGCTAACGACGCGCTCTAGTTCTCTCTGGAAGAATTGAGAACATTCTAGACACTTCTCCACCGGTATAAATAGTGGGACCACAGAGAGTTGGGAGAGTTTTTCTAGTTACAAACGAAGTGTACGTTTGTGGAAAGTGTATAAAATGTGAACAAAGTGAACTTTTGTGGTTTAAACTGTGAATTAATTATTATTAAGTGTGGTATTTTGTAATTTATTGTGTATAATAATAAATTGGTGTTTGTCTTATTGAAGTTTAGAGTATTTTATCTATACGAACCCACTTAAAACTAGTTGCAGTAGCTACTTTAGACGGAAAAACGTTACACTATTATGGCCCCTTGTACGATCCAGCATTTAAAATTAGCTCGCCGGCTTGTTCAAAGGTGCTTATTCTTGTCATACAAGGATTTAGGCAGATAATATTGCTTTAAATTGACCACACTTTACTTACAATCTTATAGTGCATGTTATCTCCCACCGCGGCATTAACTAGAAGGATTAACAATAGTTGGGTAGAGTAGGCGAAGTGAACGTGAGTTGATTGTATTTATTTATTGTTGTGTATATGGTATGAATGCGGTAAGGTTAGGGTTTAGGATTAGTATACTCGTATAACCGTATTAGTATACTAGGTTTGTTTAATTGTGGTTCCCCTAGAATATCGAGTATAGGAGTACAAGGTTTGTTTTGTAAATAGTTTAGGGAAATGTAAATATTGCATATACCTGATCTTTTACGCACTAGTTTATAGACTAGGAATTTCTGCCGGATATAAATTATTATTTACCCACGTGGCTATGGATTTGGCAGATATTATACTCTTGATTGTAGGGATTGTATATCGGTTTACCGATTTACCCGGTTTAACCGATAAACTGACAAAAAACATTCGGTAAACTTACCAGTAAATTAAAAAAAAAATTTAGAAATTTTTATGTAGAAAATATTGTGTTTATTCATAGATACTTAAAAGGGCTAAAGGGCCCTTTATATTAATTTTTGGTCACTACTAAAGGTATTGATAATAATTGTTGATAGTAATCAGTATCACTTAAATAATCCTGATTTGGATTCCAATTCAAAGTCAGATAACGAAAATCTTGATACTTCTACACCGAATGTCGAACTACCAATGAAGTAGAAACTCTATGACCTTATCAAACAAAAAACAGAATGTCAAGAAGTGTCAGTTCTACAAGCAAAAAACACGAAAGATTGGAAACAAATAGTAAAAAAAGAATTAGAGTACTTCCGCCAAGAAAAAGTACGGGTGGGAAGTATGTTCAAATAGTATTTGATTATTTAATGACCATTCGTCCAACAAGTATTGAATCAGAAAGGGTGTTCTCGGGATCTGGATTATTTTGTACAAAAATTAGATCAAAATTAGCGGAGATAAGACTTTAAATAATTTAAGTTTCTTGGAGAAGTTATTTTAAAAAAAAATGGTAATCAGTAAAATGGTATTAGGTAATATATATTATTTCTGTTGTATTTTTATTTTTCTGTAATATTTTATTTCTATTTCTAAAAGTTATTATTATAGTTTGTTTACAATAAAACTTTAATTTTTATATTTTTTATATTCTATATTTTTGAAATAAAAAATGTGAAATGGAAATCAAAATGACATATTTTTTTATCACCTTAATTTTATTTAAAAAAATTGTACCGGTAAACTGGTATTTTAATTTTCATTTACCGGATTTCCGGTAAATGAAAAAGTCGGTAAATTTACAATCCCTAGTTGATTGTACTGTGTACGGGCAGGAAGGAGCGCGAGCTCCGGTGGGATGCCCTCTAGTGGGATTTAGGAATGTATATATAATAATAATAACAAAATTAGAAATATTTTTTTATTAATGTGATTATACTTGTGGCTGATGAACAGAAACAAGTTTCTATTTAAATCCCGATTCTATTGAAGTGAATGGCTTGAAGTCCTCTTTGCCAATTACATGCAAGCGATTGACTAAATAAAATACACTAAACATAATGAACTGATTTTTTTTTTTGTTAGCGGGGGCCAACGCCCTGCGATCTTGATCCGGTCTATTGTGCTATGCCCACAGCACAATCCGTTTCTACGCACCACCATCAGTCTGAGATCCCTAAGGAACCCCATTATTAAGGAACGGGCTCTAGAGAGGTATGTCCTCCTCCTCCACCTGGTAGCTGCCCAGGTTCCTGAACCTTCTCTGAGTGGCAGCCGTAACAGTCTGTTAGGAGATGTAGTGGAGTTTTCCTCCAACCCCCACAGAATCTGCATGAGGTGTCACTTTCCAAACCCACCTTCACCAGGTGTCCTCTAAGTCGGCAATGCCCCGTGAGGAAACCCGTAAGTACGCGGAGCTTGTTCTTGCTCAATCCAATGCAGGCCTCCGACCTTCCGTTGGTTATAATTTCCCAAGCAGATCTTGGCCTGCCGCAAACCGGGGAGGGTGTACCAGAGTTGAGATCTCTTCGTCTCCTCCTCTTTCCTAAGTTCCTCCAACAGAAACTGATCGCTAATCCCACAAAAAGGTTCCGGCCACAGAAATGGGGTCATAGCGCCTATCTTGGCCAGGGCGTCGGCCGATAATGAACTGATAGGCCATAATGTGTGTTAGTGTGCGAAGTTTGAAGAAAATCTTTATATCTATTTTCGTGAAAATAATTTTTCATTTTAATGATTATAGTATAAATACAAACACACACATACGAGTATATTCCCCTAAAACAATTTTCTCATATACCGGAAACAATCGAAACATATTTCCGGTTTAAACTCAATTTCAAAAGATTTGTTACTTCCTGTTTTTAACAATAAGAGAAAATAAATATTAATAAAGTAAATAAGAATATTCTATAGCTGTTTAAGAAACCATAAATGTTGTAGGTTTTTTAAAATTTATAACTTGTTTTAAAACAGTAATAAAAAAGTATTAAAGACAATGTTCAGATATATATATACTTTATTTATTATGACTAGAGTCAATAAAATATTATTAAAGTTTACTATAGTTTTATTAACGTGAGTAAAAGGTGATAAAATTGGAGATAGTGAAAAGAAAAAAATGAAGTAAAAAAAAAAAAATAAGGAACGGTTTGGGACGAAGACACAGAAGCGTGCTCTTTAAATGTACTTGACCTTTCCTATTATTATTTCGTTTTCATTCTTCACTTTGATAATTCATTTCGTAAAACTTTCAATCTTTGCAATATTGTTAGTGAGATCGTAAATATATTTTTTCTTAAAACAAAAATTATGCTATTCTTGCGTGTTAAAAGAAAGAGTTGTCAAGTATCTTAAAATATGATGTTTAAATTAGTTGGAATTTCTCAAGAAATTTTGTAATCATTTATAAAGATTAAATATATATAAATATTCAATTATTTCCATTTTAAATGTTTTCTATGTACGTTCGAATGATTCATTTACTTCTCTTACTTTAGTTTAATGTCTTGTTTTATAATTTGATAACATATTTTTTTAAGTGGAACTTTGTAATAGTTTATTTGTTACTCTTTCTTATTGGCTAAAAGTGGAAGTATTGCTATTTTGTCAAAATCCAAAATCCTTCAAGATAAGAAGCATTTTTTTGCAAGTTAAATTCCACCGCTCCTCCCAATACCATGAAATAAAATCTAATGTGAAGTATTCACGAACTTTCTTTAATTGTAGTTAATAGAAATCACAAAAAATTCATAAACTTTTGTTGAACTTTAATTTTTTACTACAAGTTTACTTGATCTTAACTATACGCTAAGGTGGTAGTACACATGGCGATACATGCTGGGTAGTAGTAAACATGACAATGACTATGATTATTACATGGCAGTCCAGAACATTCCCCCTCAGATCCTACATCAAACATCAAAGATTCTACAGTAACACTTTAAAATTAATTTTTTCAGAAAATGTTTTAATGCCATAGATAAGGCCGGTTCAATCAGGTATGCTGGACATCCACGTGACCTTCTGAGAAAATAGTGACATTGTTTTTGTTTTGATCCAACGATCAGATACGAAAGTAATGATCCAAGTCAAGCGGAGAAGGTCCATGGGAGGGAAGAGGAAAAACTACGAGAAGTGTATTTCCCATATCAAGGAAATATTTAGAGACCAATTAGGATAAAGGGTCTATAGGGTGCAAGGTCTATAGTTTGGCTCGAGAGGCTTCATCCCGAGAGAGACGGGCAACGTTAACATCAGCCTCGATGCTTGCTTCCGATTGTGGACTGGGGCACATTGTGGGCATAATATTCCAGTACTTGCACGGGTGAAAATGTATTACATGTTTATTCATGTTTTTGCTGATTTATAGGGCATTCAACCATAAGGTCCCTGAAATTATTTTATTATTATCATTATTATTATAATTGTATATTTTGCTCCATAACCAACTCGGTTTAAACATTGGAGGATTGATCTGTACGCACTGTCGATTAGCAACTCAATATCAATTGAGCAGCCTTGCTTTATTTTAAGTATTTCTCTCTTCTCTCTAAAGTTGTAGGTTTATATGAATTCCAAAGAAAATTGTTGCTATTTTTTTAAAAAATCCGAAAAAAAGCATTCAATACAAAATTGCACAGCTGATGGATTTAGTCTGAAAACTTCGTGTTTCTTGATAGGGTGATGGTAAAACTCAACTTAATAACATTTTATTGATATGCATCTTTAAGGTATTAAATGCAATTAAAAGGATTGCCAAAATTGCAGATCCGAAGAAAATTTTTTCAATGAGAATGCAAGAGAATTGCATTAAAAACATTGATATCAGAACGTATGTCCTCACAGCGTTGGTTTTGGTGCAAGAATTCGAGGTTCGATTCCCGTGAGGGCAAAGTCGATGTTGACCCAGCATCATCTTTCATGGACCTCTCTCTGGCAGCTGGTTGGCTTCCTCAGTGGGCAGTGTGGTTTAAGGAGACATCTCTATACAATGGGACTCATGCCTGACCCCTTTTGTAGAGTTTGTGAAACGGAGGAGGAAACACCCATGCATCTAATGATGGATTGTTTGGGTTATGAGGATATTAAGTTTAGGACCTTCGGCCGGAATAGAATATCGGTAGAGGATCATAAGCTATGTCCTTTTAAAGTTTTGGTCCGATTTATTCGGTCTGTGGTAAAACTTAGATGGGTAAAACCTGGACCTGGACTCTTGTTCTAGACCCAGTAGTTGTTATTCCTTAGGGGTAGCTATATGGGCCTAGGTAGGCTTTGCATAGCGTAGGGTTTCTCCCTTCCCTTTCTTGAATAATAATAAATGACCCAGCATCCTGAAAAAAAGTGGGAAGCGGGAAGCTACAGTTGGTAGCACACCAAGGTAAGCGAAGGCCGGAACTAAACAGCGAAGGAACCGCGGGTGCTTACCGCACGCCCCCAATACAATTCGCCGTTTGGTAAGCCTTGGCTCTTCGCGGACTATTGCGCCATAGGTTTATTTGTTTATTATATCAGAACGTATGAAGATCATTCTAGAAACCTAAAAGATCATTCATATTTGAATTCTTTTGAGTTCTTTCCTCGAAAACAAAAAATACTTTCATTGCATTGCTTGATCCTGTGTTTTGAATCTCAATACGAAATGTACTTCCGTTTTTGCTTCTTAGGATTTTTATTATTCAATTGGCCTTGAAGCATATTCGTCATCAGATTTCGGTTCAATAATTTACTAAGAGTCGAAATATAAATAGATATAGATTTCGCAGTAAAGCTTTCTGATTTGATAGTACGTATATTCTAAACGTGATATCTCGTTTAATACATAAGAAAATTATCTTGATATTTAATTTATTTACTTGTCTTATTCAGGCAACCAATAGGCTGAGGTTTCGCCTATTTAGAGAGGAGAAGCTGACATCTACAAACTTCATCCAATAGTCTTTTTCAAGACTCTTAAGTCTAATAAAACAGACAGGGATTGAGAGGGTGCTCTGTGGGTGCTTTCAAGGATCACCTGGGAGTCTCTTCCTAAATCTAATTAAACAGACAGGACTGGAGAGAAAACTCTAACTCTTGGGTGATACAATAAATCCATAGGGATCGCGGTAGCCTTGGCTGGAGAGTCAACCGCCCACACAATTTAGCGAGACAACTAACGATAACTTTTTTTCTTTCTTGGAATTTGTATCATTAAATCAATTGACCTCAGCGAAAATAGAGTAAGATATAAATGAATTATATAGGACACGTTTGAGAATTTAATTAAGGATTATTTTATACTTTCTTTTACTCCTATCTTTTTTTTATATCCGGTTACTTTAAAATATATAGTTCCGGCGAAAAGTCATTATCAAAAATTTGACATGATCTTCGTTCCTTTAAACTAAACTTCCTTGGTTTCCAGCAATATTAACCAATTTTTGTTTGAATCAAATAAAATATAGTACAGTTGAATTATGATTCAATAATGAGATCATCGATCACATTTCAAAAACATAACAACAAATTTGAACGGGGACGATGTAATCTTAACTGATCAATGCGTAATATTCAGTTGCAACTTAGTGAAATTGTGAAGAAAATAATAGTCATATTCAAAACATGATCGCCACTGGCAATAATGTACTAATATCATTACTTAGTTTTGTACGTATATCATTTTTATGGAAATTAACACGCAAATAATTTTCTAACATCATCTTCCCACCTTTACTTGCGTGTTTAGTGAACAGAATATGATCATAGCCGAGTTTATGGACTCAGGAAGTGTTTAAGAAATGTTAATGGTTTATTGCAAAACAATTTATTTGGATCTTGTTCACTCGTACCTATTTTAAGAGATAGCGATTTGTTAATGTTCTCTTAGTTTCTCTTGCTGTCATAAAAAGAAAGTATTGAGATCGCGTCAAATGGAAACGTTTTAGCGAATGATCTGTGTGTATGAATGTGGAAAATGATTAGAAAAACGAAAAATCAAAGGAAATTTGGATATCAACTCCGCATCTTACTCGAACATTTCGGCCAGCATCTATCTCTGAAAGTGCAACTTTATTTAATGTTTTTTTTGGGGGGGGGTTCGCGAGAATGGCGGCTGCAACTTAAACTTAACCTTTATATAATCTAAGGCCTACCCCCTTGGCGCAACATCCATGAAGGGCCAAGGCTTGCCAGACGGCGATTTGAATGGGGGGGAGGGTAAGCACGCCGCAGTTTCCACGCCGTTTAGTTCCAGCCTTCGCTACCTAGGGCGGTACTAATTGTAGCTTCCCACTTTTCATCACGATGCTGGGTCAATACCGACTTTGCCCTCACAGGAATCGAACCCTGAATTCTCGCCCGAAGGCGAGTGCATTAACCACTAGACCATATGAAGGCCTATAACTTTTAATTGGAACATATTTCCAGAACAATTGATATTTTTGGAAAGGATCTCAGGGAGTTTAAGGGTTAACGTTTCCTCTAAAGTCCCAGTTGAATTCAATGTGTGGTCCTACTATCTTAAAATATTAGGGCACCTTCAATAAAAGCATTGTTTGAATAATTCCAAGTTTGAAGAATATCCGGTTAACCGGAAGTGCGACTTACAGAATTGGTTTCCGGTTTTTTTTCTTTTGGAATTTTCTTGAAACTGTTCTAACCATTGTCAAATTAGAATAGTAATTTTTGCAAAAATTATCAAATTTCTAGTTTAAAATTTTTTGTTGTTAAAATAGTGTATTTAAAACCTAGGAGAGGCTGAAGCGTTAGTTTTATCTTTAAATTGCATAACCACTAATACTAGGCTTGATAGTAGCGCTGCCATCAGTCTTCGATGTAGCCACATTTAGCCTCCGATGTCCGTGCAAACAACACTGTCCATCTCTGGGGCAATGGATGCTGCAAAGGAGGCTCCTAGGAAGAGAAAATCTAAGGGCAGCACTGCTGGATTGTCCCCGGGTCTTTTGCAAGGAAGTCCTGCGTGCTAATATACTGAGCTAATCCCCATCCAAGGAATTATCTAACTCTGGGGGGAACTTATTCACTTTACATCTTTTTTCTGTGGAGAGAAAGCAGTCTTTTATACAGTGACTTGCGTGCTGGTTACGCCAATACGCACTAAAATATGCCAAGCAAGATGAAAAGTAATATAAATTTCGGACATAACAGTATATCTGATATGTCTACATCACATTTTCTATATATTAAAAAAAGGAATCGATGGCTGCAGCAAACTAACATCATTGTAGGTGACTTGAAATCCATGATAGATTCAGGGCATTTTCCAATAAAATATCTTTCTATTATTTCAAATATAGTGCTAATATTTGTGGTTCCTAGATCAGCTTGAGATAGTGTGAGTTTCTAAAAACGTGATCACTTAAATAACAAAAACGAGAAGTTCTTCGTGAGATTATATTTGCTTTCTTTGAAAAAAAAGTTGTAACATTTAAAGAAACAGAATCTCTTAAGAAAAACAAAAATATAGTTCTTTAAACTGAGCATGAATCAATGTTGAGAATATTTTGTTTGATAATATTAGAAATACTAGAATTAAAAACTAGAAATTATTCTTGTAGCATAAATACCCTACAAATACATGATTGGAAGAAGTATCCTTTCTTTTGTTTGCTAAGGGGTGGTGGCAGGCTTTCAGGGTTGTAAGGGTATATTTAGTTCTACGAGCTGCAGCTATGGCGGCGAATATAACTGTTCACTAAGGCGTGATTTAGCTTTTCTAACTTGTTCTAGACGTCTGTGGAGTAACTGTCAGCTGGTTGCGTGATGTATTTTGCGACTATATCTTTTGTGACGTGGCTTGTGTCTTACATAATATCTTATCTAAAAACAAAAACTCATTAATTCCCAAGACAATTCACCAAAGTGGAATTAGTTTATTTTCTATTTGTTTTTCTTTTTACTTTCTTTTATTTCTTTATTTTTTTTTTATTGTCATTGTTTATTTAGTTTGGATAGAGTTTTCACACAAGAGATTCTGTTTCCGTGTTAAGTTAGAAAGCATTTGTCTTATTTTGTTCAAAGTCTTGGAGCCAATATACGGACAGGTTGACGTATTATCTGGTGCAAAAATATCTATTCTTCGGTGCACAACTATTTTGTTTGATTGTAAATTAAAAATCAACACTTTTGTCAGTGATTTGATAACATAACATTTGATTGCCTTGAAATTAGTAAAGCGGAAGTAAACATTCCATTGGAAGAGTATGTCCTATTAAATGTCAGCGGAAATCAAAAAAGAAATATTCTTTTTTTAAGTCCAGGTACGAATTGATTCCTCCAACCATTCGACTGGGAACTGTATTTTTTAAATCGATTCATATTACTAATAAGTTTGTTTTGTTTAAAAGATGCAATCATCAAGTGATTAATATTTTACTTTATTTTGCGAGCTCTAAAAATTTTGTAGCTTTAGCAATTCATCCATCTTTAGCATGTTTTCATATACAATGTGTGAAATATAGTGACAATTAAGATGGATGAAATTATCAATTACCATAAAATGAAGCAGTATGGCACGGAAAAAACCTCTTTGAAGATTCCCAGAAATTTCATTTCAATTTAAACTTGCTCAAAAAAAAAAAAAAAAAATGAATTACAAAGAAGAAAAGTACTTCTTACAGCAGTAAATAACAGTAAAAAAGAAATGGTTCCAAAATGAAAATATGTTAAATTAATGAAAACTGAAGTTGAATAATGCTTTAAAAATTAGAGTTTATGTATGTGTGTTCATAATGAATAGGTAATATTATTGCAAGTTTAAATTGAAATGAAATTTCTGGGAATCTTGAGAGAGGTTTTTCCGTGCCAGACTGCTATGGTAATCTTTCAGGTTTGAGACATTCTATTTAATATCCCATCTAGTTTTTCCTCAACCTTCCTGTCAGATAAGAACGAAGATCAACCGTTTGATGAATGGTTAATTTAATATCCTTTGCGCGTACTTTTTATATCTGAAACACTTTTTTTGAAGCTTCAGTTCTTTTTTTAATTTTCTGGTCAACCGTGCCGAATATGCTACTACTACCAAGGTCTGAACCAGCGACGGCTCCAGGCGGGCTCTCGACCAGTCTCTTCTGCGCATCTCGCCGCGACTCTTACTCGTCAAGGCATAATAGTAGTATGAAATAAGCTATACAATTAACAACATCGCATTTAAAAAAGCTATATTAATTAACATTAATTGTTAATAATACGTCATATAATATCTTATTAATTGACGACAGAGTATAGGCACGACGCTATAGCGCCATCCATTTTCAGGGCTAGTTGCTTCCGGGCAAAGGTGTTTGATAAACATGATTGTTGTTTTTTGTTTGTTTTTTTTTCTCGGGCGACTTACTATTCTTTTGATTAGTCGTTTCATCTGGAAATTTCCTGATATCCTGCCTCTAGAAAATATTGTTAGGCGAAAGGCATTTTTAGCCAAATTAGGTGAATAACTAACTCATTTTACAGAATTGATCAACCAAATCACTGGTTGCAATATTTGTAGCGGTCCGCCATTGCTTGCAGTCACTTGTTGCTCATCGATTTTGCATATTCAACCATCAGCAACAAGCTAATCACTTTAAGGACCAGTAATTACCGGACGCATGTCAAAAGGGCGCAATACTGATTTATAATTGTATAATATATATATATAAAATATATACACATTATAATGTAATATATATAATATAATAATAATAATATATATAATTAAATGTGTATATATAATTATTTTAATATATTTTTATCTCAAAAATAAATTATCTTATATCCCACGAACGGTACTTTATGGTAATTTTCAAGCCAAAACTCACACGAACGTTGGTTTTTCTTCGCAGAAGGAAGTGATGTTAATGGTCGGTTAGGTTAGTATAAGTTGTTTAATCTTAAAATTAATGCAATTTTTATTTTTGCTCTTGGAAAAAAAAAACAATTTTTCTCAGTTTTGTGGCCTATTTTTAATAATACTCGAAAAAAAAGTTTCATCTGATATTCATTTTATAATGGGTAATTTATATCTTAACTATCAATAAACTGAACTAGAAATTTCTTTTGCTTATAATTTAATGATGAATAAAACATTAAATTTGCTACTGTTATAAAAGTAAATATATTACGATGTAAAAGTGAAAGAAATAAAAATTATAATAGAAAACATGGAAGATCTAAATCTAATTATCAAATGAGAAAATAAAATGAATTGCTGTTTGATATTAAAAAAGTAAATGAATATATCAAAAGTAAAAGTGAAAGAGATAGTAAAAAAAAAAAAAAATTATTTATGTTAAAGAAACATATTGAAGGTCTTGTTAAGTGCAAGTTGTTTGATCTTTATAAAAGAAATAATACCAAATAATTATATTTTTAATATCTTCTAAATTTTTAAAGATATACTTTGAATTTAATCAAAGTGAATGATGTACAATTGACAAGCAGAGTTGGGAATATATGTATATATTTTTTTAATAAGACGCGTCAACATTTGAGGTCAATGGCGCCCGGCGCCTTCTCCGTGCACTGCTGGTCTGCTGCAGTGTTGGCTTTGAACTAAGAGATCCTAGGACTTTTTTTCTGCAACAGATGTTGATCTAATTCTCCGCTAAAACCAGTGAATCAAGTTGTACTTTTTAATCTCTAGAGATTAAAAATAATTTAAGTGTTGCCACCTTTGAATTAGACAATATTTATTGTAAATTTAATATTAACAAAAACCTAGAAGGTGCACAATTATAGGATTCTATTTTTCTGAGCTGATTTATGTTAAGTGAAGTAAAAATTATTTCAATAGAGAAACGACAACAGTTAAAGAAAAAAATTATGTTTGACATCACGGAGATAATCAGATATAAATTCTTTCTCTTTTGGTATATCAACCAATGCTTTCTATAGGTATGATACACTCCTCTAAGTCATTTGCAATAGAGCGGCAGCGAACCATCTAATTTCACATATGTTCTAACGGATTTAAATCAAGAGAATTGGACAAAGCAAAAAAATTTCTACATGTTTTTGTGGCAGAAAGGTTTGACAAATTCTGCAATATATTCCCCACTATTGTCTTACTGTGAGATGGCACTAAAACAATCGATGGATAACGACTTGATCAAAGTCAATGTAAGTTTGATCACTGAACTTGCTTTGGGTAAGGACCAGGGGTGATTTAACGCAACAATCATAACATCTGGTATAACATGATCTCTGTGACTTTTGGCAGAAAATATAAAAGCGCCATTTAAAATGTCGATTCTTTTATTTCAGTAATCAAAAATGTCGATCATTTTACTGTCTTCAATTTTTTTATTATTTTACTGTTTTACAAAAACTGGATTCATTGCCTATGAACTACTGCTGAACTTTTTTTTGACCCTGGAGCCTGCCATATGATCTTGTGTTAATAGAATAGTTAACCTTGTCAAAATGAGTGAAGATCAAAGGACGTTTTACGCTCGTGGATTATTCGCATGGACATCATTTGATTGATATTCAATCCATATCAACAGCAACCGAAGAGCGAAATCTCTACCTTAACTCATTTGTTGGAAACTACGATCTTTCTGTTGGTTAGTAGTTTTGAAGCACGTCTACTTTACAACACGGTATTAGGATCGAAGTTGGATTTCAATACTTGTTGCACTTTACAATGGTTTTTCAAAACAATACGCAATTTCTCAATATATCAGCTTTTACATTCCGATAATTCTCCTCCTTTCATAGTCGGATAACTGTGTAACAACGCTGTATATTGACAATTCTTGACAATGTGGAAGATCAATAGTCTACTTTCTCATGAGAAACTGACTAATTTTAGTCTCTCTTTTTGAATAAATTATCGAATTATTAAATCTTTTTTAAATACTGCTCTTCTCACAGAGGTTAAGTGTGAAAATTTCAACGAATTTTATCCCAAAAAGTTGGGACAATTTTTATTTTATAACAATGTTTTTTATCAGTGGTGGCTCTGCTTGTCTATAGGAGCCCCTTAGGCTACGGTTAGACAGACGGATTTTAACGAAGGCTTTCTTACGGAAATTAACGGAACGTTTTATGACGTGAAGCCTGGCTAGACTGTCCGATAAATAACGCAATATTAACACGTTAAATGAAGTAGGTTTCCCAGTGTAGGACCGGGCTACATGATCAATTTTTAACGTAGTACAGTATTCCATCAGTGCAGAATGTGCCATTCCAAAAGCATTTTGCAGAAACAAATTGTTCAAAAAGTATGGCAAAATTAAGATTACATCGGAAGTCAATATTTCGTTAATGGTTGTAAGACGACGGCATCGTAAACAGAAACGACAGAGAAATTGGTGGGTGCATCGAGGTGATCGAGGTTATAAAGGAAAGTTCATAAATCTACATGATAAACTTCAAAATTTCCCAGGTTTATATTTTGAATACTATCGTCGTATATCGATAAATTTAATATCGTATGTACTTTGGTTCTCAAATGTACTTCAAGAATTAATACCTCACTGTCAATGTAATAATCAATGATGTATAAATAATGCACCAAAATAATAGGATATACGAGTATAAAATATACCAAAATTCAAAAGCGAGTACAAAGAAGCTATACAAACTGAACGGCAACCTCCATTGCGTTGTTTTCCCACCCTTACTAGCCAGTCACACTGCGTTATTTCTCGATGAAGTTTGGGCTCGGATCCATCCTTCTGCGTTATGACCTTGAGAACGCGTGTCTGCATATACTTCGTGCGATAATTTCAGTAGCGTCTAGCCACTTCCCCTGGTATCAGAGCAGTCCACATTTCTTGCGTTATATAACGTAAAATAAGTGCGTCAAAATCCGTCCATCTAGCCGTAGCCTTAGAAACTATACATTAGTTACAATGTATTTCCTACTATGGAGTATTTCTCTTATTGAAGCAGTTTTTCCTTTATTTTCTTATAATTTATACCTAATTTTAGTGTAACTCTTACATATAATCATAACCCTTTAATCAGAGATATTTTCCGCTTTTTTTTGTGGTCATCGACCGGTTTCGGGCGTTCGCCCATCATCAGGATGTTTTTGTGGAAACATTGTGATAACATAGACTTGCACTGAGCAAATTTAGTTGAGACACTTAAATTTCTCCTTGTAACATTTCTTTAAATCAATATAACTATTAACCTAATTTCGTAAACACTCATAGTATTGTAAAGTGTTAAATTTGCATTCTTTTTTTTAAGTAATTTTAAGAAATGCAGAATGCTAACATAGATATATTCTTGGGTGAGCTTTCTCTTCTAAGGGCAAACCTGTAGTCGAATACAAAAGTGCGTTTTACACTTATACTGTTCATTTATAGTAATGTCCACCTCTGAAATTATGATAAATAATTAGTGGGATCAGTTTGTGAGGGGGAATTAAAGCAAATATATCACAAACATGAATTACGACAAGATAAATCGGTTGTAAACAAGATAACAGAATGTAAAAACTAATCACAAACATCCCATTAATTATATAAGGACAACGAAACAAGACCCAGACGAACTAAATAGGATGTGTACTTAACTTTATTGTAGTCTTATAGGATGAAAAGGACTTGGGCAATTACATGTTATATGGGCTGAAGAATATGGGATACTGCTTGTTATAGATATAATTTATATATCGGAAATATTATAATTAATCAATTTTTTTCTGTAGGTTAGTGATGAATATTGCGATTTATAAAGATACATTAACTGTTTGCTATAATAAATAATGAAACATATATTTTAATTAAGGGCCATTTTTATATTAAAAATAAAATAAAAGATACTCTGATATAATTCTCATTACGATAATTGCATTATATTATTATTAGTCGTCTGTGGAGATAGACCAAAACCTACGCTAACCAAAGTCCCATCTGGTTCATATAGCTATCCCTCCACAAAAAAACAACAAACCGGATCTTGTACAAAAATCCAGACCTAACCCACGATCAAATTTTCCGATTAAATCGAGCATAATCTTACAGAGAAATAGCCCAATCTCTTCCACAGGACATCCTGTTCCGTCCAAAGATCCTGGACCTAATTACCTCACAACCCAAGCAAACTGGCATAAGATGGATGGATGTTTCTTCTTCTGCCCCACAGACTCTACAAAAGAGGTCTTGGCAAGACTCATTAATAATTAAAACAAAATATATATAGAGAGACGTAATTATATTAAAATGTGTAACCGGCAGTGTATACCTACTATTAATAATATAACCTACACATAAAATTATAATTCAGTAAATAATAAAAATGAAAGTTAATTGGTGAGGGTCAATGGTGTAAGGGTCTTGTTTTCTGATTGTTGTCAATTGGCGGTCGTAAAATCTTAAATTGTTGTTTATGATTCTCATCCTTTATTCAAGGCCAACGGAGAACATTCCAATCAGGTTGCAATTATTGGTTTCAACATCTTTTCGCTCCTGATGTGAAATGAAGAATTCGAAAGCAGGATATATTTATAGTTTTTATAGCCACAGTGTTTTTGTTATGGAAATTAATATGCTTATGAAATTATCGTCTCTGAGATAGTTAATTCTTATAATGTCTATTTCTATATATATATAGAATATATATATATATATATATATATATATATATAGAGAGAGAGAGAGAGAGAGAGAGAGAGTCAGAGAGTGAGGGAGAGAGAGAGTGATATATTAGTAGTATATGTACCGCCGAAGCGAGTACCCAGAGTGATATATTAAGATGTAGCTACTACATTTAGCAGATTTTAGCAAAGGCTGGTCCATAAGAGCACATTCGCAGATGTACTCCCCTTGAAAAATCCTTTGATACAATGTTGTGCTTGATACTATGAAATATTTGTCATAGTATATTTTTTCGTTTTTCTTTTTTCCAGTTCTGTCACTTCAAAGGCAATTAAACAAATTGTATCCTCTAGCAGGAGAAGAAAAGCTAGAGCATGTCACGAAGTTCAAGTGCCTAGATGCGCATCTAAGCGAGGATGGATGTATGGACAAGGAGATTAGGGAAAGAATATGTGCCGCATGTTTAGCGAGGTCAGGAAGGGTTTCCTCAGTAACCGGGAGATGTCTAATGAAACCAAACTTTCAGTCTATAGGTCGACATTCCTCCCTATACTCACCTTACTCATCGGAGTCCTGGACACTGGCCAAAAAGCATAAAAGTAGAATACAGGCAACTGAGATGAGGTATTTGAGTAAGATAGAGGAGAAGACAGGAAGGGATAGGGTTCGCAATGCCACAATAAGATCCAGCTTGAATATACAGCAGAAAATAGGCTGCGCTGATACGGGCATGTTCTACGGATGGATTCCGACAGAACGGCTAGAATGGCGTCTGAATCACAGGTAGTGGGACGGAGAGGAAGAGATGCATGTGGAAAAAAGGTCGTAAAAGAGGCGTGCAGAAAAAGAGGAATTGCGTGTGGGTATAGGAGAGCTTTTGTGGAGGACAGAGAGAGAGAGATGGAGGAAAAGGTACAAGATGAAGGGAGCCTCAACCGCTAAGGCGGTAAAAGAGGCGCACAATTAAGATCGTGAAGTATCCTCTAGCATGAATTTGAAAAGAAAAAGAAAAATTAAAGAAAAAGTTAAAGCAAAACCCCCGCTTAATTGGATTCCAAGTAAGCTCTATTAAAAAACAAACTTTTAACAGAAGGTTCACAATAATTTACGATAAATAAACGATAAAGAAAAATGATAAGAATCTCATGTACCAGATTTTATTCAGAATATTTCTGGATTAGTTCTTAATCTATAATTTAACTTTATATTTTCTTGAGAAATAATCTGAAGTATAAGAAATGTCCAGTAGTTACTAAACATAATAAGTTAAATTTACTGATACTTTATTCAGCATTGAGGATCCATTCACATATTCACAACATGTTCAATTTTAATTTTTCCGTTACTGAATCGTAAAACTTCACAATTGTTAAATATAATCAATGTTAAATGAATAAATGTTTAGTCATCTAATATAAAACCAAAATTTTTTAATTTTTTTTTTCCTTTCTAAATTAGATGGAATGAGGCGATTGACGTCTTATCAGCTGAAATTTGTACATAACAAAGATGTAAAATTTCTCCAATTATTATTTGAGTCGATAATTATGTAAAATATTAAAGCAGTTATTAAGTGTGCGATGAGGGGCGGCCAAATAGCTGAATAGGTTACAGGAGCGGGACAGCAGTGCTGACTTGTACTGTGGTATACTGGGTTCGAATCCCGCTTATGGCCTTGGATTTTATTTGATATATTAATATGAGTAAAAAGTATGTTTGCTATCCGTATCCATAAATAAGCGGACGAATGAATAAATAAGCATTAATAATTTACTTTTTACTTAATAGTGTGTGTGTGATAAATTGGTAATTCATCCAAAACGAAATGTAAATTGCCTTCTCAATCAATAATTAATATATATTATATATTCTTTCACTATTAATAAAGTGTTAAGTGCTATTAAAGTTATTTTAAAATTATTTGAAATAAAAATTATTATAGCTATTATTGATCGAAAACATAGGGTGACTGAAGCATTTAAACGAATTAATAAAATTTAATTTAATCAAGGAATTTTCTTTAAAATTGCAACGTTACAATTTTTAGTTGGGCTGGCCATAAAAATGGTGGTAGGGATTTTAATTGTATACCTGAGCGGCCTTAGTGAAGCGCTCTATTGTTCAAATTAAGAAACCTTGTCCAAATTTAATTTTAAACTAACTGACAGATCTCCACCAATACCCCCCCTCTAAACTCAATTTTTTTCAGAAAAATCTTTTCAAATAAAAAGCGATAAGTTTCTATCTATGTAGTAAGCATTCCAAGTTTATAAAAAATCGTAATCATTTTAGAGAAAATGCCAAAAAAATAGAAAAAGTTGTGCCCCGTTTAACCTATTTTTTTTTTCAAATTTGATTATTCTAGCAATGTTTCTAATGTATACTTTATAGGAGCGATGAAATGATACTTTATAGGAAAACTTCCCCCCCCAGAACCCCCAAAAATTAAATTTTACTTGGAAAATGTTTATATATGTTTTATATAAAAGGGATAGTGTGTATATTTTTGTGGTAATTTAGCGTAACGAATTTAAAGAAAATCGTTGGAGTCGTTTTTGGAAAAAAAAAAAACGCGAAAGCTGTAAACACTTTGAAAAGTTGGACTTCCGGTTGGGGTGGATTTTGCATGAAACCTGCTTGTAAGATAGTTCCTACGTGTAAGATTTAAGAAGCCTCACATATATTTAATTTGAGCCAATAATAGTCTCTTTAAAACAACATAAAGAACAAGAAATAAACAGCAATCTGTTTTCAACAGTGCTAATATTACGTTATCGTTCATGGAGCGCGAATGCTATTACCTACCGTCCACGCTTCATTTTGCAATAGTACCTAAACGTAACCAAGTTGGAACCTTCCTGGTGACTTTATCGGTTTTGAGATATTCTAATAAAAACACACATAACACACACATGCATATATATTAATATACAGATATTCAAGGGTAAATTTAATTGAATTGAATTTACAAGGGCGGAAAGCTAATTGAAGTTAACGGAAAATTCTCTGATGCTTTTATGTTATTATTAACCGTGGACACCTTAGAAAAAAAGTTAATAATCTTTTTTTATTTTACTGTAAAAGCTCTCCCATTTAAGGGAAGCTCTCAAAGTTAATATAAGTATCCAATAAACTTAACATATTAAGTAAGTTGTACTTTTGTTAATCGTTAAGAAGTTCGCTATATTTATTTAAATATTTTCCATCTATATTTTCATTACTTTTCTTTTCTTATTACAAAGATAATCGAATCTAGTTCATCTCAGTACTGTATATTAGATGCTTTTTTAATTTTTTTTTTTTGTTAATATTTAATAGAGAGAGTAAGCAAGATTTCATTATTTTGGAATATTCTGTTGTGTTTAACTTCAACTGTTATTGTGTCAAACTTCAACTGTTATGTACTATATCTGTATTTGAACAGTATAATAATAAAATAAAAAAATAAATAATAAATAAATAATATACAGATAATTAGTTAAAAACATCTTTTAGGTACTCAAGGGATCTCAATCATTATATATTTTCAGGGCAAACTCAGTTTCGAAAATTTGATACGATCGTTATATTTCCCCTTTTATTACTTTCTCTTACTCCTAGTAAGAGGAAGTATTGTAATCGTGTCAAATTTTCGATATCGAGTTTCCACCGGAAATATCCGTTTTGAGGTCCCCTGAGTCCAAAAAAAGTGTTTTTAGCAAATGGTATGTGTGCGTGTTGTGGGTGTGTGGTGTGTGTGTGTTGTGTGTGTGTGGGTAGTATGTATGTGAACAGCATAGCTCAAAAACGAAAAAACCGTAGAAAGTTGAAACTTGATATTCCGTTTAGCTATCACCATGGGATCTGACACTACGTTATCTGTCAAATTCCTCAACCGGAAGTACCCTTTACTAGTTGGATTTTTTACGTTTTTGCGATTTTCTCAAAAATGGCTCCGATGATTTTCTTTAAACTTGCTATATCAACTACACATACAAAGAGCTACAACTTTTATTTGAAACATTTCTCCGGGAAAATGCATGAAGGGCACTTTTGGGGGAGGGGTGGGGTTAGGTTTCCATCTAAAGTGCTATTTCAGTTTATTAGACAATTCTGTCATCTAAATAATGTTAATTAGAATTAAATATGTTGTTGAAATTCCGAGTTTGAAAAAAATCGGATAACCGGAAGTGCGATTACTTTACCACTTTACTAAATGATTTATTCACTTTTTCGCAATTTTCTCAAAAATGGCTCCGACGATTTTTTTGAAACTTCGTATATAAATTAAACATGCAAAGATCTACAACTTTTATCTAAAACATTTCTCTGGGAAAATTTTTTTAAGGGCACTTTTAGGTTAGGGGTGGGGTTAGATTTTCATCAAAGTGCTATCCTAGTTGATTATACAATTCTATCATCCAAACATAATTAGTTAGAAATAAATAGATGGCTGAAATTCCGAGTTTCAAGAAAATTAGTAAACCGGAGTGCGCTTTTACTGAACAGTTTTTTCAGTTTTCGACGAATTTCATTAAATTTGGTACACAAAGTATAAAATTTGTCTATTATCATTTTGAGAACTGGAGTAAGAGAAAGTTGTGTGAGTGTTTCACACCAGATTTTTTTTAATATAGTAACCACCGAAATAGAAAAAAGTAGCATTAGCCTTAGTGGATTCAGAGGTTAAAATGAGTATCTACGATGACAAAGGTGGCAAGATCGAATATACTGGAGAAAATTCGTAATTTTTTCTGCCAACAAATGAATATTAAATTATTCAATACATCTTTCGATCCATATTAATTTTATGATATGGACGGGTTAATACAATCACAGATTTACATTATTTGATAAGGATGAGAAGAATAACGAAAGTTTGTAACCTTCCTAAATCTAAGTAGTCTTCATCTTTCTTAATTCTCTCATTTACGTAATGTTATTTAGGATTGGACTGAAGTGTCAAAAAGGGTTGGTGATAAATAGAGAAAAATTATCAAGTAGAGAAAATTTCTCATGTAATTTTCTTTTAGACTGCTAGTTTGAAGCTTTATGATGCTTTGCCATAACGAAACTCAAAGAAACTAAAAGAAAATGGACAATATCCCATTGGAGATAATGCAAAATGTGATAAATTATATAAAAAAAAATTATAAATGAAATTACGGAAGTTTATTTTTTGTTTTTAAAAAAATTCCATTTGATTAAAAAAAAAAAAGGTTAAGGTAATTGAAAAGTGCTATAATATGTATATTCAAGTTCAAAAGGGTGCTAAGATCAAAGCGCACATCCTTGAACAACTTTCCACCAGTTTAGAAGCTGAAGGAGTTATAGAAACTGACCGTCGCCTTAGCGTACTTGTATGTTTACTTGGTTCAAAGGTATCCGTATTTCATTCACACAGCAGCGCTAATACTGTCAATATTTAAGCAGCATAAGAAATTACGTTTGGCATCTTCGTTTTTAAGTTTATTTATTTATTTTTTATTTTTCGTCATGTCTCAAAGTAAATAGAATTTTCTTTGAATAGAACTTCTAAAACACGGATTCTTAAAAAGGAATGGAAAGATTTTCATAAAACTAGCTAGCCATATTTTCAGATATTACTTCGAAAGTTAAGTGATTTTTCTCATTTTAGATGATTTATTATGACCTTTAGTGTTTGGACGGTTTTTTTAAATATCAATAAGACGTGCAATCGCTGTTAATAATTTAAGTTTGCCTTTTTTTTTCTTGAAAAGCATATATTTTACAAAAAGCATATAATTTGCAAAAAAAAAAATAGAAGATATATGACGTTGACGTAAAAAAATATTTTTTTCAATGACTAGACAACAGATAATTATTTAAATGAATGAACTTAAAAAAAAAAAAAACAACTTTTGATTACTAATGATAGACTGAAGTTTATTATATAAACTTTTATTTAAATAAAGTTAGCCATTATTTAATGACTCCAACAAAATAAATGTGCTCCAAAAAATAAAATTCAATATTTCTCTAAAATGCTTCAACCATTTTCATCATCGTTCCGTTTTGGTTGTCCAAATATAAACCTAGCAAAATTCCTCAACCGGATGTACTACTTTATTGAATGATTTTTTTTATTTCAAAATCGATTCCAGAATTTTCTTTGAAACTTGATATATTAACTACTTCATACAAAGAGCTACAAATTTGATTTGAAACATTTCTCCGGAAATTAATGTGGCTTTTGGGAAAGGGGAGGGGGTTTGCTTTCCACTATTATGGTTGATTATACAATTCTATCATCTAAATAATTCTATAATAAGAATAATTATATTAGAATTGGACAACTATAGTCTTTATAACTATGTAACTTGGAGTAAGAGAAAGTTTTGTGAGTGTTTCAAACCAGATTTTTTTACTTTCTCTTATACTGTAAGCAAGAGGAAGTGTTGTAATAAGTGTCAAATTTTCGATATCGAGTTTTTACCGGAAATATCCGTTTTGAGGTCACCTAGGTCCAAAAATGTGACTTTTTAGCAATTGGTCAGTGCCTATGGAACAGCATATCTCAAAAACGAAAAATCGCTGAATGTTCAAACTTAATTCGTTAAAAATGATACCAGGAGACCAGGAGAATAAGCTTTTCGTAAAAATCGATCAACCGGAAGTGTCACTTTACTGAATGAATTTTTCAGTTTTTTCTGATTTCTTTTTTTTCAAAAATGGCTCCAAATATTTTCTTTAAACTTTAAGTATCAAGTACACATGTACAAAAGAGCTACAACTTTTATTTGAAACATTTCTCCGGAAATTAACGTGGATTTTGAGACAGGAATGGGGTTATGTTTTCCACTAATGTGCTATTATAGTTTATTACACAATTCTATATCATCAGTATGCGCAATCATTTTTACCTTATTACTTTTTTCTGCTTCATTTTAGTTTCTTTTTAATTAATGTGTTAAAAAAACAAAACAAGTAAAGCTGAATTGCAGGAATGAAAGATCCTTTTCAACACTACTTAGCTATAGAACCATTAATGGAGAACAATATATTACAAAAACGTAACCCTAGTATATTGTATGTACTTTATGAAATTGGTCTCATCTAAAATTGTGGGAATTGTTCCAAATTAGGTGCAAAAAAAAAGTAATAATAATAATAATAATAATAATGAATTGAAGGGGTAGATTTTGCAACGCTCCTATGAGAAATATTATTATTAATTGCCGTCTAATTCACAATGGCTGAATGCAATAACTTTATTGCATTAAAATGGTTTTGCTGTTGAAAACAAGCCATTCACATATATTTAATTTGAGCCAATAATAGTCACTTTAAAACAATAAAGTAACAAAGAAATAAAACAGCAATCTGTCTTCAGCAGTGCTAATATTACGTTATCGTTCATGGAACGCGAATGTTATTTACCTCCACGCTTCATTTGGCAATATGATTTATGATAAAAAAGTAGGTTTTTATTAAATAACATTGCTTCTTGATTGTTGAACTCTATTAATTTTATTTAAATTAAATTTAAGACATAGCTTTCATTGAAACGATACAGATATTCTAATAGAATAAAATACCAAAACAATCTATTCCTTAAGAAAATTGAAATATTTATTTAAGTTCTGAGATTTTTATACGTCGTACCATGCTTATTTCTAAAGTGCCTGATTGGTTTTGGATTTTCATACATCGTCATAGTAAGGCTTCCATCGTCAAGATTGTGTAGAGAGTAGACTTGAAACACTTTTGTTTCTGTTACGGAGCATTAAACTGTAGTAGGTCAATCAGTCACCAAGTGAAGTGCTTAAGAGAAACATTAAGTTGAAGTCTGCTCTCTACAAGAACTTGGTAGCCTTACTATGATGATGGATAAAAATCCGAAACCAAACAGGAACTTCAGAAATATACATGCTGCCACGGATAAAAATCCCAGATGTTATCCAGCATTACGGACTCATCCATATATTCAACATTTATTTAAGTGTTTGCCCCAGCACAGAATCTCCATAAAGTCAATATTCCCGAGAAAATGTTTGAAATATTTAAAATTTTAAAGAAGAGATTACAGCACTGTACGTATTGTGTCAGCGTGTGGGGCTTGTAGAGCTGAGATTTCGCGTTTGTGTGTGGGGGGGGGGAGGAGAAACTGACGTCTTCAAGCTTCACCCAGGAGACACAATAAACTCTTGCCGTGGCGTGGGTTTTTTTAAGCCAACCCTCTCAGAATTTAATCTAATTAAACAAAAAAAAACTCTATGACGCAACAACCCATGAAGGGCCAAGGCTTGCCAGGGGGTGTGTGGTAAGCACGCCGCAGTTCCCACGCCGTTTAGTTCCGGCCTTCGCTACCTAGGGTGCTACTAACTGTAGCTTCCCACTTTTTATCACGATGCTGAGTCAACACCGGCTTTACCCTCACGGGAATCGAACCCTGAATTCTCGCATGAAAGGCGAGTGCGCTTGCCACTAGACCAACGCATGAGGACTTAATCTAATCTAAGTTTAAAGAAAATCATTGGGACAGTATTCTAGAGAGTTCCCGGAAACCACATACACACAAAGAAAAAAATTACATTCATTTTCACATTCAGATGACAAATTTTAGCGGTACTATTTTTTAGCTTGCCGCGTTTTTACTTTCTCTAACTGCTAGTACAAAGGGAAGTGTTGCGATCGTGTGAAAAAAATTTTTCGGAATTGTGATTGTACCGGAAATACTAAGTTTTGAGGTCCTCTGAGTACACAAAGAAAAAATGCTTTTAGTAAATGTATGTGTTTGAGCATATGTTTTTTTTTTGTGTAAGTACAAAATATCTCAAAATCGACAAATGCAGTATTCAAACTTAGTATTCCGCTTAGATACTTTAACGCATTACACATGCTGATCTTGGTCAAAATCCATCAACCGGAAGTCCTAATTATACTGAAGGTTTTTTAGCAACGTCGCTACAATTTTATTTGAATTTCGTATACTATTTACATACGTAAAAGCTTATTACTTTTTTTTTTGTAATATATTTTCAGGGAAAATGGATTTTTTCTGGATGTTTTCAAGGATTATTTGGATGTTTTCAACTTTCAAGGATTATTAATTATGAAGGGGGAAAAAAAAAAAATACGTATCAGTTTTGTTTGAAACATTTTTTTTCGTGAAAACGTTTGGTATTAGTGGGGTTCTATTGGATCACTCAGGTTTTTAAATTTAAACTTCCGTTACAAGCTTAGTTGGTTGGTTGACTGGACAGAGAGCGCTGTCATACAAGTCTCATTCACATGTACGCGAATCATGTACCACCCCTACCGACCTTTTTTTATGGCCAGCCGGACTAAATGTTTATAAACAATATAATTTTACAGAAAATTTGTTAATTAAATTGTATTATTCTAATAATTATAAGAAGAGAAAGATGTGAGAATGATTCATTCGAGAATTTTTTTTCTCTTCCAGTTATGCTGCTCAATACGCACAAATATATAACCCAAAATTTTTAACATTGGTCCTCTTACTTCGAGGACTTTGAAAAAAAAGAGGTTTTTTTCCCCAGTGGGAACTCAATTGCAAAAATCCAACATTATTTGAGTGTTGAAATCTTATTCAAATACAATTCTGTTGGGAAAAGTATGGTTATAGCTCTAGTGAGAAACACTCAAACAACTTTCTTTTGATGCAATAATTACATAGTTATTAATGCAAAATTTGCTTCAAACTTATCATTTATACTAAATATTTATTTGTCTTCGATATTATATCAATCAGAGCTTGATTAAAGGATTTTTTCTTTGTAGAAAGCATAACCTTATCCCTCCCCACCAAAGATCGATGAACGCCATGAGAGAAGTGTCTTCCCCTTCTAATTAGGATTGCAGGTTCCTGCCCTCTTAAGTTTTTGTAGTACAAAATTAGAACAATAATAATAATAATAAAACCGACGTGGAAAAATTATAATCCTGGAAGGTATGCGAGTGAACTTGGAAAGCCCGAAGTCGACAGCTCGAACGCATGGTTATACCGAGGTTACTTGGAGGGGTTTATGATGGCAATAAACGATCAAGTAATAAACTCAATGAACTACTGCCGGTATATATTGAAGGATAGCAGCATTACTGATGACTGGTGTCATAGTGACATAGACATTATGTCATAGTGACCGGGAGACGATTCAACACGTGACGCCAGGCTGTCGAGCCATAGCGCAGACTCTATATAAAGCCAGAGACGATAATGACGCCAAGCAGATCCATCAAAGACTAGCACTGAATAATGGATTACTTAAAGAATCCACATCATATTATAAGTATCAGCCAGCAATCATAATGGAGAATGAAAGCTGCAGACTTTATTGGGACAGAAGTGTGATACCAGACCAACATATCTCACACAACAGGCCAGATATCATCCTATTAGAAAAAGAAAAGAAAACTGTGCATTTAATAGAAGAGGCGGTCTCTTACAGTGAAAATTTGTCGTCCACCTACAACGACAAAATTCAGAAATAGATCCAGCTTTCTAACGAAATTAAGCAAATGTGGAGGAATATGGGGATTGTAAGATTAGTCCCAATTGTTCTTTCACAAACAGGCGTGATTCCTACTTCTCTGAGGAGAAATATTCAGTCGCTGTCTATTGACGAAAATTTATACGTTAATCTGCAGAAGTCAGCCACATAGTGCGACATTTTTTAGGTTTCTAATATGAAATAGTTAATTTATATAGCTGTCAAAAAAATTCTTAGCTATATAATCCCCAGGATCTCACTGAGAATATGTAATAATAATAATAATAATAATAAATAATAATAATAATAATAATAATAAGAATAATAATAATAATAATAATAATAATAATATAATAATAGTAATAGTAATAAAAATGCTTTTTTGATGAAGTAAATATTGTCGTTATTTTATTTTTATTACATAAGTAAAAAAAATTTCGTAATATCAGTACGTCCGAAGTTTTCATCTAAATCCTAAAAGTAACATTTTGAGCGCACTCCCCTCTGCTGGATGAAAAAAGTAAACCGCTTCATTATTTACTTAACAACGGTACTAGATTTATAAGAAACAGATGTACGGGCGGTACTGTACGGGTGTGGGTAGACAATGAATAATATTGCGATGGGGACAAATATGTATGAAGAAGTGAAGTAGTGAAGAGTGGTACATAAAGCTGACGTAGTAGGAGAAGATATCAACAAACATCATCCTGAAGGTTGGTGAATGGTCCAAGGACGATCTGGGCAAGATATTCTCCACCTCTTCTTGTTTCATTGGAAACAGTGGTGATTGTGTGTATATTATTTGTATAACTGTGTAGTTTAGTGTATAGGTTATAGTGTATTGCAGGGGGTGGGGAGAGATCACGTTAGAGAACATGACCCTCTTCTCTCTCTTGAAAGAATCATGCATGACTTTTAGAGTAATAAAAAAAAAAGAAAAAAAAAAGGTGATATTCATGCAATATGCAATTTGAAAGAATGCACTGAAGTAACCAAAACGTAAGATTTGTAAGTAACCACATTCACTGCTGCTGCAACCTACACCATATCAATAATTGTAGGAAATTTGAATACAATACGTTTTACAATGTATTCCCATTTTGAAATCTTGTTGTGTCATAAATTATAATCATTTATTCATTTTTCACAATTCAATGAAGAAAAATTATGTATAATGTATTTTTTTTTATTCTAAATCTATATATTATTTAATAGCCGACAAAATATGGAGGAGGCATTGTCAAATTGTCTTTTTTTCCCCTTTTACAGCTAGTTATATTATCAAATAACAATTGTCAACTTTTCTTAGAATTCAGAATCATTACTATATGTGAATTGCCATAAATATTGTCATATTTATGAGGCGGAATCTTAAGAGAGAGAGACAATAGATCTTTAGAAGAAAGCGTTAATATCCCAGCGCCCATAGAATCTTCGAAAACCTCAATTTTCAAAAATTTCAATTTTTTTTTTTCCAAGTTTAAAGAAAACTGTTGGAGCTATTTAAATAAAAACAATGGTATTTCTTGTCAAACTAATTTAACAAAGCTTTAATTTCATATTGTCTCTGATAAGGTGAATACAGAATCTTCAATTTTTAAATTATACCAATTTTACTTAAATCTGATCACTTCTTCTTTTTTTTTCAGTCAGTAATAAGACTTGGTAATTCGAACTCGATATTTTACTGTTATTTTGAATGTTAAAATATTCAATTTGAATATTCTATATTTCATTAAATTAACAAATATCAATCAAATATTCAATCAAAATATTATTAAAATATAAATATTACAATAAGAAAATAGATATCCGGTATTTTATCCGTCTTAGCATGCATATTGGTTTTGTTCCTGACCGGTTTCGAATATTCAGAAATATGATATGATTCTGATATGTTTCTATAGACTCAGAAATATTTCGTTGAAGTGAACTCTCTACACGAACTTGGTGAATTTGCACTGTTCCGAAATCGGTCAGGAACAAAACCAATATATATGCTACTATGGATAAAATACCGGATGTTATCATCCAGCATTGCGGAACCACCCACATTTTCAACAGAAAATAAATAGCTTAAATTAAAACATAAACAAATTTAAATAATTCAAATAAATCTTCAATTCATTCAATAATGACATTTTTTTTTTTTTTAATGTTTCCAAATAAAAATGAAGGGTTCCTAGAAAAATGTTGTATTTTACTTCATTTATAGAAAGTTGTAACAGTTTTTTTATTTTTAATCGAATAAACTGTGAATATCTGGAGAAAAGAATAATTCTATTAAAAGGGAAGTATTGTTATTTTGACTTTAGCCGAAACACTCTTGTTAATTTTTTAGAAATATCACTTGCAGAATAGAGGCATTTCAAAATAACAATTAAATTAAGAAACAAATAAATATAATAAAATATGAAATCGCAAATTTTCTGTAAAATTTTATACGCGTAATTTGGAATTTTGAAACAAAGCTATTAGTTTAGGAATTAAGCTAAATATCAATTAAAAAAAAAAAACAAGAAAAATTGAACAAATTCGAAAATCTGGGTGGCATCTTTTTCCTTTAGTAATACCTCACTATTATGGAGATTTTAATATGAAAAGGTCACAAGAAATGGAAATCAAATTGAAGTAAAGGCAATGACTAATGATCTACATCTGATTGTAAAGAGTAATTTATGATCAAACACACGCGCGTAATCCTTCTAAAAAAGAGCACACACCTTGGTTGCAATCCAAAGATGAAAGAAAAAAAGAAGCAATATTCAAATCACCAATTATACATTTATATTTCTTTTTGTTTTCACTTCACTAATTATCACTTACCTTGTACAGCCAAGTCATCCTGTTGATTTGGATGAAGTTATAACCTGCTATATAGGTGAACTCCCCCTAAATCCTGATAAGAGGTGTCCTGGATGGTTTGGCCGCCTACCCAGGTTGATTAATAAATATAAAATGAATGTAAACTTTTTGATAAAAAAAAATTTTGGCACGTTTTGTACCCAGTAGAGATGTTAGTAAATGTGTTCCGTAAAGATGAACCTTACATACTTATATACCCGTCTTGCATAATACTTAGGGGGCTGGTTGGAGGTGAGGAAGTGGGGGCGTTTGGGGCGGTGCCCCTTCCACATTCAATTCGGCCCTCAATTCTTCTTCTTCTTCTTTTTTTCCAGAACTTCTCTGTCTTTATCTTTCACGTATTTTAAACATTTATTAATATTTTAGAGATTACTATAATAAACAAAAATTTCATTTAAATCATTTCTTTGTACGACAATATTTAATTTTAAACAATAAATATTCCTAAATTTTGTAATCTTCAAAACATGATCATGATGAAAATGCTTAAGCTGAAAAAAAAAAAAAATCTACTTTTGAAATGTTAGAAATCTAATAAATTAGAAATTCATGCATCTTTTTTTAAAAGTTATGTAACTTGATATCATAAATGAACATACTTATAAAATGAAGACTTCTTATATATGCAATTAGCTTTAAACTCTTATTTACCTTGTTTTAAGAATTTAAGAAGCTAAATAAAATCTTAGGAAAATTGTACTATATCTGCATAATAACGCTAATTTTGATCATTTATGAATGGAGGACATTTCCGCTGACAATGGCCTCAATATCCGGTAATTTATTCCAATATTTAAGGGAGCTTAATTAAGGATCGGCTAATCTTTTCAGTCATTAAAACAAAGCAAAATTATAGTAAAATCTGATTTGGAAGCCTTAAACGATTTTCTTTCATATTTCCGGTGCTAAATTTTATCATTAGGAAATGTTCTAAAATGCCATATAGATGTTCGACACTAGGAATGGACAATACTTTAAAATATACCTTACACAGTAATTTTATAAGAAACCTTTATTTTCAGTTTCCTCGAAGAAACATTTTGAATATAAGTGAAATATCTTTAAAAAAATTAAAAATAAAAGAAAACTGAAAAAAAAGAGTAAAAATGATATTTTCGGCAAAATGATTTTGACTAAAAATCTTTTCGGAACTCTATTTGCTACCCAAGCAATTTATCAACAAATATGGCTGCAACGAATTTTGGTTTTTGAGTTATATTGATTACTTTGTGGTTAGTAGCTATTATTAATTGGCTTATCAAAGTATTTTTTGACTAATTAGGGCCAAATAAATTCTAGAGATGTTATAAATCTTAAATTTGACAATTTTGACCGTAATCAGAAAGATGCGATTGCTAAGTCCAGCAATTCAAATTGACTATGTACTTGCCTGGAGTTATTCATAGTAATGTATATGATTACCGTTTTTATCTTCTTACTAGGTACTCCGACCACGCTTCGCTGTGGCTCAGTCTGATTTTTAGGCTTAACCATACGTTATTTTGATAATTTGTTTCGATGCTTTGGAATAAACTGTGTACTTATTCTTCTTTTGAGTGTACAAGGTACAGAAATTGGAAGGTGATTTTTTCCGTTTCCGGATTTGTAGGAGTAGTGCCGTACCGAGTTCGAGTAGTTGTCTTGAAAATATGGCAGCTGTTGGATCGTTTGAAGTTGAACTCTCTATTCGTTGTTAAATGAATTTTTTAACTGTGCTCCAAAGAGTTGAATATTTCAAGCAGGCATGCAATTCATCAGCTGTTGTTTGAGCGAGGTATCACTGGAAGCGTTGCCTGAAGTCACCGGCTAGTAACACCAATGCTCCACCATATGGAACCTAATTATTCGCAAGTCTTTCAATGTATGGTCTAATGCTATCAATGACTTCTTATAAGCCATTGTACCTCATCCCATAAAATGATTTTGCACGCCCGAAGAACCTTTCCCATTCCTGATGTTTAGAAATGTTACATGTTGGGTTTCTGTGAAGTGCATGTTTAAGTCATGATAGTTTAAGAGCTGAATGCGCTGTTCTACCTCCTTCCATCAACGTAGCAGCAATACCTGAAGAAGCAAGTGCTAACGCAATATGGCCGTTTGAACGGATTTTAGCTCGGAATTTCCCGTTTCCGTGAGAACTTCGGAATAGAGGTACTTATAAGTAGTTGAGAAAGAGGTTCAGAGAGAGAGCACGCCACCATCGCAACACGTCTGCGTTGTCTATTTCTGCCAAACTCGCGAAACGCTCGGAATTTCCCGTTTCCGTGGAAACTTCGGTCTAAAAAGTAATATAAACACTCTCATATAGAAATGCAACGTTGTGTAAAAATTTCAAGTCAATCCATCGAATACTTTTCGAGTTTTGCGGCCACAAACATACGGATGCTGAATTTTTATATATATAGATTATTATTTTGAAGTCGTTTGGCCGAAATTAATTGAAATGCTACTACTAAAGAAAAGTGTTATACTAAAGAATGCCGCATCGAATTCGCGCAGACCTTTAGAAAAGAATTTTGCAAACTTGAGCTTTCTCCCCGGAGGAGTAATTATATAATGATAAGATTTAGATACTTTTAGAAATAATTACAAATAGCGCCGCATATGATCTCAATATATATTTCCAGAATTGTTAATAAAAATTATTTATTCTTAATAAATTGGATTGGATGGAGAGTGGAAAACATCACGGATTTTAAACCTAATAATATTTGTGGGTTTGCACATAATTTACGAGGAAATCCAGCATATGCTATTCTCCTGATACGCAACAGGATGGGTTGGTGTGAAGTGCTTTTCCGAATGTTAAGGCGATTAAATAAATACCTAGGAGCCAAGTTTACGCAATATAGCTGCCGGAAGTAGGTGCATGTTTGCGCTTAACAAGATTCTGAAATCTAATAATCTCTTTGGAAAGCATGAATGAATGTTTATAAAACCGTCATCCGGGTAGTAGTAATGTATGCTTCTGAAACCTGGATACTGAATTAGAGCGAAAGCAACCTGCGCCAAATGTGGAAAAAAGTGAGTGTTACGAAAGATTTTTGGACCGAACTGAGTAAGTGATCTATGGAAAATTAAAAGCAACACAAAATATGGAGCTGCATGCATCACCAGATTTGGTTGCCAAAGTGAAAGTAAAATGGTAGGAATGGTTGGGACATCTAGAGAGAATGGATATGGATCGAAGAGTTGAAAGCTATATGAGAATCAACCAGAAGGTAGAAGACCTAGAAAGTGGTGAAAGGGGGCTCAGGATAGAAGTGTCTGGAAATTAATTACTAAAGGATGGGCTGTCGAGCAAGAAACAAAGGTGAATATGGGCTGATTTTGACCTGGAAGTTCGTCAATTTTTGGTAGTCTTACAGCTCGGTCGGCGCAGATATGTGGACATTAATAAGACCTTTAATTACTTTATCTCCTTGAAGAACAGATTTGCATATTGGCAGAAACTGATATGTTGATTGAAGAAATGCTCGTGTACCTATATTGTTTGCCACAATTTATATTTGCACGATTATTGCAGGAGACTTATAAGGAGTTGAGGTCAAGAGAGCGACTAGAGAAAGAATGTTGGGCTAAGATAACTTCTTGGCTGTAGATTGATGAACAAATCAGAGATTATTGTATAAAATTTAAGACTTTTTGGATGCTTAATGATGCCTATTAATTTGTTGTCTCATTGAAAACTGTTCGTATTATTGTAAAGACTATTAAAGGCTGTTTTAAGATTCGTTAAAAACTCTTACTTGATGACTTGTACGTTGTTTTATACTGGTTGTATATCGGAACTGTTTTAAGACACATAAACTCTCTGAAGACTGTTTTAAAGTTATTAAAACCGTTTGCTTATTTACTTCTTGAAGATTGTTTAAAGACTTGTCTCGTTGAAAAGTGCTTCAACTTAGATTCCGTATGAAGCTCAAGTATTTTTTATGAATTCTTGGGATGGGTGGAGGGGTATATTGAGCGGAGTTTATTATTTAAACTGATAGTCAAATCAAGTCTGCTGTCACTTAGGAATGTCAGATATGCAATACACAGTATCCGTAGCGCTGTACTAGGGTAGTGATAAGTAGCGTAATAACACTAATGCTGTCTTTAAAATTGATAAGAAACGACGGATATGTCCGTCATCTATGGAAAAATTTTCAAAATTACAAATAAAAATGTAACCTTTCATTGCGTTTTTTGGGGATAGAAATCCTCATTTTAGAATAGTCCTATTCAAATTTGTAAAAACAGTGGTGGATTAGGCAAATATGTGGCCTATAGCGTTTAACAAAAACCTCTTAACTTAAAAATGCACACTAAAAATTAATTAATATTTAAAAGGTTCTAAAATGTTTATGTACTGGTCCATGTATACAAGTTCATTCCTGAAAGTAATTAAATAAATAATGTGGACGGATTTGGTATTTAATTAATTTATTTGCATAAAAACCAATGTAGGCCAGATAATTCAACGCCAATAAACAGACCAACATAGTATGATTCAAAATTGTATTTTTCTCACTTGGCTATATCTGATTTGGACTGTCCCAAAAATTAGCAAACATTGAAGTAATCTATGAGCTTTATGATTTAATCAAAGATTTTCAATCCTAAACTGATAAGTTTAAGACTTATTCCAGTTGTTCTTAACCTTTAAAGAAAACCAGAATAATAATAATATAATAATAATAATACTTTATTTTGACATTATACAAATAACAAAAGAAAAGAAATATAAATAAGAAAATAGAACATGTGAAATTGAAAAATAAACAAAGTATTAAATAGCATGGCAATAGCCGTCTGCCAGAGTTTACTACATAGTTTCCAAAAGAAAATGAAAGAAAAAAGTACTGAAAGTATTACATGAAAAATATAATAAATAAAAGTATCTTACTTGAATTAATAAACGAAAAGAATAAGAATAATTACACAAAAAATATAAATGCTAATAAACTAAATCAAAATCCAAAACCGAACAGTAAGAGTATTTTAAATGAACTGCTATAAGAAAATATAAAAAATAAAAATTACTAAGGAAGATCTGAAATCCATTCATATCTTATTCTCCAGGCATGGCGAGCATATGAAATCAAGGTGCAGCATGAAACCTTGTCAGTTAAATAATTTATAATTTCGCATCTGTTAAGAAAGCCTTTACCAAAATACAGACATCTAAGTTCTGAAAGAAGAGGACACTCACCCAAAAAATGGTACAAGTCTTCTCGGGCATTAGAATTACAAAGAGAGCACTTCTCAACATCTGGGTCTCTTTGTAACCATGGTCTATAATTTAGGAAAAGTAACTCTCCCCTAAGTTTGAAAAACCAACGAAGATCACGAAATTCTAAGTCATTAAAAAAAGACATAGTAGTCAAATCTCTATGGTCAGAAATCAACACTCTGTAAAGAAGAAAACGATCAGAAATTGTTGCACGATTCACAGCCTCCCCAAGGCGAGTGGCCTCAATTTCAGATAAAAGAGCAGACAGAGCGACACTCCAATTAGGAAGACTTTCTAGGGAGCCGGAGAAATTTGAACTGTGAAGACGAGATAGGGTGAGCCAGTGTTTAAACCAGAATATGTTTTTCTTTATTATTTGAAGAGCGGTGATCTTAGGAAGGCGAAAATCATCCATCGACAGGACCTTAAGACAGTATTTAATATGCAGCCTCAGAGTGAAGGAATGAATAGAGCCCAAAGCAGTCTCAATGATCAACATATAATTGGGGGTACAAGAAGGCAAAGCAAACAACTTTTTAAGAAAAAAGCGTTGGAATTTTTCCAAACAGTCATAAGCTTGAAAGCCCCAAATCTGACATCCGAAACACACGACAGCCTGCGAAACACTGTTAAAAACTTGGAGTTTTGCCTTCAAAGGGACATTTTTATTCAGGATAAAACTAGACCAGATCGTGTTTACGCCCAACTTAGCTGTGGAAATCTTACTCTCAAGATGAGGAAGGAAGGACAATCGGGGAGTCAGGACAATGCCGAGATATTTGTATCTATTAACGATTTCGATCCGTTGTCCTCCATAGAACCATTTCTCCGAAGAAGATAATCTACCACCGTTTCGAAAAACCATTATTTTAGACTTCCTGAGGTTCACAGTGAGATTCCACTGATCACAGTAGGACTCGAGAATTTTAATGTTTCTCTGGAGGGAAATCGGGTTGTCGGCTATTAAAACGATATCATCAGCATATAGTAATATGCTAATCCTGACCCCATCGACGATCACCCCCCCCTCCAAGAGCAAGTGTAAATCATCCACGAAAAGTGCGAACAGAATTGGGCTTAACAAACAGCCCTGCCTAACACCCGAGCCCACACAGAAAGGCTCAGATATCCCAGCGGCACTACGAACTGACGAAACTGCACAAGCATACAACGCCTTTATTACATCGATAAACTTTGTCGAAACCCCTAGATTAAATAATTTTAAAAATAATGAGCTATGATTTACTGTGTCGAAGGCTGACTTGAAATCAATAAAAAAACAATATAATTTTTTGCCTCTAGTTAATAATTTAAGTTTGATTAAATTAGTGAGAATAAAAATATTATCAATTGCGGAGTAGCCGCGTCTAAATCCAGCTTGGAATTCACATAGCAGGTTATTAGTTTTGACGAACTTTTCAAGTCTGGAAAGAAGAAGGGCTGTAAAAATTTTGGCTAAAGTATCTAGACAAGAAATGCCTCTATAATTATTTACATCATTAATATCACCATTTTTAAAAAGAGGAAATATAATGGAATGGCCAAATGAGTGAGGCAATAGGCCTAAATCAAAAATATAATTGAAAAAAGCCAGCATTCTATCAACAAAGCAAGAAGGAGAGAATTTATAGAATTCATAAACTATGCAATCTGGCCCAGGAGCCTTGTTACATTTGAGGTCAGTAAGAATAGGTGTAAGTTCATCTAATGTAAAGGGCGAATCAAGAATAGAAGAAGTAATAAAAGGGGCAGCAAATAAGGTAGGAGAAACCGTAGGAGGGTTTAATAAATTTTTGAAATGGGAAACCCACTTCTCCATAGATATGTTCCCACAAACGAAGTTCTTTTGGCGAAGGCGATTAACAAGTTTCCAAAATTCTTTGGAGTCAGTGGTAGCCTTAAATTGAGCATAGAAAGAAGAGAAGTACTCACTCTTAGCGTTTCTACAGAGCATTATATAAACTTTTTTTGCCTCATGATAAGCATTCTTCGCTATTAGAGAATTAGTTCTTCTAAATAGATTCAGAAGTTTGAAAGATTTTTGCCTCGCCCTGAAACAGTGATAATTAAACCACGGGTTTTTACGGCGATGTTTTAAGAAAGAAGAAGAAGAGAAACGTGGACAAGATCTTTTGACACAATTCCTTATGGAATTTGCATACATTCCAGGATCTCCAGGAAAATGCACTATGCTGCTAAGTTCTCTCTCGAGCTTTTCTTTATAAACATCTCTATCATTATCTCTCCAAATTAGCTGTGGGAGTAAAGGTAAAACAAGGCTGTCATCAACACACCCAGAGGAAATTGAAAGAGAAAGAGGCAGGTGATCAGAAAATATTTCAGACAGAATAGCAAAGTTATTAATAAGAGGGAGACAATCCAATGAAACGCAGCATAAGTCAATAACTGAACATCCCAACGCCCCCACAAATGTAAAGTCTCCTTCTATATCATCAGGAAAACGGCCATTCAAAATCACCAGACCATAATCGTCAGCGAGTTCAAGAAATTTAGTACCACTGCTGTTCACCACTACATCTCTAGACCTCCTTACATGAGAGCATTTAATATTATTTAAAGATAAATCATCAGGAAGAGACTGCAAACTGCCGATCCTGACATTAGCGTCTCCGAAGAGTATCAAATTTGTGGAAGGAATCACTTGCAGTAGTTCCTGAAGGCAAGAGAAATCCTGTTCCCAGCTGTTACAGTTTAAATAAATGGGAACTACATATACCAAAACACCGTCCCGTTTAATGCAGATTAGCGAATAATCTGAGACAGACGTAAAATAAATATTATGACATGAACGTTTGAAGGCATAAAGCTTACCTCCACTCGCTCTACCATGCCTGGAAACTTTCTTCGCTGACACCCAAGACAGATTGTAATCTGAAAAATACTTATTAAAAAAATCAAACGATTTCTCCATTGCAAAAGTCTCTAAAAGGATGAATACATCATATTTTTTTAAAAGATTAAGAAAAGAACTATCATCAACTTTGGATTTCAGCCCAGCTATATTGTAACAGATAATTGAAATAAAGGTTGTATTAAACGATAAACTGTTAGAAATGTTCTCACAGACGGCAGGAGTACTTCAGGATGATCTACCCTGTGGCGGTGGGTTGAGAAGACTGGAGGAGGCTTCAGTATCCGAAAAGTAGTTCTGTTGCAAAGTGTCTGTGCAAAGGGCATTAATAAACTGCGAGAAGTTCCCACCTACCAAAGAGTTAAGAGTTGCAACACCATCCACATCTGCAAGGCGTAAGCCCTCCTGGAATGACCATGTAAATTTATGTCCTTCCACCAGTAAGAAATTCGTGCGCAGTCTTACATTAATCTTGCTATTCACTCTCATAATTTCTCTTCTCAAAAGAGATAATTTGGTTCGTTTTTTCCTGGCTGCCATAGGAAGGTCTGGGTGAACCACAAAACCTGTTCCTCTTAGGATTCTTGAAGATTTAAGAATATTAATTCTATCTTGTGAGCGGGAAAACGATACCAGTAACAAAAAACTAAAATCCTCACAAAGACATAAAAAATTGAATATGCTCAGAAACTGTAAGTATTCCTTAAGGTATAGAAACAACTTTTGAGACTGAACAATTACCTAAGTAATCTGGCTAGCAAAGTTGGTATTGGCTTGTAGGAGTATTTTCGCATTATATTGAGACTAGACTTGTACATAGGCAAAAACTTGGCCAAAAATTTTGTGCCATGATTTACTGTGTGACTTCAGCAAACAATTTAGCCGATTTCATGTCAGTTTGAAACAATTAGTGTTAGTGCTGGGCTTTTTTGCTGTTAGCAAATTTCATCATTATTTCTTTCGTAGAATTAATATTAAGTAAGGGAGCTTCCCCCCAGAAAGATATCTAGCCTATACTCTAGACTCAACATTGTTCTTTCAAAGACAAATTCTGTCTAATTGTTATTAAAGTTTTGGCGATTGCGGAACAATCATTTAAACAAATACCCCCGCATGGCACAACAGCCCATGAAGGGCCAAGGCTTGCCAGAAGGCGATTTGAGAGGAGGGGCATGTGGTAAGCATGCCGCAGTTCCCACGCCGTTTAGTTCTAGCCTTCGCTACCTAGGGCGCTACTAATTGTAGCTTCCCAGTTTTTATCATGTTGCTGGGTCAACACCGACATTGCCCTCACGGGAATCGAACCCTGAATTCTCGCACGAAAGGCGAGTGCGCTAGCCTCTAGACCAACGCGTGAGGACTTTAAACGAATAGCGTACAATAATTATCAGGTTGAAAAAATCATCAAAAATTCCAAAGTCAGTGTACATCAAAAATTACCATAAGATTTATTTAAATCATCTCTTGTATCTATTGTTTATTTTATCTCGACCCTTAACAAATTGTTATGTATGATTAGGGGGGTGGGGGTAAACAAAATTGGTACCGATAGAAAAAGCTGTTTGTAATTTCAAATGCCAATAATTTTTATGGAATAATAGTTATGGAAATAAAATTGGGTTGAATAAACAATATGAAAAATTATAATTGCTAATTAATGTTGCTTAAGACTTTTTTACTTTCTCTTACTCCTAGTAAGAGGAAGTATTGTAATCGTGTCAAATTTTCGATATCGAGTTTTCACCGGAAATATCCGTTTTAGGGTCCCCTAAGTCCAAAAAAGTGGTTTTTAGCAAATGGTCTTGTGTGTGTGTGTGTGTGTGTGTGTGTGTGTATGTATATGTATGAACAGCATAGCTCAAAAACGAAAAATCGTAGAAAGTTCAAACTTGATATTACGTTTAGGTATCACCATGGGATCTGACGGTGCGTTATGTGTCAATATTCCTCAACCGGAAGTACCACTTTACTAGTTGTTTTTTTTACGTTTTTGCAATTTTCTCAAAAATGGCTCCGAAGATTTTCTTTAAACTTGCTATATCAACTACACATACAAAGAGCTACAACTTTTATTTGAAACATTTCTCCAGGAAAATTCATTTAAGGGCACTTCTGGGGGAGGGGTGGGGTTAGGTTTTCATCTTAACTGCTGTTTCAGTATATTAGACAATTCTGTCATCTAAATAATGTTAATTAGAATTAAATATGTTGTTGAAATTCCGAGTTTGAAAAAAAATAGATAACCGGAAGTGCGTTTTTACTGAAATATAATTTTCAGTTTTCTGGTATTTTCTCGAAAATGGCTCCAACGATTTTCTTTAAACCAGCGTTGTTAACTATACATATAAAGAGCTACAACTTTTATTTGAAACTTTTCCCCTGATAAATTCATTTAAGGGGACTTTTGGGGGAGGGGGGTTATGTTTTTCTTTAAAATGCTATCACAGTTGATTATACAATTCTGTCATCCAAATTGAAATAACTAGAAATTAATATATGACCCAAATTCCGAGTTTCAAGGAAATTAGTAAACCGGACAGTGTTTTCACTTTTCGACGAATTTCATTAAATTTGGTACACTATTTATAAAATTTGTCAATTATAATTCTGAGTACTGGAGTAAGAGAAAGTTGTGTGAGTGTTTCACATCAGATTTTTTTGTAATAGGAAATTGTTAATTGTTTTAAAGAAAGTAATTCAATTATTTGAATAACTGGTCAATGGTTTTTAAAAAAGTAAAAAACTTTTATGTTAAGCAATAAAAAAAAAAGGTAAAAAGAAATAATATTTTTATTTATTTAACGTGTTTATCATGGATAATTAATATAGAAATCTAGCAATAAGAAGTCCCGAGAAGTAAATAAATATGGACTTCCTTTTCAAGTCCATTTACTTGACATCTTTTGGATCAAACCATAAATTACATTTGTAGTTATTTCAACATAGCGTTGTTAATAGAGAATTTTTGTTAACGTACATATTGATATATTGCCTTAAAAAAATACTGAACAACTTTCCATGGTACCTTAAAAGGTAATCTATAAACAATCTAAAATGTATAAATTCAAAAAAAATCAATGGCTCGATATAATTTATTTTTTTCTCTTATTATCACTTATAAATTATTTTAAAGTGTGAAGTTTGTATTAATTTATATTCACTTTTTTTTGTGTGTAAAGTTTATTCACAATGGCTGAAGATAGGATAGGGTTTCTGTAGGTTTCATTCTCTAATTTAAATATCTATTTCCTCATCTCACATCATATCTGTCAGAAAATTTGTGGGCGAAACTCCTACCTAAGGAGTGAAAAAAAAAAATACCTTAATCTTTCGTCACTCTAGGATCACTATAATCAATTCTTTCTTTAGGATGGTAAGTTTAAAGTAGTTACTATATTTATTTGAAAAATATATATAGATATAATATATAATATATATATTGTCTTGACCTTCTAATTTTTGAGTGTCTTCAACATTGGCTTTACTCATTATACAATTGCATGAATTTTATATTAGACATGATTCAGTTTTCTTTCACTTGTTTCATTATTATGTTTCAATAAAATTTTATTTCTGTACACAATATTTTTATATTGTATCAGAGATATTTTCCGTGGTAACCTGCTTCTTTTTTGTGGTCATTGACCGGTTTCGTGTGTCGCCCATCATCAGGATGCTTGTTGTCACACAGTGTGATAAGTGATAACATAGATTTGCCCAGAACAAATTTAGTTGATACACTGACTGGTCTTTAAATGTTTTTATTTGGGTCTAACTAGGTTACGAGGGTGATGGTAACTGAGTGGGAAAAAACACATGATTCGGTCTTTAAAGGGGGCATATTGTACCCTTTAAAAATGGAAACATCCAACACGTGGGGGTGTATAACTTAAATACTGTTTTGAAGGAGATTTACTTTATAATTAATTATCCATACTATCTTACTATTATATTTATTTATTTATTTATAACTGCGCAAAATAACACTATGTCAGCCGTGTACATAACACAGTCAACCACAACAACTTTTAGATTGTACTTACAAATTTTATAGAAATTTCTTATGTTTTGAGTTCGAACAATATGTTCATGTGATTGATTGCATGTACATATATTTCTAAACAAATTTATGAACTTAGAACTTTTATGTTTCTTTGAAAAACTTTGCGGAAAAATTAAACTTAAGTTTATTTAAAATAAGTTCTGAATAACCTTCAATTTTATATTTTAATAATTTATAGTTACAAACTTTTTGGCAAACAAAATTGTTTAAGATCTGGTCAACTATTGTTTACAAACTTGTACGACTTTTTCTCTAGCTTTGGATCTTTTCTTCCCTCCCACCCCACACACACACATTTAGTAGATAAGTTTAAACAATGTTAGACAATAATTTGTAGTTTGGACAATGTGTTGGAGGACAGTGGATAGACCTCGCTCAATACCTGCTGTCAGCTGTCACGCGGTCAAGGACACGGCATACTGATAAGTGTTGTGCTCTTGCTTAGTAAAGATTATTTTGCGGTTGCTTGTTTTTTTTTTTGGGAGGGGGCATATCTTTCGTCGACAATCATTATACGTAACAGAGTGGATTTGAAAATATTGGCTAATAATATAAAACAAAAGTTTTCGATATTGAATTAAAAAAAACAAAAAAACTTTGATATAAAAAAAAAAATGCCAAAATTTTCCTCTTCTTAACCCATGAATATATTATTTTTCATCTCTAACTAGGTCGTCAATGATTTTCTTTTGGAGAGAAAACGTAGAGAATTTCTTGCAGTTGAGAATAGTTTCTCCGTGAGTCAATTTTAGCAACGATCTTCTGAAGCATTTGTAGAAAATCTTTCGATGTTAAATAGTAAAACTTAAGAAAGCACTATTTATTTTCAAATTTTAACTTTTCAAGCAGAATAAATTTGTATTTCTGCTTCTAGTTTGCATCAAAACAACATCTTTGACCATAATGTAACGTTATAAAGAGTCGAAATAATTGACTCTTGTCTAACTGTGAATGTGTACCTATTTCGTCTATAAGTGTGGATTGCCTTATTAGAACTTTAAGATTAGAAGAAATACAAAATATTAGAATGTTTCATACCAGATGTTATTTATTAACATTTTTACATTCATTCCTTCATTCAAAATCGTCTCCTGAAACTCCTCTCCACTGTCATCTTAATCCACTCTGCCGCGAATTAGCCTCTTACTATCCATCCATACATTACAGGCATAAAAGACTGAAACATATCCTCTCGTAATATTTTTCCTAAAGCTGCAGGTTTTTCCCCGTTTTCCTCTTTTTTGGCATATTGTACCTCACCTTATCCCAAAAATCACTATACAAACAATGTAGGAAGGCTATCATGTAATTGGAACTTCTATTTATTTATTGTACATATTTGTAAATTTGTAATAAAGTTTTGATCTTTCTATCTAACGATTTTACAAACACAAATATAATGGAACTAAAGTTCCTTAAGAATCAAAAACCTTTGACAAGTTCTGAAATGCAGTTTATAGTACATTTTGATTTAAATATTTCGTTAAATTAATTGTATTTCTTCTCTTTTGATCAAGATTATAAATGAATATTCATCTAATAGATAAAATGTATACATTATTTTCAGAATTTTGTTGTAATTTTTTGACATTGGCTTCAATGGATAAAAAGATGTTTATTTAATCATAACCTTACCCCAAGAAACTTACATAATCAATGACGTAAATGTTTACATTCTTTAAAAAGTATACCCGACTGTTTGTATGTATTTTTTGTACTTAAAATTAAGATAATTTGAAAGTGAATATCAACGTATACATATTTTGAAGTTGTAGAATTCATAAGGGAAAGGGATTTAGCTCAGTGGGAGCCGATGGGCAGACAACCACGCGGGTTCGAGTCTAGGCAGTGCTGCAGTTAGATTTTCTCTTCTTAGAGCTGTTATGTTTGTAATGAAAGAATTGTCTTACTGTCTGAATAATGGTCTTTGGAGACAGTGTGGCTCCTTAGCCAAACATCTGGACATATTGCTAAAGGTCAACCCAGGCCCTGTGACAGACATGGCCTAGGATAGCATCTGTCCAACATACAACTTCGAGGTTCCATTTCGGGTGTTCCTAGGTTCTAGGGCGGAATGGTCCAAGGGGTGGGAAAAACGCTACCGGACAGGACCTCTGTGGTTCACAGATGGTTCTAGAATGGAGTGTGGGACTGGAGCAGGAGTATACGGAATGAGCCCAGAGGTACTCATTGAGAGGCCTTTGGGCAGGTATTCCACTATATTCCAGGCTGAAGTGTTTGCCATTAAGGTCTGTGCCGAGGAGAACCTGCGTAGAGCCCCAAGGGGCAAGGTCATACGCATTTGCTCGGACAGTCAGGCTGCACTGAAAGCCCTAGAGGCTTACAGAACTACCTCATCCCTGGTGAAGGAATGTCGAGAGGCATTGTCGAGACTCTCCAGGCACAACAAGGTACAGCTGTTGTGGGTGCCTGGACATGCAGGGGTTGAGGGTAATGAGACAGCTGATCAACTGGCCAGGAACGGGGCCAACACTCCGTTCATTGGTCCAGAGCCGGTCCTGGGAATAACTGGCGGAGCAATTCGTGCAGCGATTAGAGAGTGGGGTCGCAGTAAGCATGAAGAGCTCTGGAGGAGGAGCCCGGGTGTTATACACAGTAAAAGGATGATGCCAGGACTGTGTAAACGAAGAACCCAAATGACTCTTAGTCTGAGTAGGAGCCAGATTTCTCTGGTGACGGGACTATTTACGGGTCATGGTGGGTTCAGGAAACATCTGTACAAGGTAGGACTCATTCGAGCGGAACCCTTGTGCAGACTATGTCAGGAAGAGGAGGAAACGGCCTCCCACCTGTTGTTCGATTGCGTTGCAATAATCAAATTGAGGTATGAAACCTTTGGTACTTTGCGACCTGAGGAGATAGTAGCTCAAAATGACCTGGTGGTGAAGGTCCTCAAACTCCTTAGGGAGGGAGGGTTTGTCTACTAGGAACTATCGGGGGTGGCACAATAAGCCTCTGTTGGCTGCAGTGCCGGGATATAGCCCACCCGAGGTTGGATAATAATAATAATAATAATAATAATAATAATAATGGAATAAATAAAATGAAATAAATAGTCATGTTTGTATGTTTGTAAATCATTTAAAACAATTACTATTTTGTTATTGTTGTTTGGTTGTAAGCTTTTGAGGTATTTTGATTGTATTAAACAAGATGGTATTAAATTGGCTTCTCAAACGAATATTGTTTGTTCATTTATTACGTTTTGTTTTCATGTCTTATATTGTACCTTTCGAGTTATACAAGTATGACCAGTTGTCATCCTTTTGTATCCGAGTGTATCAACGTTAATGCGTGGAAAAGTCATCTGATTATGCTCGTTTACGTTTAGTTGGTTGGCGTAGTTAGAATTAGTTTTGCGATATTTTGTAAGATCGTATGTTTCCGAAAATTCCCTGAATTTTCTGCCAGTTTGACCAATGTAGATAACGCAACAGTCTGGGCATGTGCATCCACCTAAGAGTAGCTCAGTATGAATACACATTTTGTTGCCTAAATTACTGTTTTGCTGATCACTTCACAAAAAAAGTTTGTATGTGGCAAATTTGTTCGTTTCTGTTTAAGGTTATTTTTATTAATGACGTGCATTGTTTTTACTAATTTGTTTACGATATTCGTATTGTAGCAAATGCACTTGGCTGTGCTTAAACTGTTTGAACTTCTTTTTTGTGGTTTCTAGTGAGGGGTGTGTTCCAACCGTTAAAAAATGTTTAAATGCGAGATCAGTGTTTACATGTGAAACTTATAGATTGCAGTGAGTTCATCATCCCAAACAATTATTCACACATCAATAGACCAAAGTTTCCCTCCAGCTCTGACGAAAAAGGTTGTTGTGAGAAAGATATCCATTTACAATCTGATTGCAGATGTAGGGGTAGTGAACCCCCACCACTCATCCACACTAGCGAGTGAACCCCCACCACGCATCAGAGAGAAAGAGCCCCTCTCGAGAGAGAGGAGAGGAGAGGCCAGTTGGATATATATACGAGAGACAGAGTCAAAAAGGAGATATTCTGTTCACAGTCTCACACTTGAATTGTACACATCGTTTAGCCACGTCAGTCAGTCTGTTCAGTTCTTGTAGTGTAAAGTATACAGTCCTTGGCAGTCAGTCATATACATATATATCAATTATATATCTTATACCGATATTGAGGTGTTATTTATCTATCAACGTCTACAACCAACATCTCCTCCTACAACCATTACACAGACATTTGCATTCCCTGATTTTCCGTAGTCAAGCAAATCCATCTTGAACCTTAATGGAATATGCCGGACATTTCCAGAATGTAGGAAGTACTGATTTATCACGCTTAGCGGCCTGGTGTTCTTCTGCCCGCTGAACACCATGACTAATACAAGAATATAAGATCAAATTTCTTTTTTGAGCTATATCACTTACCTGTAAACACTGAATACACTGAATACCTGGTGATGCTTATTACATAAAAAATTCCACCATTTCTAAAGGTGAACCAATGACTTATATTTTTTAGTCCATATGATGAAAATATCTATTTGTTCTGCTTTGCCGAAAAATTGCATATTCGTAGTTACATTCTCTTATAGCAGTAAGAAGAAGAATTACGATCTTGGAAGAAGAATTACGAAGAATGATGAAATCTTCCTAGGGAAATTTATTTCTTTGGAGGTGCCGGGAAGCAGCAACGGTTAAGCTTTTTATTGTAGTGCTTCTTCACTACGGTTTATGATTCTGTCACCTATATAATGTTTAAATACATTAAAAGCATTACTAGAATTCCAAATCTGAAGAAAAAGGACATCCGAATAGGTGCCTGTGCAAGGATAGGGGCCTGTACAAGGATAGGGGCCTGTGCAAGGATAGGGGCCTGTTTTTGATTTTTTTTTTTTCTTTGGCCCTAGCTAACCAACATTTTGTTCGTTTCATTAACAACAGCCAAACTTGACCATTTTTATATTGATATTCAGAATAATTTATCAGAATCGGATATACAGATATAAGCCATGGTGATCAGACTACCGGTGTGCACAATGTTATCTAATTTATAATTAAATCATTTACACAATTAGAACATATTTCAAATATTGATTGGATTTTCATTTTGATTCAAAAAAAAAAAATATCACAATTATAATTTTTAGAGAAAATTTCAAAAAATGTCTACTTAAATAAATTATCAGCCAGATGGTGAAATATTTACATTACTTCAATTTTTTCTTTATGCTTAAAGTTTTTTGAAATTCAGCCTATTTGAAGCCTCTCAGAATGATGTGTATTATAAACAAATAACTCAAAAGTAATTATATAGATGTATTTTCAAATATACATTTTATCAGTTCTATATTTAGAATTACACATTCTATATACATGTTTTTTTAATTAATCTTAATTTAGTTAATTCTTAATAAATATATAAATTATATAAATTTTATTATTAAAATTATTAATATCTCACATTAATCTTATTTATAGTACGATTTATATAAATAAGGGATATTTTGTTATTGCAATCTGTAGAAGTAAACTAATCACCTTAAAGTTTATTTCCAAAGATACAACATAATTACAATTGGGAGAGAGCTTAACATGATTTAGCCGAAATGAGGACAGTCTTCCCTATATGGATTTTTTCCTTAATTCTTTTGAATCTGTTAGACCTTATATCACACATGAGACTTGCTATTTTACCTGCAATAATTATCATTTAAATGACTAAATATTTTTAAAATTTATGATTATTGAAACAAAGCTAGGCTTTTTTATAAATAAGAATGAATATCTGATCAAGTATTTATCAATTTCCACAATAATTACCTGAATTATTATGGGCAAGTACCAATGGACCATGTCAGTCCCCAGCCAAGTGAAGGTAGATTGTTATGAGATGGAGTTCCAGGTTGTACAACTAGATGTTTACCATTGCATCCTCTCTTTTCCCTCAGTAGAACCATCCTCCATTGGTGTCGATAGAAAGGACATGTGTTTTCCACGGGACTGTGAATGTTATACAACCACTGTCGAGACATATGTGATTTGATCTTCCACGGTGGTCTTTATTATTATACGTTGTCCAGCAGACACAATACGCCGCACTGAGCACAGCAAACAGTACGAGAACACTGTATAATTTCATTGTAAACTGATGTCTTGAACTGATTTTATCTCGAACTGTGTTGTAAATCTGTTTTAGCTTATTTATACAAAAAACATAATCCCCACTTCCCTAAATAAAGGTCAACACCTCTACCTAGGTGATCGGAAATACCCAGTTGGTTCAGTATAATAAACTGGGTTTTTCTTATAACCATAAAAATAAAGTCGTTTAGTGTGTAGTTTATTAATGTATTGCATCATAATGAATCTGGTTTATTACAATGACCTTATTTCATTTATTTCTCTCCAATTAGTGAATAAGTATTTATTTATTATTTAGAGTTTGTACATTTTAATAAAGTTGTAATTTCTCTGAGGTGTTATTGCTGATTTTCTAAATTTTCAATACATTGAAATATAAGAAATAGCAACTGTTCCCTGGGCCAACAAAATTAGACAGAGTAATAAATTTTCTATTTATTTTATAAAAAAATACTGGCAGCTTTATTCTGAGAGTTATTACTATTATTATTATAATTAGTCTGTGGGGAGGGACCAAACCGCTATGCTATCCAAAGCCTCACTGGACCCATATAGCTACCCCAAAAAAAACAACAACAAACCGGGTCTAGAACAAATATCCAGACCCGGATCTTACCCATCTAAGATTCACCACAATCCGAACAAATCGGACCATAATCTTAACGGGAAATAGCCTAAGCTCTTCCACAGACACCCTATTCCGACCAAAGGTCCTAAACCGAATTTCCTCACAACCCGGGCAATTAGTCATAGGATGGATGGGTGTTTCCTCCTCTGCCTCACAGACTCTACAAAATGGATCCGGCATGGGTCCCATTGTGTAGAGTTATCTCCTTAAACCACAATGTCCAGTAAGAGATCTAACAAAATGCCTGAGAGAGCTCCATGAAACACACAGTAACGTCTTAATAACGGCCTTGTCCGGACCCCCGATGAGCATTTTGAACTACCAAAACCCAACTGAGCTCATCCATCAGACATAACCAGCTGATATGTCTGGAAGCCTGACAGACATATGCCATAAGACACGCCAACAGCACGCTCGGGACCGATGAAAGGCGCCTAATTTGGCAAACCTATCCACCTCATCATTCGCCAGTCTTTCAAAACATTCAACACCAACCTGGAAGTGAAGAAACATGAAGTCAGCGCCTTCAACGCAGCTTGGCTGTCTGATCAGATACAAACACCTTTATCCTGAGAGTTACTCGGACTTTTAAGCGAGCTAATGTAGTGCTTTGTTAGAAGTAGCACAAGTTTATTTAAAAAAGAATATGTGACGAAATTAACTGTCGAATTATTCGTCCTATAAAGTGAATTAACGACTAAAACCAAGCTCATATTCATTAAATTTTTAAAATCTTCTTTAATATTGACAGGCAGATAATACTAAAATTAACTTCATCAAGGATAAATTCTAATTCTTTTTAATAATTTACTTTGTTCGAATAAAAAACGAATTCAACGGACTTATACACTACTTGTCTTACGCCTTTGTATTACTTTGTACTGGCCTATTTCACTCTATTTATCAAGATTTCTTAAAGATATGTGGTAACTCGAAACTATATTTGATGACTACAATATTCTAAAATTTTCCAAAACTGCGGTCGCACTATAACTTCAGGCTGGTGATATTGCTAAAATAGTATTATGTACTATTGGACAAATCTCCTTTCATAGGAAATCGAAGTGATTTACAACTGCATATGAATGTACATGTGGGTTGCTGTAAATTTATTATCACACCCTTAATGTTTGGTCGTTGCCATGATTACCGGGTGGTTGATTTTCGTTGATTCTCCTACCGGCAAAATTCCCTCCCTCTTACATTAACTTTGAACTTTGCCGACTGGATCCCACGCTTTGTATAATAGCCTTTTTTTCTTCACTTGCATTTGGTCTCTGTATAGACAAGTCTTCTTCTTTGTTTGAGCATCTACACTTTAACTGTGGCTGCTTTTGATAAGCAGCCACATCTGTAATTATTCATGACACATCACTATTGTGTGATGTCTAGCGTTTGACTGCGTTCTATTCTTCGATTTCTTCCACCTTCTTTTTCGCTTCTATTGCACTCCGCTTTATATACTTATCTGCATATATAAAGATGTACACATGCATCTTTGATTGCATTTCTTTGCTTCTATCAGCTACAAGTGCCTATGCATCTCATTTCCTTTAAAGTTGAGTAAACTGATCTCCATTATTAAAGTGTTTTTAATAATTACTTACTGATTTAATTTCTATATTACTTCGCGACTGTCGCTGTATATTTGACCATCATCTTTTTCCCGCATATGTTTTATGATCCGTGGGTGTTCCGCAATATTCGCAACATATTTTATTCTATTTAGATTGTCAACAATTGTTATGTAATAAATTGAAATAGCAAATTATAGGAAAAACATAACTCCACCTCTCTCCAAAAAGATCTCTTAAATAACTAACCAGAGAAATGTTCAAATAAAAGGTGTAGTAGCTCTTTATATGTATAGTTCACATAGAAACTAAAGAAAATCATTGGACCCGTTTTGGAAAAAATAACAAGAAATTAAAAAATACTTTTCAGTAAATTTGCACTTTCGGTCATCCAGTTTTTCTCAAACTCGAATTTCGACAACGTATTTAATTCTAATTAATATTATATAGATGATAGAATTGTGTTATCACACTGTCTGACAAACGTATCCTGAAGATGGGCGAACGCCCGAAACTGGTCGATGACCACAAAATGAAGCAGGCTACACGGAAAATGACTTTGATGCTTTCCAGCTCTGCGGAACCAACCACCACGAAAAAATATAATTTCAGAATAGTATAAAGCTTTTTTTGTCCGTTTTTTTTAGGAATTTCGATTATTGCACAATTTTTTTTATTTCTTACAGAAACAAGGGCTTTATGGCATCCTTTCTTTTATGGGATGTGAAAAAACTAATGTTCTCTGATCTTGTTGGACACTGAACCACCGATAAACACCCTCCTTTCGTCGGAAAACCTGACCCAGAACCTTTTAACACACTACTTCAGGTCAGGACCCCCTTCCTTAGCCTCTTCTAGCGCGCACTCCTATCCGTCTTCAATATTCTATTTACAGTTTCTTCTACCTTGTCCAATCCGCCTATCAGTGCTTCCTATTTTTTTCCGTAAAGCCTTCTCAACAAAATGCATCACTATGTTTCAATTTTTCTCTGCCTTGAATAACTTTCCTACCTAATTTCTCTCGGTAATACCATCTACCCATGGTATCTACCTAGACGAAAATTAGTCGCTACAACATAAAACAACCACCCGCGCTACGGAGATGCTCCTTGAAGCAGTCGAGCCCACTCACTGTCTGAATCAGATAAAACCTTGCGGAACACCCATGGTTTAACTTCCGTGATCTGCCTTCCGCCTCCCACATATCTTGCCCATTCCTTAGCCTTCCTAAGCTTCCTTTCCTTCTACTTGCTTCTTTTATAGTTATAACCGTAATAGTGCTGTTATAGAAGTATATCTAGCGTCGAAATTGACTGATCGTCGGAATATGGTTTTAAAAAAAATTAAGTGAAACACTTAAGCAAATATGTGGAAATTACTAGTGAATGGTCTTGTGTATATTGCGTGTATGCATTATGTGTATATATGAACAAAGTAATTGATAAGCAAGCAGAAATCTCAAACCTGGTATTTTATGTAAGATAAGTTTATAATCAAACTTCATCAACTGGAAAATGCGGTTTCGGGATTTTTTGTTCCTTTACGTGATTTCTTTAACGTATTCCAGAAATTTTCTTTAAATTGTAATAGCTATCACTTGATTTCTTTGGAGGCTCCAGGTGAGCTGCAACATTTATAATCTTTCAGGCAACCTGCGGACACTGTCATTTAAAACGAGACCGGTTTCTCGTAAATCGAGTTTCGTCCATATTACAATTGGATTCATCAGGGTAGTGTTTTTCTGTTGTTTTATCTTTAGAGGCTCACTACTCTAAAGAAGCCTATTGCAATATAGGCGAATGTCGGTTTAAAACAAACCACTGACCGGTCTGAACCCGAAGATCTGAATGTTTTATAATGAGTTTAAGTTTCTGTTTGAAATGCCAATCATTATGGTTTATGTTTCTGTCTTCTTCATAATGTTGAATAACTTAAAAGCATTCTGACCAAAAAAATTTCCAATTCTGGCAAAAAAAGGATACCCAAAAATGCGACTTAGGTGCTTTTTCTTTTAGTTTCTGTCGATTTTTCTTAAACTTGGAATACTTACTGTACAAATATAAATCTATCATTTCTATTTGAGGGAAGGGATTAGCTCAGTGGTAGCGCGCTGGACTAGCAACGCGGAGATCACGGGTTCGAATCCAGCCGTGCTACCCTTAGATTTTCTCTTCCTAGGAGCCCCTACAGCTCACTGTCCGGTGATGGACAGTGTTGTCTGTAACGGGAGAACATTGTCCGGAGGCCGGCAGTGCACTGAGAAGGTCGGTGCGCAAAGACCACAGATGTGAGCCGCCTTAATTTAAAAAACAAAAAAAAAAAAAAAAAAAAATCTATTTGAACTATTTTCAAAATATTTTTTTCATGTGAGTGTTTCATAGGGAGTATTGCTATAAAGGATACTATGAAATAGAAAGGGAAGAGAATAGGTAAAAGTGGTTAGCGTACTGGACTTCCACGTGGAGGACCCTGGTACGAGTCCAGCTATGCTACCCTTAGATTTTTTCTTCTAGGAGCCTCTACAGTTCACTGCCTTTAATGATAGAACACTATCCGGAGGCTGGCAGTGCACTGAGAAGGCCCCGGGTGCCAATGACCATAGATGTTGACGCGTCTTAAATTAAAAAATAAAATAGACGTAGGTAGAGCAGTGTTAAACTCTGACTGATAATGAATCTAGCTTATCACAAACTTACTATTTCCCATACAATCCTCTTCCATTCCAAATAAATTGGGTTAACTATATTTGTGTTCATCTCCAAAATTATTAAAAAAATAATAATTGTCTGAATTTTGGATTTATTTATTTTTTTTAATGAGTCTTAAGCATTCACGAACGAATAAGTAAAGCCTTTTGTCTGCCTCCTGCCAATTTTGCTTACAGTCACGCTTTTCAGATAATTTGTCAGAATTGGGTTGGATAGACATAAGCTGCTTGGTAATTGGGATCAGAGTTCCATCCTAAGTGCAGTGTTATCTGAATTAGATCTAACATTTATAATTAAAAACATTCGCAAATTTTGAATAAATTTCAAAACGTGTGTTGGTATAGTGGTCATGACCGTGGACTGTTAACTGGGAGGTCCCCAGTTCGAGTTCCAGGGTATAACTGCTAAATTTTATATTCGTTTAAAAAATGTTAATAATGTAGGTGCTTCCGTCACCTATCCACGTCAGCAGATTTGATAATTGGACTTTAAGCCTGCCTGAAAAAATAGGCATTACTTTACTTTTTTATCTTTCAAAAATTCTTTGGATTTTCATTTTGATCTGAAAAAAATACATAATTTATTATATTCTGTCATAATTTAAAATACAATAATTAAAATTATCAATCAATTAGGGAAATATTTAGGATATTTCATTTTTTTCATTGAGATCAATTTTTTTTGAAAGGAATTTGAAGGTTTTCCGAATAATAGGTATAATATAAATATAAATAAATCATAGTAATTATTAAAATAATAATAACATATTAATCATATTCATAGTCCATATTTATGTGAATAAGGCATATTTCTTAATCGCAATCAGTGTAAGTAAACTGATCACCTTAAAGTTTATTTCGAATGTAGTAAGATGTAATGTAATGGCCATTGGAAAAAGATTTGGCTTCCCAAAAAGGGACAAATTTCATTATGTGGTATTTTTTCCTTAAATCTTTTGATTCTGGTAGACCTTCTATCATACTTAGTCGAGTCGAGTCTCTGATATTTTAACTGCAATTAATTAAAATTAAAATGTTTAATAAGTTAGAAAAATAAGAATGTGTATCTGATCAAGTATTTATCAATTTCCACAATTAATCACCTGAAGTAACATCAGCATGTACCAAAGGACCCTGTCGTTACCCAGCCAAGTGAAGGTAGATTATTATGAGAAGGAGATCCAGGAAGTAGATCTAGATGTTTACCAGTGCAATCTCTACGTTGCCACAGTCGAACACACACCTCCTTTGGTGTTTATAGAACGGACATGTGCTTTCCAGCCGGCCGTTATTGCTCTACAATTACCGCTGTCGACACATCCATTGTTTGTTTTTCCACGGTGTTCAGTCTTATAATACTTTGTCCAGCAGACACAATATACCGCACCGTGCACAACAAACAGTACGAGAACACTGTATAATTTCATTGTAAACTGATGTCTTTTACTGATTTTATCTCGAACTGTGTTTTATATCCCGTATCATAGCTTACTTTATAGGAAACAATAATCCCCACCTCCGTAAATGTCAAACCCGTTAGCTAGGTGATCGAAAATAGTCAATTGGATTAGTATAATAAACTGGGCTTTTCTTTTTGTCATAAAAATGAAGTCCTTAAGTGGATAAATTATTATTAATTCGTTACATATACGAATCTGGTTCATTATAATGATAATGTTTCATTTCTTTCTTTCCATTGAGTGAATTTATTTATTATTTAAAGTTTGTACATTTTAATAAAGTTGTATTTCCTCTGTGTTTTTTGCTGATTTTCGAAATTTTGTTTGCATGATTAAAATATTTACTCTACAAATTCAATAACTGTTCCCCGAAGCAATTTGCAAATTACTTTATATAAAGGTACTAGCAATACTAGCAGGATTTATCCTAGGAGTTACTCGGTTTTTGGGCGGGGTATTGGCGTTGTTTTGTATGAAGTAGTAAAAGTTTTTTCAAAGGAATATGTAAAGACATTAACTGGCCATCAAATTTTGAATTTTTTATTTTATTCCTAACTATATGTACACAATTTATTTTAGTTTTCTTATTATAATAACAGTAGCAAAAAACCAATTACATCTAACACATCGGCTTTCGAAAAAAGGTATTAAAAAAAATAAATGTTTTTTGTAAACTAATTCTTATTTACGTTATTCTAATTAATTAGAACGTCTTCTTCTTCATTTTTCTCTTTCTGTCTGATCAGCTGTAATCAACAACCATTTTACTATTCTACTTTCCTTGGTAGTGTCTTTCCATAGTGAAATATCTTGATGAAATCGCTTTCCTTGTATATCACTAACATCACCATGGTTCGGAGGAAAGAAGTCGAATAGGAGTGTTTAATAGAAATATAATGAGATAATATAAACTAACTTGTAGTCTCTCAGGGTTCTTCCTTTTCTCCCTGTTTCCCTGTGAATGCTGGAGTACCACAAGGAGTATCCTAGGTCCAATTTTATACACAATATACACTGCTGGCCTTCCCCTACATCCTAATATAGTAACATCAACCTTCGCTGATGATACTGCTATTCTTTCCTCCCATACCGAACCTGCTATTGCCTCCAGTCATCTTCAAGATCATCTTTCCTTAATAGAAGAGTGGTGCAAAAAATGGAAGATAAAAGTTAATGAAAAGAAATGTATTCACACTACGTTTACCCTTCGTCACTCCCTCTGTCCTGGTGTTAAATTAAATAACACCTTCCTACCTACTGCTGATAGAGTACGCTATCTTGGGTTATATATGGACAAAAGACTAATCTGGAACCCCCATACCAGACTGAAAAGGACTGAAACTAATAGACGATTTCTTATCCTTTCAAGACTCTTAGACAAACGATCCAAACTTACTTTAAAAAATAAAGCTCACACTATACAAAACTTTACTACGACCAATATGGACTTACGGACTAGAGGTATGGGGATCCACTAAGCATTCCAACGTTTACCGTATCCAATCCTTACAATCCAAAATCCTACGAAAAATCACCAATGCTCCTTATTATGTCTCCAATAAAACCTTACATAATGACCTATCCATTCCATTTGTGTCCGATCTAATTAAATCCCGCTACCAAAGATTCCATAACTCCCTGTCCCATCATCATAATCCTTTGGTTCAACAACTTGCTAGTCAAACCTTACCTGATAATCCATCTCAACGCCTGAAGCGTCAGTGGCTCCGTGACCTTTTAAATTAATTCCAACGCCTTGAAGTAATACCACTGAGATTTTCTTCTCATGTAAATCATGTCATGTAAACATTCATCACATTTGCTTATTGTATCTATTGTACAGTTGCAAATAAATTATTGAAGGAAAAAAAAAAACAACTTGTAGAGTACTGCAAGGTCTTTACGCTGTTGATATAGAAAGAGTATGGTAGCATGAAAGAATGACAGATAAGCTGGCATAGTGAATGGTTTGATGTTATGTTGGTGGTTGTGTGTGCTACACTGAATACAGCCTTCTTCTATTCTCCTAGTTGAGAGTAGCTAGCATCTATATACTATTCTTAATTTCACCTACTTCTCCTACATCTCCTACATCTCTCTCTCTCTCTTAAGTTAGAATTTGAATTGTTTGTGGTACGAAAATATGACACGCCTCAGTGACTTATGGAGTGTTCTAGCTTTACGCTGTGCCATGGCTAGATTTGTACGATGTTCAGTATCATAATACGTTGTCCAGGTGACAATATACCGTACCGAGCACACAAACTACAAGAACACTGTATGATTTCATTATAAACTGACGTTATCTCAGACTGGAATGTGAATCTGTCTTAGCTTATTTTATACATAAAAAATTATCCCCACCTACGCAAATAAAGATCAACATCCGTACGGAAAAATAATAAATTTAAAGAAAAAGCTTAGGAGGAACTGCGTGCTAGTTTTCTTCAGCACCTTGAATATTATTGGTTTAGAATAACTCTCCCAGTATGTAATATGACTTTCTCAATTTAAAATTTATATAAAATAACTATTTACTTTGAATTAAACACTTGTTTATGCAATAAGCGGAACATTGTAAGTTTCAGCAGAGTAGCGCCATGAATTCACATGCGAAGGTCCAGGGATCGAGCCCAGCAGTTCTAGTCTTAGATTTTTTCTTCATAGGAGCCTCTACACGGCACGTTCGGTGATGGAGCAGTGTTGTCTGCAATGAGAGAACACTGTCCGATTGCGGCAGTGCACTTAGAAAGATTCGGGTGCCATGACCATAATAGATATTAACACGCCTTATAGAAATTAAAAAAAAAAAATTTAGATTTCAAAAAATTTTATCATCAAAAAAAGTAGTCACACGCGTTTATTCCAAAAACTGTTATTTGTAATCAGCTATCCCGGTATAGATTGCGGTTTATTTTATAAATTAATATATTAAAAAAATTAAAATAAAAATATCTCTTGCCAGTGATAGGAAATTCCCAGTTGGTTCATGATATAGTGAACTGCGTTTTCCTTGTGACTAAACCAAAGATGCACGTAATATAATATATTTCATTTTATTTTTTTTATGAATCACGGATTTTCATTACCACCATCTATACGAGCTCAATATGACGTCCTTGTTGTGGTTGGATTCGCTGCTGGAGAAGCAGATCACAGAGCTGTGATACCTGCTTTATTTTGTGGTTATCGCCCGCTGTAGGGGTTCTCCCATTATCTAGAGATAAACAGTATCATAACATATTGCGTAGAGCAAAATCAGTTTACACAGTGTTTTGTTGTGACATAACTGGGTTTATACCTGATTAGGACCATATGTTGTTTCCATTTTTAAAAGCGTTGTCCTTTTTGGTTCTTTAAAATTGAAAAAATGGGAGAAATTATAAAGTTCCAATTCTGTTATGGAGTAAATTTACATGTTGTAGTTAGATAATTAGTGCACCATCTTAGGAATTACACTATAAGTTATTCTTAGGTATAAAACCAAATTTAATTTTGAATTATTATTGCGTCAATTATAGATACTCTATGGAATAAATAAAATGAAATAAACAGTCTTAAGTTTGTATGTTTGTAAATCATTTAAAACAATTACTATTTTGTTATTGTTGTTTGGTTGTAAGCTTTTGTGGTATTTTGATTGTATTAAACAAGATGGTATTAAATTGGCTTCTCAAACGAATATTGTTTGTTCATTTATTCAATTTGAATATATTTCAAATATTGATTGGATTTTTATTTTGATCCTAAAAAAAAATACAATAATTATGAGAAAATCTTTTTTCTTTTTTCTTTATATATATAAAAATGAATGTGTGTCTGTCTGTACTCGATAGATTCAAAAACCATACATGAAAATTTGGGAAATTAATAGGTGTACTCCCGGGAAGGTTTTTGCAAATTTTTTTTAAAATCAGAGTTCTAGGTGCTCCCGAACAAATATCCCAAAAATATCAAAATAACATTTAATTGGTAATATTTGTTAAAAGTGTAACCACGGATAAATTGAAAAATTAAATTGTTACTCATGAAATTTAGTCATAGAATTTACTTTTATAAAGCAAATTAAACTTTAAAAAATAACATACCCATAATAACAGTTGCAATAAAAATAAAAATACAAATCAAAAATATTATTGATTTCCAGCTGAAGAAAATAATTGGAAATACGTTTTATTTAACCCCACAATTATGCCACCAAAGCGAAGTGCCATTGGTCGATCTACAAATCAAGCAAAAAGGAGAAGAGAAGAACGAGCTTCAGAAACAAGTGAGCAGAGAAAAACTAGGCAAGAAAGAGATCGAGATCACACTGCTCTATAAGATCACAAAATAATATTGCACTTGCTATATTATCAATGGATTAGTGAGCGTGCTATATTGGCAGCCAAAAACATTGTTGTGAATTTAATAAACTGCACAATTCAAAATGAAATACCTGATGAAGAAACAACATATAAATCCATAGATACTGTTGTCAATCACGATGAATTAATTAATTATCCAATAGAATTTTTAAATTCATTGGATCTACCAGGAATACCACCGCATATTTTATCTTTAAAAATTGGTTCCCCAATCATCTTTCTACGAAATATGAATCCACCGCGACTATGCAATGGGACTAGGCTATTAGTAAAAAAGTTAATGAATAACATAATTGAGGCAACCATTTTAAATGGAAAACACCAAGGGGAACATGTACTACTACCACGCATTCCCATGATACCGACGGATACTCCATTTGAATTCAAACGTCTACAGTTTCCTGTACGACTAGCCTTTGCAAAGACCATTAACAAAGCACAGGGACAATCATTGCAAGTATGTGGATTAAATTTGATAAATCCATGCTTCTCACATGGACAACTTTACGTTGGTTGTTCATGAGTTGGAAACCCATCAAATTTATTTGTTCGTGCACCAGATAGGAAACCAAAAAATGTTTTATATTTACAAGCACTACTAAGATAATGTTCACCATCAATCATCATCATTCATTTCATGATGATATTTAATAATTACAAAATTATTGTTCAATTGAAAGGAAGGAAACATTTTTTCTTTCTTTCCTTTCACATCACAGCAACGCAAAGTAGGGTCTTAACTTCAATGGTTTGTTTTCTTGCTGAATCTATATTACCTATAATACTTCTATTTAATTCCCTAATAATTAAAACCAGATTAAGCCACAGCGAAGCGTGACCGGGTTTAGCTAGTATAATATATATATATATAAAAATATGTTATAATAATTTAGAGAAAATTTCAAAAAATGTCTACTTAAATAAATTATCAGCCAGATGGTGAAATATTTACATTACTTCAATTTTTTCTTTATGCTTAAAGTTTTTTGAAATTCAGCCTATTTGAAGCCTCTCAGAATGAAGTGTATTACAAACAAATAACTCAAAAGTAATTATATAGATGTATTTTCAAATATACATTTTATCAGTTCTATATTTAGAATTACACATTCTATATACATGTTTTTTTAATTAATCATAATTTAGTTAATTCTTAATAAATATATAAATTATATGTATTTTAGTATTAAAATTATTGATATCTTACATAAATCATATGTATGGTACATATTTATATAAATAAGGGATATTTTGTTATTGCAATCTCTAGAAGTAAACTAATCACCTTAAAGTTTATTTCCAAAGATACAACATAACTACAATTGGAAGAGAGCTTATCTTGATTTAGCCCAAATGAAGACAGTCTTCTCTATATGGATTTTTTCCTTAATTTTTTTGAATCTGTTAGACCTTATAATTGATAATTGATGAGACTTGATAATTTCCCTGCAATAATTATCATTTAAATGACTAAATATTTTTAAAATGTATGATTATTGAAACAAAACTAGGCTTTTCTATAAAAGAATGGATATCTGATCAAGTATTTATCAATTTCCACAATAATTACCTGAATTATTATGGGCAAGTACCAATGGACCATGTCCGTTCCCAGCCTAGTGAAGATAGATTATCATGAGAAGGAGTTCCAGGTTGTACAACTAGATGTTTACCATTGCATCCTCTTTTTTCCCACAGTAGAACACATCCTCCATAGGTGTTGATAGAAAGGACATGTGTTTTCCAGGGGACTGTGAATGTTATACAACCACTATCGAGACATTTTTCATTTGTTCTTCCACAGTGGTCTATATTATTATACGTTATCCAGCAGACGCAATACGCCGCACCGAGCGCAGCAAACAGTACGAGAACACTGCATAATTTCATTGTAAACTGATGTCTTAAACTGATTTTATCTCGAACTGTGTTGTAAATCTGTCTTAGCTTATTTATACAAAAAACATAATCCCCACTTCCCTAAATAAAGGTCAACACCCCTACCTAGGTGATCGGAAATACCCAATTGATTCAGTATAATAGACTGGGTTTTTCTTACAACCATAAAAATAACGTCGTTTAGTGTGTAGTTTATTAATGTATTGCATCATAATGAATCTGGTTTATTACAATGACCTTATTTCATTTATTTCTCTCCAATTAGTGTATTTATTTATTATTTAGAGTTTAAACATTTTAATAAAGTTGTAATTTCTCTGAGGTGTTATTTGTTGATTTTCTAAATTTTCAGTATATTGAAATATAAGAAATAGCAACTGTTCCCTGGGCCAACAAAATTAGACGAAGTAATAAATTTTCTATTTATTTTATAAAAAAATACTGGCAGCTTTATTCTGAGAGTTATTACTATTATTATTATAATTAGTGACCAAACCGCTATGCTATCCAAAGCCTCACTGGACCCATATAGCTACCCCAAGAAAAACAACAACAACAAACAGGGTCTAGAACAAATATCCAGACCCGGATCTTATCCCGATGAGCATTTTGGACTGCCGTAAACCACCTGAGCTCATCCATAAGTATGAATGCTGTGAAGCTGATATGTCTCGAAGCCTAACAGGCATAGCCATAAGACACGCCAACAGCACGCTCGGGACCGATGAAAGGCGCCTAATTTGGCAAACCTATCCACCTCATGATTCGCAAAAATTCCCATGTGTCGTGGCACCCAGACTAGATGCACATCCTTCAGAGAAGAAAGTTCTTCCAGTCTTTCAAAACATTTTAACACCAACCTGGAAGTGAAGAGACATGAAGTCAGCGCCTTCAACGCAGCTTGGCTGTCTGATCAGATACAAACACCTTTATCCTGAGAGTTACTCGGACTTTTCAGCGAGGTAACTGGAAGTGATGAAACATGAACATGAACCCGTGCGCCTTCAACGCAGCTTGGCTATCTGATTAGATACAAACACCTTTATCCTGAGAGTTACTCGGACTTTTAAGCGAGGTAACTGGAAGTGATGAAACATGAACATGAACCCGTGCGCCTTCAACGCAGCTTGGCTATCTGATCAGATACAAACACCTTTATCCTGAGAGTTACTCGGACTTTTCAGCGAGGTAACTGGAAGTGATGAAACATGAACATGAACCCGTGCGCCTTCAACGCAGCTTGGCTATCTGATTAGATACAAACACCTTTATCCTGAGAGTTACTCGGACTTTTAAGCGAGGTAACTGGAAGTGATGAAACATGAACATGAACCCGTGCGCCTTCAACGCAGCTTGGCTATCTGATCAGATACAAACACCTTTATCCTGAGAGTTACTCGGACTTTTCAGCGAGGTAACTGGAAGTGATGAAACATGAACATGAACCCGTGCGCCTTCAACGCAGCTTGGCTATCTGATCAGATACAAACACCTTTATTCTGAGAGTTACTCGGACTTTTAAGCGAGCTAATGTAGTGCTTTGTTAGAAGTAGCACAAGTTTATTTAAAAAAGAATATGTGACGAAATTAACTGTCGAATTATTCGTCCTATAAAGTGAATTAACGACTAAAACCAAGCTCATATTCATTAAATTTTTAAAATCTTCTTTAATATTGACAGGCAGATAATACTAAAATTAACTTCATCAAAGATAAATTCTAATCCTTTTTAATAATTTACTTTGTTCGAATAAAAAACGAATTCAACGGACTCATATACTACTTGTCTTACGCCTTTGTATTACTTTGTACTGGCCTACGATTTCACTTTATTTATCAAGATTTCTTAAAGATATGTGGTAACTCGAAACTATATTTGATGACTACAATATTCTAAAATTTTCCAAAACTACGGTCGCACTATAACTTCAGGCTGGTGATATTGCTAAAATAGTATTATATACTATTGGACAAATTATCTTACATATGAAATCGAAGAGATTCACATATGTATATAAACGTGCATGTAGGTTGCGGTTAATTTATTATCTCATACACACACACACACACACACACACAACACACACAAACTCACACACACACACTTAAGCGACGTTGCCATAACAACCGGGCGGCTTATTTTGGTGATATTCTTCCCTCCAAAATCTCCTCTCCTAAAAGCTCCCTTAAATAACTACCCAGGAGAAATGTTTCAAAAAAGATGTAGCTCATTATATGTACAGTTCACATAGAAACTAAAGAAAATCATTGGACCCGTTTTGGAGAAAATAGCAAGAAAATGACAAATACTTTTCAGTAAATTCGCACTTTCGGTCATCCAATTTTTTTCAAACTCGGAATTTCCGCAACGTATTTAATTCCAATTAATATTATATAGATGATAGAATTGTGTAATAAACTTAAAAAACATTTTGAAGGAAAACTTAACTTCACCCCCATCCCAAAAGTGCCCTTAAGTGAATTTTTCCGGAAAAATGTTACTAACAGAAGTTGTAGCTCTTGGTTTAAAGAAAATCGTCAGCGTCGTTTCTAGCAAAACACAAAATACTGAAAAATTATTTGGGTAAAGTGTTACTTCCGGTTGATGGATTTTACCAGAAATCTTCGTGTCTGATGCGACGGAATGCCAAGTTTGAGCTTCCTGTAACTTTTTGTTTTAGAGATATTCTGTTCATAGGTACACACATAACCATTTTTTGAAAACCACAGTTGTTCTCTGTGGACCTCAAAACTCAATTTCGAAAATCTGGCACGATCGCTATACTTCTTCTTACTAGGAGTGTATAGGAAAGTAAAAATGTGACATTCCGATTCATTATTGCTAACTTATAGAGTTTTATTATTGTATAGTCGGATAATGCTTTTATAAAATCATATAATTAACTTGTAGAAATACTATATGTTATTCTTAAATAGAACTCTGGAATTACTTCTGTGCAGTTTATTTTCAAGTAAAAGCGTTTAGAGAAGGTATTCAAATAATAATGTGGACAGCAATAAATAATGAAGTTTAACGAACTACCATGTTATCGATTGATAATATAACGCGGAACTTGAACTGTTGTGCGTTGAACTTTCTATAGTGTATTTATTTATCATTTTGTTGTTTCATTGATTGGCTTTATAAACATTTCATTCATTCATTAGTATAATTTCCAATCACGATATTCCAACAGATATTAACAACATGATATTGTTTAATCTAATGTGTCTATTGCTCAAATTTGTTTAGCTAAAGTAGAAGAGAAAAAAATTAATTTCAGAATAGTAAAAAGCATTTTATTTGTCCAGATATTTTAGGAATTTCGATTATTATTGCACTAATTTTTGTATCTCTTATAGAAACAAGAGCTTTATTGCATCATTTTTTTATGAGAAATGAAAAAACTAATGTTCTCTTGTTGGGCTGTGAACTCTTGTCGCCGGAAAACCCGACCTGGAAGCGTTTAACACGCTACTTCAGGTCAAGTCCCAATTCCTTAGCCTCTTCCAGGGCGCCCTCCTATCCATCTTGAATTTCCTATTCCCAATTTCATCTACCTTTTCCAATCCGCCTATCCGTGCTTCCCATTTTTTTTCGTAAAGCCTTCTGAATAATATACATCGCTATGTTTCAATATTCTTCCGCCTCGAATAACTTTCCTGCCCAGTTCCTCTCGGTAATACTATCTACCCATTCTATCTGCCTAGACGAAAATTAGTCGCTATAACATAATCAACACCCACGCTATGGAGATACTCCAAGAAGCAGCCGAGCCCACTCACTGTCTGAATCACATAAAACCCAACCTCTCCATGCTTGCAGAACACTCATGGTTTAGCTTCCGTGATGTGCCTCGCGGTCCACGGGCATGGTTTTCTCTTTTCCACATATCTTGCCAGTTTCTTAACCTTCCTAAGCCTTGCTCCTTACTTGCTTCTTTGATAGTTATAACCTTGATAGTGTTGTAATAGAAATACAGCTAGCGCCAAATTTTCGGAATTGAGTTATCGTCGGAAAATTGTTTTTTGAGTACTAAAAACGAGACTGAGTATGTTCTGAGTGTATATATAATCTTTATTATAAATAATAAAATAGTATATTATATATATGTATATTGAATAAAGCAACTCAAAAAACGGCAAGAAATTCAATGCTTTCCGTTTGGGTCTATATATCGCGTTTGACTGTATGTTATTTCTTAAAAATGTTAATTTTGTAGGTTTTGTTCTGATAAACATGATTGTGGCAAATTTGTTCGGTTTCTCTTTATTGCCATTTTTATAATTGAGGTAGGATGTATTGTTTTTAGTAGTTTCTTTAATGATATTTGTAAGGTAGCCATTGAATATGGCTATGCCTAATTTCTTTGAAATTCTTGTTCTAGTTTGTGGTTATGGGGTGTGAGGTTTTAAGTCTGTTCGTCAGATGTCTTAATACATCTAGATTTTTTTCCTTCTAATTCTCTAATCCTGGTAATGCTCTGAAGTATTATGTAGCAGTTAGTAGAAGTATTACGATCTTGTCGACTTTCCGAAATTGAGTTTTCATTCGGAAATACATTTTTGTGAGGTCGCCTCAGTAAAAAAAAAATTAAGTAAAACACAAAAAGAAGTACTGCATGGTCTTGTGTATATTGCGTACCTGCGTTATGTGTATGTATGAACAAAGTATTTTATAAGTAAGCAGAACCTGATATTTTAAGTATGATAAGTTTATAATCATATTTCATCAACTGGGAGATCCGTTTTTCCATTTACATGATTTCCTCAAAATAGAAGGCCGAAAATTTCTTTAAATTTTAAAACCTATCACTTGAGATCTATGGAGGCTTCCGGGTGAGCAGCAATACTTATAATCTTTCAGGCTTCTGCTGCCGTTGTCACGTAAAACGCTCTGGCTCAGGTCTTCGGTTTGAGACCATGCCAGTGGTTTATTGTAAACCGATTTTTTGTCCATATCTCACAGTCGGCTTCATCAGGGTAGTGCTGTTTTAAGTTTAGAGGCGAACTAGAAGAAGCCTATTGTAATATAGGCGAAACGTAAGTTTACTACAAACCACTGACCATATTGTATTAAAATTATTTAACATAAAATTATATTATTTAAAATTATATTTAAAATTATTAAAAATATATTACATTAATTAACCCCTGACCAAATAAAATTATTTTTTATTATTTTACTCACAATAATAAAAAATAATTTTGTGAATTTTTTATTTATCGAAGACCTCCATAAGTATTTTATAATGTTTATAAGTTTTTCTTGAAGTGCCTGTTCAGTATAGTTTATGTTTCTGTTTTCTACATAATGTTGAATACATTAAAAGCATTGCTAGAATTTCTAATCTGAAAAAAAGGAGATCCGAAATGCGTCTTTACAAACAGGTGCTATTTCTTTTAATTTCTATCGATTTTCTTTAAAATTTGGAATGTTTACTGCCCAAATATAAATCTACATTTTCTATTTGAACCATTTTCAAAACATATTTTTCATGTGCGTGATTCATAGAGATTATTGCTATGAAGAATGTTATGAAATAGAAGTAGTAGCAATGTTAAATCTCTGCCTGATAATGAATCTAGCTTATCACAAACTTACTATTTCCCTTTATAATCCACTTTCCCTTCCTATAAATTGGGTTTACTATATTTGTGTTCATTTCCATAATAAAAATAAATAAAAAATAATTTTCTTAATTTCCTATTTATTTATTTTTTTCAGTGAGTCCTTATTCAAATGATGAATAAGTTCAAGTAACTTTTTTTTTCTGCCTCCTGCCAGTTTGCTTACAGTAACGCTATTCAAAATAATTTGTCAGAATTGGGTTGGATAGACATAATAAGCTGTCGTGAACAGAGTCCCATCCTAAGTGCAGTGTTATCTAAATTACATCTAATATTAGAATGAAAAACATTCACAAATTGTGTGTTGGTGTAGTAGTTATGAGCATGGACTTTTTACTGGGAGTCTCCATGCAAGTTGCCGCATTTTAGCTGCTAAATTTTATATTCGTTTAAAAAAATGTTAGGTCTACCACACCTAATTTGATGGTTGGACGTTAAGCCCACCTAAACAGTTACTTTACTTTTTTATATTTCAAACATTCCATGGATTTTCATTTTGATCTAAAAACAAAAAATGCATAATTTATTATAATCTGCAGAGAAAAAATAGATTAATTAAAATTATCAATCAATTAGGGAAATATTTAGAATATTTCATTTTTTTCATTGAGATCAAATTATTTTGAAAGGAATTTGAAGGTTTTCAGAATAAAGTGTAATATATTTATAAATATAAATAAATCATAGTAATTTTTCAATTTTATAGATATATTTTCGCACATATGTTTTATCAGTTCTATATACTCGTATACATTCCTATATACAGGTTTTTTTAATTGATCATAAATTAGTTAATAATAATAAATATATGAATTACATATATTTTAATATTAAAATTATTAATATCTTACATTAATTATATTTGTAGTACATATTTATATAAATAAGTATTGCAATCTGTACAAGTAAACTAATCACCTACAGTTTCTTTCCAAAGATGTAATGTAAGAGCCATTGGAAGAGAGCTTATCTTGATTTAGCCAAAACGAAGACAGTCTTCATTATATAGATTTTAACTTAATTCTTTTCAATCTGGTAGACCTGGTATCAGACATGAGACTTGACATTTTAACTGCAATAATTATCATTTAAATGACTAAATATTTTTAAAATTTATAGTCAGTGAGTTTTATAAATATGAATGAGTATCTGATGAATTATTTATCAGTTTCCAAAATTAATTACCTGAAGTAATATCAGCATGTACCAATGGACCACGTCTGTCCCCAGCCCAGTGAAGGTAGATTATTATGAGAAGGAGATCCAGGATATACATCTAGATGTCGACCATTGCATCCTCTCTTTTCCCACAGTCGAACACATCCTCCTTTGGTGTTGATAGAATTGACATGTGCTTTCCAGGGTACTGTTAATGTTCTACATTTACCACTATCGACACATCCATTATTTGTTCTTCCACGGTGTTCAGTATCATAATACGTTGTCCAGCAGACACAATATACGGCACCGAGAACAGCAAAGAGTACGAGAACACTGTATAATTTCATTATAAGCTGATGTTGTCTTTAAGTGACGTTATCTTGAACTGTGTTGTAAATCTGTCTTAGCTTATTTTATAAAAAAAATAGAATCCCCACCTTTGTAAATAAAGGTCAACACCCTTACCTAGGTGATCGGAAATACCCAGTTGGTTCAGTATAATAAACTCGGTTTTCCTTATTACCATAGAAATAAAGTCGTTTAGTGTGTAGTTTATGAATTCATTTACATCATAGTGAATCTGGTTTATTACAATGACCTTATTTCATTTATTTCTTTCTAATTAGTGTATTTATATATTATTTAAATTTTGTGTATTTTAATAAAGTTGTAATTCCACAGTGTTATTTGGTGATTTTCTAAATTTTAAAAACATTGAAATGCAATAAATAGCAACTGTTCCCTGAACCAACAAAATTTGACGCAACAATAAATTTGCTATATATTAAAAAAAAAGAAATACTAGCAGGATTGATCATGAGATTTACTCGGACTTTTCAGCGGGTTATTGTAGGTTTTGTTGTAATTAGTACAAGTTTTTTTAGAAAGGAATTTGTGACGAAATTGACTTTCCAATTATTTCTCCTATGAATATGAAGTAAATAGGCAACATAAAACAAGCTCATATTCATTAAATTTTTGAAATCTTCTTTAATATTGGCAGGCAGATAATACTAAAATAAACTTCATCAAGGTTAAATTTTAATTCATTTTAATAATTTACTTTGTTCGAATAAAAAACGAATTCAACGGTATCACATATTACTTATCTTACGCCTTTGTATTAGTCAACGATTTCACTCTATTTATCAAGAATTTCTTAAAGATATGTGGTAACTCGAAACTAAATTTGATGACTACAATATTCTAAAATTTTCCAAAATTGCGGTCGCATTATACTTCAGGCTGATAATATTGCTAAAATACTATTATGCACTATTGGACAAATCTTACATATGAAATCGAAGTGATATACAACAGCATATGAATATGCATGTGGGTTGCTGTAAATTTATTATCACACCCTCAATGTTTGGTCGTTGCCATGATAACCGGGCGGTATATTTTGGTTGATACTCTTACCACCAAAATTCCCTCCCTCTTAGATTAACGCGATCTACTTTGAACTTTGCCGACTGGATCCTACGCTTTGTATAATAGCCTTTTTTTTTTCACTTGCATTTGGTCTCTGTATAGACAAGTCTTTTTCTTTGCTTGAGCATCTACACTTTAACTGTGGCGTCATCTGTAATTATTCATGACTCATCGCTATTGTGTGATGTCTAGCGGTTGACTGCGTTCTATTCTTCGGTTTCTTCCACTTTCTTTTTTGCTTCTATTGCACTCCGCTTTATATACTTATCTGCATATTTAAAGATGTACCACATGCATCTTCGATTGCATTTCTTTGCTTCTATCAGCTACAAGTGCCTATGCATCTCATTTCCTTTAAAGTTGAGTAAACTGATCTCCATTATTAAAGTGTTTTTAATAATTACTTACTGATTTAATTTCTATATTACTTCGCGACTGCCGCTGTATATTTGACCATCATCTTTTTCCCGCATATGGTTTATAATCCGCGGGTGTTTCGCAATATTCGCAACATATTTTATTCTACTTAGATTGTCAACAATTGTTATATAATAAATTGAAATAGCACTTTATAGGAAAAACATAACCCCACCTCTCTCCAAAAAGCTCTCTTAAATAACTAACCAGAGAAATGTTTCAAATAAAAGGTGTAGTAGCTCTTTATATGTATAGTTCACATAGAAACTAAAGAAAATCATTGGACCCGTTTTAGAGAAAATAGCAAGAAATTGAAAAATACTTTTCAGTAAATTCGCACTTTCGGTCATCCAATTTTTTGCAAACTGGAATTTTGACAACATATTTAATTCCAATTAATATTATATAGATGACAGAATTGTGTAATAAACTTAAATAGCATTTTGAAGGAAAACTTCACCCCTCTCCCAAATGTGCCCTTAAGTGAATTATATATATAGATGAGTCAGTGTATAAACTGAATTTGCTCTGTGCAAGTCTGTATTATCACACTGTCTGACAAACGTATCTTGAAGATGGGCGAACGCCCGAACCCGGTCGATAACCACAAAATGAACCAGGCTACCACGGAAAATGTCTCTGATGCTTTCCAGCTCTGCGGAACCAACCACACGAAAAAATATAATTTCAGAATAGTAGTAAAAAGCATTTTTTTGTCCGTATTTTTTTAGGAATTTCGATTATTGCACAATTTTTTTTATCTCTTACAGAAACAAGAGCTTTATGGCATCCTTTCTTTTATGGGATGTGAAAAAACTAATGTTCTCTGATCTTGCTGGACTCTGAACTACCGAAATACACCCTCCTGTCGTCGCAAAACCTGACCCAGCACCGTTTAAGACACTACTTCACGTCAAGACCCCATTCCTGAGCCTCTTCTAGGGCGCACTCCTATCCATCTTGAATATCCTATTCCCAGTTTCATCTACCTTTTTCAATCCGCCTATCCGTGCTTCCCCTTTTTTTTCGTAAAGCCTTCTCAATAATGTACATTGCAATTTTCCTCCGCCTCGAATAACTTTCCTTCCCAATTCCTCTCAGTAATATCATCTACTCATTCTATCTGCCTAGACGAAAATCAGTCGCTACAACATAAACAACCACCCACCCTATGGATATGCTCCAAGAAGCAGTCGAGCCCACTCTCTGTCAGAATCAGATAAAACCCAACCTCTTCATGCTTGGGAACACTCATGGTTTAGCTTCCTTGATCTGCCTCGCGGTCCACGGGCACGGTTTTCTCTTTCCCACATACCTTGCCACTTCCTTAGCATTCCTAAGCCTTCTCCTTACTTGCTTCTTTGATAGTTATAACCTTAATAGTGTTATAATAGAAATACAGCTAGCATCAAATTTTTGAAATTGAGTTATCGTCGGAAAATGGTTTTTTGAGTACGAAAAAAGAGACTGAGTATGTTCTGAGTCTATCCTTCCAATCCGCCTATCCATGCTTCCCCTTTTTTTTCATAAAGCCTTCTCAATAAAATGCATTACTATGTTTCAATTTTCCTCCCCGTCAAACAACTTTCCTACCTAATTTCTCTCGGTAATACCATCTACCGATCCTAACTGTCTAGACGAAAATTAGTCGCTACAACATAAACAACCACTCAAGCTATGGAGATGCTCCAAGAAGCAGTCGAGCCCACTCACTGTCTGAATCAGATAAAACCCAACCTCCCCATGTTTGGGAACACCCATGGTTTAACTTCCGTGATCTGCCTTACGCTTCCCACATACCTTGCCAATTCCTTAGCCTTCCTAAGCTTCCTATCCTCCTGCTTGCTTCTTTTATAGTTATAACCTTAATGGTGCTGTTATAGAAGTATAGCTAGCGTCAAATTTCCGAAATTGACTTATCGTCGGAATATGGTTTTAAAAAAATGAAATGAAACACTTAAGAAAATAAGTGGAAAGTACTAGTGAATGGTCTTGTGTATATGGCGTGTATGCGTTATGTGTATCTATGAACAAAGTAATTGATAAGCAGGCAGAAAGCTCAAACTTGGTATTTTAAGTAAGATAAGTTTATAATCAAACTTCATCAACTGGAAAATGCGGTTTCACGATTTTTTGTTCCTTTACGTGATTTCTTTAACATATTCCAGTAATTTTCTTTAAATTGTAATGGCTATCACTTGATTTCTTTGGAGGCTCCAGGTCAGCTGCAGCATTTATAATCTTTCAGGCAACCTGCGGACACTGTTATTTAAAACGCTAAGGTCTTCGGATCGAGACCGGTTTCTTGTAAATCGATGTTTCGTCCATATTACAGTTGGATTCATCAGGGTAGTTTTTTTTCTGTTGTTTCAGCTTTAGAGGCATCATTACTCTAAAGAAGCCTATTGTAATATAGGCGAAACGTCGGTTTACAACAAACCACTGACCGGTCTGAACCCGAAGATCTAAGTGTTATATAATGTGTTTAAGTTTCTATTTGAAACGCCAATTCATTATGGTTTATGTTTCCGTCTTCTACATAATGTTGAATAATTTAAAAGGATTGGTAGAATTTCCAATTCTGACAAAAAAAGGATACCCAAAAATGCGACTTAGGTGCTTTTTCTTTTAATTTCTGTCGATTTTCTTTAAACTTGGAATACTTACTGCACAAATATAAATCTATCATTTCTATTTGAACTATTTTCATGTGAATGTTTCATAGAGAGTATTGCTATAAAGGATACTATGAAATACAAAGGGAAGAGAATAGGTAAAAGTGGTTAGCGTACTGGACTTCGAGGTCCCTGGTTCGAGTCCAGCTATTGTAGTTAGATAATTATTGCACCATCTTAGGAATTACACTATAAGTTATTCTTAGGTATAAAACCAAATTTAATTTTGAATTATTATTGCGTCAATTGTAGATACTCTATGGAAAAAATAAAATGAAATAAACAGTCTTAAGTTTGTATGTTTGTAAATCATTTAAAACAATTACTATTTTGTTATTGTTGTTTGGTTGTAAGCTTTTGTGGTATTTTGATTGTATTAAACAAGATGGTATTAAATTGGCTTCTCAAACGAATATTGTTTGTTCATTTATTCAATTTGAATATATTTCAAATATTGATTGGATTTTTATTTTGATCCTAAAAAAAAATACAATAATTATGAGAAAATCTTTTTTCTTTTTTCTTTATATATATAAAAATGAATGTGTGTCTGTCTGTACTCGATAGATTCAAAAACCATACATCCAAGCCGTGAAAATTTGGGAAATTATTAGGTGTATTCCCGGGAAGGTTTTTGCAAATTTTTTTTAAAATCAGAGTTCTAGGTGCTCCCGAACAAATATCCCAAAAATATCAAAATAACATTTAATTGGTAATATTTGTTAAAAGTGTAACCATGGATAAATTGAAAAATTAAATTGTTACTCATGAAATTTAGTCATAGAATTTACTTTTATAAAGCAAATTAAACTTTAAAATATAACATACCCATAATAACAGTTGCAATAAAAATAAAAATACAAATCAAAAATATTATTGATTTCCAGCTGAAGAAAATAATTGGAAATACGTTTTATTTAACCCCACAATTATGCCACCAAAGAGAAGTGCCATTGGTCGATCTACAAATCAAGCAAAAAGGAGAAGAGAAGAACGAGCTTCAGAAACAAGTGAGCAGAGAAAAACTAGGCAAGAAAGAGATCGAGATCACACTGCTCTATAAGATCACAAAATAATATTGCACTTGCTATATTATCAATGGATTAGTGAGCGTGCTATATTGGCAGCCAAAAACATTGTTGTGAATTTAATAAACTGCACAATTCAAAATGAAATACCTGATGAAGAAACAACATATAAATCCATAGATACTGTTGTCAATCACGATGAATTAATTAATTATCCAATAGAATTTTTAAATTCATTGGATCTACCAGGAATACCACCGCATATTTTATCTTTAAAAATTGGTTCCCCAATCATCCTTCTACGAAATATGAATCCACCGCGACTATGCAATGGGACTAGGCTATCAGTAAAAAAATTAATGAATAACATAATTGAGGCAACCATTTTAAATGGAAAACACCAAGGGGAACATGTACTACTACCACGCATTCCCATGATACCAACGGATACTCCATTTGAATTCAAACGTCTACAGTTTCCTGTACGACTAGCCTTTGCAATGACCATTAACAAAGCACAGGGACAATCATTGCAAGTATGTGGATTAAATTTGATAAATCCATGCTTCTCACATGGACAACTGTACGTTGGTTGTTCACGAGTTGGAAACCCATCAAATTTATTTGTTCGTGCACCAGATAGGAAACCAAAAAATGTTTTATATTTACAAGCACTACTAAGATAATGTTCACCATCAATCATCATTATTCATTTCATGATGATATTTAATAATTACAAAATTATTGTTCAATTGAAAGGAAGGAAACATTTTTTCTTTCTTTCCTTTCACATCACAGCAACGCAAAGTAGGGTCTTAACTTCAATGGTTTGTTTTCTTGCTGAATCTATATTACCTATAATACTTCTATTTAATTCCCTAATAATTAAAACCAGATTAAGCCACAGCGAAGCGTGACCGGGTTTAGCTAGTATAATATATATATATTAAAATATGTTATAATAATTTAGAGAAAATTTCAAAAAATGTCTACTTAAATAAATTATCAGCCAGATGGTGAAATATTTACATTACTTCAATTTTTTCTTTATGCTTAAAGTTTTTTGAAAATCAGCCTATTTGAAGGCTCTCAGAATGAAGTGTATTATAAACAAATAACTGAAAAGTAATTATATAGATGTATTTTCAAATATACATTTTATCAGTTCTATATTTAGAATTACACATTCTATATGCATGTTTTTTTAATTAATCATAATTTAGTTAATTCTTAATAAATATATAAATTATATGTATTTTATTATTGAAAATTATTAATATCTCACATTAATCTTATTTATAGTACGATTTATATAAATAAGGGATATTTTGTTATTGCAATCTGTAGAAGTAAACTAATCACCTTAAAGTTTATTTCCAAAGATACAACATAATTACAATTGGGAGAGAGCTTAACATGATTTAGCCGAAATGAGGACAGTCTTCCCTATATGGATTTTTTCCTTAATTCTTTTGAATCTGTTAGACCTTATAATTGATAATTGATGAGACTTGATAATTTCCCTGCAATAATTATCATTTAAATGACTAAATATTTTTAAAATGTATGATTATTGAAACAAAACTAGGCTTTTCTATAAAAGAATGGATATCTGATCAAGTATTTATCAATTTCCACAATAATTACCTGAATTATTATGGGCAAGTACCAATGGACCATGTCCGTTCCCAGCCTAGTGAAGATAGATTATCATGAGAAGGAGTTCCAGGTTGTACAACTAGATGTTTACCATTGCATCCTCTTTTTTCCCACAGTAGAACACATCCTCCATAGGTGTTGATAGAAAGGACATGTGTTTTCCAGGGGACTGTGAATGTTATACAACCACTATCGAGACATTTTTCATTTGTTCTTCCACAGTGGTCTATATTATTATACGTTATCCAGCAGACGCAATACGCCGCACCGAGCGCAGCAAACAGTACGAGAACACTGCATAATTTCATTGTAAACTGATGTCTTAAACTGATTTTATCTCGAACTGTGTTGTAAATCTGTCTTAGCTTATTTATACAAAAAACATAATCCCCACTTCCCTAAATAAAGGTCAACACCCCTACCTAGGTGATCGGAAATACCCAATTGATTCAGTATAATAGACTGGGTTTTTCTTACAACCATAAAAATAACGTCGTTTAGTGTGTAGTTTATTAATGTATTGCATCATAATGAATCTGGTTTATTACAATGACCTTATTTCATTTATTTCTCTCCAATTAGTGTATTTATTTATTATTTAGAGTTAGTACATTTTAATAAAGTTGTAATTTCTCTGAGGTGTTATTTGCTGATTTTCTAAATTTTCAGTACATTGAACTATAAGAAATAGCAACTATTCCCTGGGCCAACAAAATTAGAGGGAGTAATAAATTTTCTATTTATTTTATAAAAAAAATACTGGCAGCTTTATCCTGAGAGTTATTACTAGTATTATTATAATTAGTGACCAAACCGCTATGCTATCCAAAGCCTCACTGGACCCATACAGCTACCCCAAGAAAAACAACAACAACAAACAGGGTCTAGAACAAATATCCAGACCCGGATCTTATCCCGATGAGCATTTTGGACTGCCGTAAACCAAGTGAGCTCATCCATAAGTATGAATGCTGTGAAGCTGATATGTCTGGAAGCCTGACAGACATATGCCATAAGACACGCCAACAGCACGCTCGGGACCGATGAAAGGCGCCTAATTTGGCAAACCTATCCACCTCATCATTCGCAAAAATTCTCATGTGTCCTGGCACCCAGACTAGAAGCACATCCTTCAGAGAAGAAAGTTCTTCCAGTCTTTCAAAACATTTTAACACCAACCTGGAAGTAAAGAGACATGAAGTCAGCGCCTTCAACGCAGCTTGGCTATCTGATCAGATACAAACACCTTTATCCTGAGAGTTACTCGGACTTTTCAGCGAGGTAACTGGAAGTGATGAAACATGAACATGAACCCGTGCGCCTTCAACGCAGCTTGGCTATCTGATCAGATACAAACACCTTTATTCTGAGAGTTACTCGGACTTTTAAGCGAGCTAATGTAGTGCTTTGTTAGAAGTAGCACAAGTTTATTTAAAAAAGAATATGTGACGAAATTAACTGTCGAATTATTCGTCCTATAAAGTGAATTAACGACTAAAACCAAGCTCATATTCATTAAATTTTTAAAATCTTCTTTAATATTGACAGGCAGATAATACTAAAATTAACTTCATCAAAGATAAATTCTAATCCTTTTTAATAATTTACTTTGTTCGAATAAAAAACGAATTCAACGGACTCATATACTACTTGTCTTACGCCTTTGTATTACTTTGTACTGGCCTACGATTTCACTTTATTTATCAAGATTTCTTAAAGATATGTGGTAACTCGAAACTATATTTGATGACTACAATATTCTAAAATTTTCCAAAACTACGGTCGCACTATAACTTCAGGCTGGTGATATTGCTAAAATAGTATTATATACTATTGGACAAATTATCTTACATATGAAATCGAAGAGATTCACATATGTATATAAACGTGCATGTAGGTTGCGGTTAATTTATTATCTCATACACACACACACACACACACACACAACACACACAAACTCACACACACACACACACACACACACACACACACACACACAAGATTCTAATTTGGCATCATTTATTTTAGTTTGATACAAACGCCTTAAATCGAAATAACATTTTTTTCTGGCTTCACGAAGAGATGGATTATTATAGGTTCGTTGGTATAATCGTCTGCTGGCATTAACCTTTTTTCTCAGGATATTTCCGCTAACTGCTCTGAAGGGGTGGATCCAACAACTCAGCTTAGATCATTGGGAAAAGCTGTGGAAAGACTCCTTGACGGGCCAACTGACCAAGGAATTTTTTCCATCCATTGCGATGCGTCTTGAAATCGAACATCTCAAAATAAGTTACAAGCTGACACAACTTCTTTCAGGACATGGAAAAATGGCAGCCTATCTTCATAGGTTCAATATTCTAACAAGCCCAGTATGCTCCTGTGACCAGACTTCTCCCCAGACGGTGGATCATCTACTTTGGGAGTGCAGCGCTCTCCTTTCGGCAAGGCAAATTTTGTTGCAACATGTCGTTACCCAGGGCGTACATTGGCCACCTACAAAGTACACTTTGCTGCAGAGGGACTTTTCTTCTCAATTTAATAAATATATCACGGAAATATTTAAATTTTTGAATGATTAGTACTTTCGAATCGTCAGTATTTCGAATTATGATTGATTTAAAAAAAAAAAAAAATAATAATAATAAAATAAATAAATAAAAATAAGATTTAAAGAGGGGGAAAATAATAATAATAATAGTAAAGTAAAATAAATAAATAAATAATTAATTAATTAAAATAAAAAAAAATAAAATAGGTAATAGTTATAATAATAATTGATTCATTGTAATACTTTCTGAAATAAGGTGTTTTATTTTCTTTTATGTTTATATAAGTTAATAATTAGTCGTTTTCATAAGAAGTTGTTTGACAGTGATTAAATTGTTTGGTTTATAATAGTTCTGACAAATAATTTCATGTAGTGCTCGAAGAGCGGAGCATGATGTCATAACTTTAAAAAAAAAAAAAAAAAAAAAAAAAAAAAAAAAAAAAAAAAAAAAAAAAAAAAACACACACACACACACTTAAGCGACGTTGCCATAACAACCGGGCGGCTTATTTTGGTGATATTCTTCCCTCCAAAATCTCCTCTCCTAAAAGCTCCCTTAAATAACTACCCAGGAGAAATGTTTCAAAAAAGATGTAGCTCATTATATGTACAGTTCACATAGAAACTAAAGAAAATCATTGGACCCGTTTTGGAGAAAATAGCAAGAAAATGACAAATACTTTTCAGTAAATTCGCACTTTCGGTCATCCAATTTTTTTCAAACTCGGAATTTCCGCAACGTATTTAATTCCAATTAATATTATATAGATGATAGAATTGTGTAATAAACTTAAAAAACATTTTGAAGGAAAACTTAACTTCACCCCCATCCCAAAAGTGCCCTTAAGTGAATTTTTCCGGAAAAATGTTACTAACAGAAGTTGTAGCTCTTGGTTTAAAGAAAATCGTCAGCGTCGTTTCTAGCAAAACACAAAATACTGAAAAATTATTTGGGTAAAGTGTTACTTCCGGTTGATGGATTTTACCAGAAATCTTCGTGTCTGATGCGACGGAATGCCAAGTTTGAGCTTCCTGTAACTTTTTGTTTTAGAGATATTCTGTTCATAGGTACACACATAACCATTTTTTGAAAACCACAGTTGTTCTCTGTGGACCTCAAAACTCAATTTCGAAAATCTGGCACGATCGCTATACTTCTTCTTACTAGGAGTGTATAGGAAAGTAAAAATGTGACATTCCGATTCATTATTGCTAACTTATAGAGTTTTATTATTGTATAGTCGGATAATGCTTTTATAAAATCATATAATTAACTTGTAGAAATACTATATGTTGTTGTTAAATAGAACTCTGGAATTACTTCTTTGCAGTATATTTTCAAGTAAAAGCGTTTAGAGAAGGTATTCAAATAATAATGTGGACAGCAATAAATAATGAAGTTTAACGAACTACCATGTTATCGATTGATAATATAACGCGGAACTTGAACTGTTGTGCGTTGAACTTTCTATAGTGTATTTATTTATCATTTTGTTGTTTCATTGATTGGCTTTATAAACATTTCATTCATTCATTAGTATAATTTCCAATCACGATATTCCAACAGATATTAACAACATGATATTGTTTAATCTAATGTGTCTATTGCTCAAATTTGTTTAGCTAAAATAGAAGAGAAAAAAATTAATTTCAGAATAGTAAAAAGCATTTTATTTGTCCAGATATTTTAGGAATTTCGATTATTATTGCACTAATTTTTGTATCTCTTATAGAAACAAGAGCTTTATTGCATCATTTTTTTATGAGAAATGAAAAAACTAATGTTCTCTTGTTGGGCTGTGAACCCTTGTCGCCGGAAAACCCGACCCGGAAGCGTTTAACACGCTACTTCAGGTCAAGTCCCCATTCCTTAGCCTCTTCCAGGGCGCCCTCCTATCCATCTTGAATTTCCTATTCCCAATTTCATCTACCTTTCCCAATCCGCCTATCCGTGCTTCCCATTTTTTTTCGTAAAGCCTTCTGAATAATATACATCGCTATGTTTCAATATTCTTCCGCCTCGAATAACTTTCCTGCCCAGTTCCTCTCGGTAATACTATCTACCCATTCTATCTGCCTAGACGAAAATTAGTCGCTATAACATAATCAACACCCACGCTATGGAGATACTCCAAGAAGCAGCCGAGCCCACTCACTGTCTGAATCACATAAAACCCAACCTCTCCATGCTTGCAGAACACTCATGGTTTAGCTTCCGTGATGTGCCTCGCGGTCCACGGGCATGGTTTTCTCTTTTCCACATATCTTGCCAGTTTCTTAAAAACGAGACTGAGTATGTTCTGAGTGTATATATAATCTTTATTATAAATAATAAAATAGTATATTATATATATGTATATTGAATAAAGCAACTCAAAAAACGGCAGGAAATTCAATGCTTTCCGTTTGGGTCTATATATCGGATTTGACTGTATGTTATTTCTTAAAAATGTTAATTTTGTAGGTTTTGTTCTGATAAACATGATTGTGGCAAATTTGTTCGGTTTCTCTTTATTGCCATTTTTATAATTGAGGTAGGATGTATTGTTTTTAGTAGTTTCTTTAATGATATTTGTAAGGTAGCCATTGAATATGGCTATGCCTAATTTCTTTGAAATTCTTGTTCTAGTTTGTGGTTATGGAGTTTGAGGTTTTAAGTCTGTTCGTCAGATGTCTTAATACATCTAGATTTTTCTTCTTCTAATTCTCTAATCCTGGTAATGCTCTGAAGTATTATGTAGCAGTTAGTAGAAGTATTACGATCTTGTCGACTTTCCCAAATTGATTTTTCATTCGGAAATACATGTTGTGAGGTCGCCTAAGTAAAAAAAAATTGAGTGAAACACAAACAGAACTAGTGAATGGTCTTGTGTATATTGCGTATCTGCGTTATGTGTATGTATGAACAAAGTATTTGATAAGTAAGGAGGAAGCCCGAACTTGATTTTTTAAGTAAGATAAGTTTATAATCAAATTTCATCAACTGGAAAATCTGTTTTTTTTTTCATTTACATGATTTCCTCAAAATAGAAGGCCTGAAATTTCTTTAAATTTTAATACCTATCACTTGATATCTATGGAGGCTCCGGGTGAGCATGAATATTTATAATCTTTCAGGCTTCTGCTGCCGTTGTCATGTAAAACGCTCTGGCCCAGGTCTTCGGTTTAAGACCATGCCAGTGGTTTATTGTAAACCGATTTTTTGTCCATATCACAGTCGGCTTCATCAGGGTAGTGCTGTTTTGGCTTTAGAGGCGAACTAGAAGAAGCCTATTGTAATATAGGCGAAACGTAAGTTTACTACAAACCACTGACCCAGGCTTAACTCACAATAATAAAAAATAATTTTGTGAATTTTTTATTTATCGAAGACCTCCGTAAGTATTTTATAATGTTTATAAGTTTTTCTTGAAGTGCCTGTTCAGTATAGTTTATGTTTCTGTTTTCTACATAATGTTGAATACATTAAAAGCATTGCTAGAATTTCTAATCTGAAAAAAAAGGAGACCCGAAATGCGTTTTTACAAACAGGTGCTATTTCGTTGTGGTGGTCGGTTCCGCAGAGCTGGAAAGCATCAGAGACATTTTCCGTGTGTGAGTTAGTGTGAAACTAAGTCTCTGTACGAGTCTGTGTTGGCACACTGTCTGAAAAACGCATCCTGAAGATGGGCGAACGCCCGAAACGGGTCGATGACCACAAAACGAAGCAGGCTACCACGGAAAATGTCTCAGGTGCTATTTCTTTTAATTTCTATCGATCTTCTTTAAACTTGGAATGTTTACTGCACAAATATAAATCTACATTTTCTGTTTGAACCATTTTCAAAACATATTTTTCATGTGCGTGTAAACGTGTCAAATTTTCGATATCGCGTTTTCACCGGAAATATCCGTTTTGAGGTCCCCTCAGTCGAAAAAGGTGGTTTTTTAGCAAATGGTCTGTGAGTGTGTGTGTCTGTGTGACTGTATGTGAACAGCATAGCACAAAAACGAAAAACCGTAGAAAGTTGAAACTTGATATTCCGTCTAGCTATCATCATGGCAACTGTCAGTGGGTACCTGTCAAAATTCCTCAACAGGAAGTACAGCTTTACTTGTAGGTGGGGTTAGGTTTTCATCTAAAGTGCTATTTCAGTTTATTAAAAAATTCTAGCATTTAAATAATGTTAATTAGAATTAAATATGTTGTTGAAATTCCGAGTTTGATAAAAATCGGATAACCGGAAGTGCGTTTACTTTACCACTTTTACTAAATAATTTTTCATTTTTTCGCGATTTTCTCAAAAATGGCTGCGACGATTTTACTTTAAACATGATATATTAATACTCATACAAAGAGCTACAACTTTTATTTAAAACATTTCTCTAGTAAAATTCATTTAATCCATTATTTCTAATTAATTTTGTTTGGATGATAGAATTGTATAATCAACTATGATTGCACTTAAGAGGAAAACATAACCCCACTCCTCCCCTAAAAGTGCCATTAAATGGTTTTTATTAGAGAAATGTTTTAAATAAAAGTTGTAGCTCTTTGTATGAGTATTAATATATCATGTTTAAAGTAAAATCGTCGCAGCCATTTTTGAGAAAATCTCGATAAAATGAAAAAATTATTTAGTAAAAAGTAGTAACGTAAACGCACTTCCGGTTATCCGATTTTCATCAAACTCGGAATTTCAACAACATATTTAATTCTAATTAACATTATTTGGATGTTAGAATTTTTTAATAAACTGAACTAGCACTTCAGATGCCAAACCCCACCTCTTCCCCATAAGTGCCTTAAATGAATTTTCCCAGAGAAATGTTTCAAATAAAAGCTGTAGTTCTTTGTATGCGTAACTGATATACCAAGTTTGAAGTGATATGTAGCAAGATTTCTTAAAGTAATGTGGTAGTTCGACACTATATTTGATGACAACAATATTCTAAAATTTTCCAAAACTGCGGTCGCACTATAATTTTAGGCTGGTGATGTTGCTAAAATAGTATTATGTAATATTGAACAAATCATGCATACGAAATCGAGGTGATTTACAACTACATATGAATATGCATATGGGTTGCAATAAATTTATTATCGCACCTTCAATGTTTGGTCGTTGCCATGATAACAGGGCGTATTTTGGTTGATACTCTTACCACCAAAATTCCCTCCCTCTTAGATTAGCGGGATCTACTTTGAAGTTTGCCGGCTGGATTCCCGCTTTGTATAATAGCCTTTTTTTTCTTCACTTGCATTTGGTCTCTGTATAGACATGTCTTTTTCTTTGCTCGAGCATTTACACTTTAACTGTGGCTGCTTTTGATAAGCGGCCACATCTGTTATTCATGACTTATCGCCATTGTGTGATGTCTAGCGTTTGACTGCGGTCTATTCTTCGATTTCTTCCACCTTCTTTTTCGCTTCTATTGCACTCCGCTTTATGTACTTATCTGCATATATAAAGATGTACCACATGCATCTTCGATTGCATTTCTTTGCTTCTATCAGCTACAAGTGCCTATGCATCTCATCTCCTTTAATGTTGAGTCATCTCATTTCATTTAAAGTGTTTTTAATAATTATTTACTGATTTAATTTCTATATTAGTTCGCGACTGTCACTCTATATTTGACCATCATCTTTTCGCGCACATGTTTTATAATCCGCGGGTGTTTCGAAATATTCGCAACATTTTTTAATTCTGAATGTAATAATTTAATAATGGTATAATAATTTAAATTCTATAAATAATTAAATAATAAATTGAAATAGCACTTAATAGGAAAAAGCATATTAAGATACAACATCAAAAGGCGATAATCTCCTTATGGCAATGTCGAAGAGTTGTAGGTAAGAACTGGGGGATTACTGGAGGAATCCTTTTCAGTAAATTCGCATTTTCGGTTATCTAATTTTACTCAAACTCAGAATTTCGACAACGTATTTAACTCTAATTAATATTATATAGATGATAGAATTGTGTTATCACACTGTCTGACAAACGTATCCTGAAGATGGGCGAACGCCCGAAACCGGTCGATAAACACAAAATCAAGCAGACTACATGGAAATTGTCCCTGATGCTTTCCAGCTCTGCGGAACCAACCATCACGAAAAAATATAATTTCAGAATAGTATAAAGCTTTTTTTTGTCCGTTTTTTTTAGGAATTTCGATTATTGCACAATTTTTTTTATCTCTTACAGAAACAAGAGCTTTATGGCATCCTTTCTTTTATGGGATGTGAAAAAACTAATGTTCTCTGATCCTGTTGGATACTGAACCACCGAAAAACACCCTCCTTTCGTCGGAAAACCTGACCCACAACCTTTTAACACACTACTTCAGGTCAGGACCCCCTTCCATAGCCTCTTCTAGCGCGCACTCCTATCCGTCTTGAATATTCTATTTACAGTTTCTTCTACCTTGTCCAATCCGCCTATCAGTGCTTCCTATTTTTTTCCGTAAAGCCTTCTCAACAAAATGCATCACTATGTTTCAATTTTTCTCTGCCTTGAATAACTTTCCTACCTAATTTCTCTCGGGTATACCATCTACCCATGGTATCTACCTAGACGAAAATTAGTCGCTACAACATAAACAACCACCCGCGCTATGGAGATGCTCCTTGAAGCAGTCGAGCCCACTCACTGTCTGAATCAGATAAAACCTTGCGGAACACCCATGGTTTAACTTCCGTGATCTGCCTTCCGCCTCCCACATATCTTGCCCATTCCTTAGCCTTCCTAAGCTTCCTTTCCTTCTACTTGCTTCTTTTATAGTTATAACCGTAATAGTGCTGTTATAGAAGTATATCTAGCGTCGAAATTGACTGATCGTCGGAATATGGTTTTAAAAAAATTTAAGTGAAACACTTAAGAAAATAAGTGGAAAGTACTAGTGAATGCTCTTGTGTATATTGCGTGTTTGCATTATGTGTATCTATGAACAAACTAATTGATAAGCAGGCAAAAAGCTCAAACCTGGTATTTTAAGTAAGATAAGTTTATAATCAAACTTCATCAACTGGAAAATGCGGTTTCGCGATTTTTTGTTCCTTTACGTGATTTCTTTAACATATTACAGTAATTTTCTTTAAATTGTAATGGCTATCACTTGATTTCTTTGGAGGCTCCAGGTCAGCTGCAGCATTTATAATCTTTGAGGCAACCTGCGGACACTGTCATTTAAAACGCTAAGGTCTTCGGATCGAGACCGGTTTCATGTAAATCGATGTTTCGTCCATATTACAATTGGATTCATCAGGGTACGGTTTTTCTGTTGTTTCAGCTTTATAAGCGTCGCTACTCTAAAGAAGCATATTGTAATATAGGCGAACGTCGGTAACAACAAACCACTGACCGGTCTGAACCCAAAGATTTAAGTGTTTTATAAAGTGTTCAAGTTTCTATTTTAAATGGCAATCATTATGGTTTATGTTTCTGTCATCTACATAATGTTGAATAACATAAAAGCATTGGTGGAATTTCCAATTCTGACAAAAAAAGGATACCCAAACATGCGACTTAGGTGCTTTTTTTTTAAATTTCCATCGATTTTCTTTAAATTTGGATTGTTTACTACACAAATATAAATCTATCATTTCTATTTGAACTATTTTCAAAATATTTTTTTCATGTGAGTGTTTCATAGGGAGTATTGCTATAAAGGATACTATGAAATAGAAAGGGAAGAGAATAGGTAAAAGTGGTTAGCGTACTGGACTTCCACGTGGAGGACCCGGTACAAGTCCAGCTATGCTACCCTTAGATTTTTTCTTCTAGGAGCCTCTACAGCTCACTGTCTTTAATGATAGAACACTGCCCGGAGGGCGGCAGTGCACTCAGAAGGCTCCGGGCGCATATGATCATAGATGTTAGGGAGTCTTAAATTAAAAATAAAATAAAATAGACGTAGGTAGAGCAGTGTTAAACCTCTGACTGATAATGAATCTAGCTTATCACAAACTTACTATTTCCCTTACAATGCTCTTCCATTCCAAATTAATTGGGTTTACTATATTTGTGTTCATCTCCAAAATAAATAATAATAATAATAATAATAATAATAAAAAATAATAATAATTTACTTAATTTTGAATTTATTTATTTTTTTAATGAGTCTTACGCACTCGTAGGACGAATAAGTAAGCCTCTTGTCTGTCTTCTGCCAATTTGGCGTACAGTCACGCTATTCAGATATTCAGATAATTTGTCAGAATTGGGTTGCATAATTGAAAAAATAAGCTGCCGGTGTAATTGGGATTCATCCTAAGTGCAGTGTTATTTGAATTAGATCTAACATAAGAATTAAAAACATTCACAAATTTTGAATAAATTTCAAAATCGTGTGTTGGTATAGTGGTCATGACCTTGGACTGTTAACTGGGAGATCCCCAGTTCGAGTTCCAGGGTATAACTGCGAAATTTTATATTCCTTTAAAAAAAGTTAATAATGTAGGTGCTTCCCCCAGGTATCCACGACACCTAATTTGATAATTGGATTTTGAGTCTGCCTGAAAAAATAGGCATTACTTTACTTTTTTATCTTTCATAGATTCTTTGGATTTTCATTTTAATTAAAAAAAAAAATACATAATTTATTATATTCTGTCATAATTTAAATTACAATAATTCAAATTATTAATCAATTAGTGAAATATTTAGAATATTTCATTTTTTTGAAAGGAATTTAAAGGTTTTCAGAATAATGTTTACAATATTTATTAATATAAACAAATCATAGTAATTGTTAAAATTAATAATAACATAGTTATCATATTGATAGTACATATTTATGTGAACAAGACATTTTTACAGTCAGTGTAAGTAAACTGATTACCTTAAAGTTTATTTCTAAAGATGTAAGATGTAATGTCATGCCATTGGAAAAAGATTTGGCTTAATTTAACCCAAAAAGGGATAAATTTCATTATGTGGTATTTTTTCCTCAAATCTTTTGATTCTGGTAGACCTTCTATCATACTTAGTCGAGTCGGATCTCTGATATTTTAACTGCAATTAATTAAAATTATAATGTTTAATACTTTAGAAAAATAAAAATGAATATGTGATCAAGTATTTATCAATTTCCACAATTAATCACCTGAAGTAATATCAGCATGTACCAATGGACCATGTCGGTCCCCACCCAAGTGATTGTAGATTATTATGAGAAGGAGATCCAGGATGTACATCTAGATGTCTACCTTTACATCTTCTATTTTCCCACAATCGAACACATCCTCCTTTGGTGTTTATAGAACGGACATGTGCTTTCCCGCCGGATGTTATGTCTTTACATTTACCGCTGTCGACACATCCATTGTTTGTTTTTCCACGGTGTCCAGTCGTATAATACGTTGTCCAGCAGACACAATATACCGCACCGAGCACAGCAAACAGTACGAGAACACTGTATAATTTCATTGTAAACTGATGTCTTTAACTGATTTTATCTCGAACTGTGTTTTATATCTCGTATCATAGCTTACTTTATAGGAGAAAATCCCCACCTCTGTAAATGTCAAACCCGTTAGTAGGTAATCGAAAATACTCAATTGTGTTTGCATAATAAACTGGGCTTTTCTTATTGTTATAAAAATGAAGCTTTTAACTGGATAAATTATTATTAATTCGTTATATATACGAATCTGCTTCTTTATAACGATATTGTTTCATTTCTTTCTTTCCATTGAGTGTATTAATTTATTGTTTAACTTTGTACATTTTAATAAAGTTTTAATTCCTCTGTGTTATTTGCTGATTTTCGAAATTTTGTTTATATGATTAAAATATTTTCTCTACAAAGTTAATATTTATTCCCCGAGGCAATGAAAAATTTGCTATTTACTTTATACAAAGGTACTAGCAGGATTTATCCTAAGTGTTACTCGGTTTGTGAGCGGTGTATTGCGGTGTTTTGTAACAAGTAGTTTTTAAGTTTGTTAACTTAAGTTTGCTTTTGAGTAGTGCTTTAAGTTTGTTGTGTGAAGTTTGTTTTAAGTTTTTTCAAAAGGAATATGTAAAGACATTAACTGGCCAACAAATTTTGAATTTTTTATTTTATTCCTAACTATATGTATACAATTTATTTTCGTTTTGTAATTAATATAACAGTAGCAAAAAACCAATTACATCTAACACATCGGCTTTCGAAAAAAGGTATTAAAAAAAATAAATCTTTTTCGTTAACTAATTAATATTTATGTTATTATAATTAATTAGAACGTCTTCTTCTTCACTTTTGTCTTTCTGTCTGATCAGCTGTAATCAGCAATCATTTTACTCTTCTACTTTCCTTGGGAGTGTTTTTCTATAGTGAAATATCTTGATGAAACCGCTTTCTTTGGTTCGGAGGAAAGAAGTCGAATAGGAGTGTATAAAAGAAATATAATGAGAAAATGTACACTAACTTGTAGTCTCTCAGGGTTCTTCCTTTTCTCCCTATTTCGTTGTGAATGCTGGAGTACCACAAGGAGTATCCTAGGTCCAATTTTATACACAATATACACTGCTGACCTTCCCCTACATCCTAATATAGTAACATCAACCTTCTTTCTGCTATTCTTTCCTTCCATACCGAACCTACTATTGCCTCCAGTCATCTTCAAGATCATCTTTCCTTAATAGAAGAGTGGTACAAAAAATTGAAGATAAAAGTTAATGAAAAGAAATGTATTCACACCACGTTTACACTTCGTCACTCCCTCTGTCCTGGTGTTAAATTACACAACACCTTCCTACCTACTACTGCTAGAGTACGCTACCTTGGGTTACATATGGACAAAACACTAACCTGGAACCCCCTATACCAGACTGAAAATGATTGAAACTAATAGACGATTTCTTATCCTTTCAAGACTCTTAGACAAACGATCCAAACTTGCTGTAAAAAATAATCTTACACTATACAAAACTTTACTACGACCAATATCGATTTTGTTAATTTTTTATTTTTGAATCCAGGGAACTTCATATTATTAGGTATTAATATATTTTCGGTAGAAAGTTAATTTCAAAAATTTATACAATCGCAGTACATCCTCTTATGGCAGTAATGGAAAGTAAAATGTTTTAATAAAATTAAATAAAAAATATTTCCAATTAGAACATATTTGTAATAGAATAAATTTTAAATTGTATATTTATTTATACATAATTTTAACCTGCAACGGTTAAAAGTTACAATTAATTAAAGTGGCGACATGGCGCCCCATTTGGATATGACACTTTTTTGTGTGGTGCACACCAATCAAGCAACGCCTTGATTGTATGAACATTGTGTTTGGCATTTTGTTTGTCTTCCACCCTATCCTGTTAAATTACATTGAAACGTTCAAAACTGTTTGAAACGTTACGTTGGAACTGTTCAATGTAAGTGTCCAAATTTTTTAACAGCGCAGATGCGATAGTAGCTGGGCACAGTTTATCAATGCAGGATTCGTTTTAAGAAGAATTTAATATGATACTGTGTTTATATTTTTGCTTATAAATTAGTCATACAGATTTGTAATGATGCTGGCATAATCGCAGAATATCAGATCAGAAACATATTGGGCTGCAAGAAGGGATAAAACTGGCGTTGGATTATATATACGAGTATATGTATATATTAGCCCATATCTTAGAAATTTCAATTTTGGCACACATTTTATTTATCGATTGCTGGCGCTGTGTAATAGGAAGTAGATTAGATTGCTGATAGCGGATTATTGCTCTGCGACCTGAAAAATCTATTGTTCTACCAACAAGAAGTAGTTGTATCGTCAAATTTTCGAAATTGAACCGGAAAATGTTTTTTTTAGTACAAAAAATCTGATGTGAAACACTCACACTCACAAGACTATCTCTTACTCCAAATTACATAGTTACATAGTTTGTAGTTTCTCGAACTCTAATATATAACGCTCCCTCTTATTATCATTTATTTGTTTAATTGCACTAATATTAATTAGTTCCATTCCATTTTTTTATATTGCTGCAAGATTTTGGTTGATTAACTCATACGTAGAATAACATCTTTACAATACTCCTTCAATAATTTGTGGGCTGCGCCACGATATATAAACTTATGGACAATATATTTAATAGCTAAAAACTCCAGATCTAGCCAAAGTTTTTCAACTGAATTTTATGAATTCCTTGGAGAAATTGTTGTGGCTGTTTAAGAATAATTTTATTTTGTTCCATTAGTATAAACGGCCATAAACAAAATGGCGGCCTCACACTACATCTTAAGTTTCTGCCTAATTTTCATTTGCTTTTTTTCTCTTCCAATAATGAAAATTTCTGAATTTTCTCTGTGTAGCTCACGTTGATTTTATAAAACACTAAATATTTTGTTAGAAATAACATGATGTTTTTGCATTTTTATTTTTATAAAAAAAATGTAATGCACAATTCGGTAATTTATCAAATACCTACGAAAAAAGAATTAAAAATAATTCTTAATTGTTTTCTTAAAGAAATAATTAGTTATAAATAATTATCCAACCAAGGTGTAAAAGAGAAGGTGTGAAGTGTGAGTGTATGTTAGACCAATCAGAAATTTAGAATTTTCATGTTGACCACCCACACAATGCCATCTCCTCTTCTACACTGTGTTTGGATAATTATTTCCATGAACATTTTATAATTTTTTCACTAATTTTCTTTTCGTAGGTTTATTATAAATTATCAAATTGTGCAATAAAAATTTTTAAAGGAAAAATGCAAAAAGTCAAGTTACTTTTGACATATTATTTACTGCCTATTTTGTTATTTGTATTGATTGGCTGTATAAACATTTCAGTCATTAGTAAATAATTTCCAATCACGAAATTAATAACAGCGATTTAAGGTAGATGATATTGCGTAAACTAGTTTGTCTATTGCTCAAATTTTGTCAAGCAGAAAGCTCAAACCTTGTATTTTAAGTAAGATAAGTTTATAATCAAACTTCATTAACTGGAAAATGCGGTTTCCCGAATTTTGTTCCTTTACTTGATTTCTTTAACATATTCCAGTAATTTTCTTTAAATTGTAATGGCAATCACTTGATTTCTTTGGAGGCTCCAGGTGAGCTGCAACATTTATAATCTTTCAGGCAACCTGCGGACACTGTTATTTAAAACGCTAAGGTCTTCGGATCGAGACCGGTTTTTTTGTAAATCGATGTTTCGTCCATATTACAATTCGATTCATCAGGGTAGTGTTTTTCTGTTGTTTCAGATTTATAAGCGACACTACTCTAAAGAAGCCTATTGTAATATAGGCGAAACATCGGTTTACAACAAACCACTGACCGGTCTGAACCCAAAGATCTAAGTGTTTTATAAAGTGTTTAAGTTTCCATTTGAAAAGCCAGTCATTATGGTTTATGTTTCTGTCTTCTACATAATTTTGAATAACATAAACGCATTGGTGGAATTCTGACAAAAAAAGGATACCCAAACATGCGATTTAGCTGCTTTTTTTTTAAATTTCCATCGATTTTCTTTAAATTTGGATTGTTTACTACACAAATATAAATCTATCATTTCTATTTGAACTATTTTCAAAATATTTTTTTCATGTGAGTGTTTCATAGGGAGTATTGCTATAAAGGATACTATGAAATAGAAAGGGAAGAGAATAGGTAAAAGTGGTTAGCGTACTGGACTTCCACGTGGAGGACCCTGGTACGAGTCCAGCTATGCTACCCTTAGATTTTTTCTTCTAGGAGCCTCTACAGCTCACTGTCTTTAATGATAGAACACTCTCCGGAGGCCAACAGTGACTGAGATGGCCCCATTGATCAAAGATGTTGACGCGTCTTAAATTTAAAATAAAATAAAATAGACGTAGGTAGAGCAGTGTTAAACCTCTGACTGATAATGAATCTAGCTTATCACAAACTTACTATTTCCCTTACAATTCTCTTCCATTCCAAATAAATTGGGTTTACTATATTTGTGTTCATCTCCAAAATTATTAAAAAAATAATAATTGTCTGAATTTTGGACTTATTTATTGTTTTAATGAGTCTTAAGCACTCGTAGGACGACTAAGTAAGCCTTTTGTGTGCCTCCTGCCAATTTGGCTTACTGTCATGCTATTCAGTTATTCAGATAATTTGTCAGAATTAGTTTGGATAGACATAAGCTGCCGGTAATTGGGATCAGAGTTCAATCCTAAGTGCAGTGTTATTTGAATTAGATCTAACATTGGAATTAAAAACATTCGCAAATTTTGAATAAATTTCAAAACGTGTGTTGGTATTGTGGTCATGACCGTGGACTATTAACTGGGAGGTCCCCAGTTCGAGTTCCAGGGTATAACTTCTAAATTTTATATTCGTTTAAAGAATGTTAATAATGTAGGTGCTTCCGTCACCTATCTACGACACCTAATTTGATAATTGGACTTGCCTGAAAAAATAGGCATTACTTTACTTTTTTATCTTTCAAAAATTCTTTGGATTTTCATTTTGATCTAATAAAACAATACATTATCTATTATATTCTGTCATAATTTAAAATACAATAATAAAAATTATTAATTAATTAGAGAAATATTTAGAATATTTTATTTTTTCATTGAGATCAAATTTTTTTGAAAGGAATTTGAAGCTTTTCAGAATTATAAGTACAATATTTATAAATATAAATAAATCATAGATATTATTAAAATTAATAATAACATATTAATCATATTTATAGTCCATATTTATGTGGATATGACATTTTTTTTAATCGCAATCAGTTTAAGTAAACTGATAGCTTAAAGTTTATTTCTAAAGATGTAAGATGTAATGTAATGCCATTGGAAAAAGATTTGGCTTAATTTAACCCAAAAAGGGATAAAGTTCATTATGTGGTATTTTTTCCTCAAATCTTTTGATTCTGGTAGACCTTCTATCATACTTAGTCGAGTCGGATCTCTGACATTTTAACTGCAATTAATTAAAATTAAAATGTTTAATACTTTAGAAAAATAAAAATGAATATGTGATCAAGTATTTATCAATTTCCACAATTAATTACCTGAAGTAATATCAGCATGTACCAATGGACCATGTCTGTCCCCAGCCCAGTGAAGGTAGATTATTATGAGAAGGAGATCCAGGATATACATCTAGATGTCTACCATTGCATTTTTTCTTTTCCCAGAGTCGAACACATCCTCCTTTGATGTTTATAGAACGGAGATGTGCTTCCCAGCCGATCGTTATTGCTCTACATTTACCGCTGTCGACACATCCGATGTTTGTTTTTCCACGGTGTTCAGTTTTATAATACGTTGTCCAGCAGACACAATATACCGCACCGATCACAGCAAACAATACGAGAACACTGTATAATTTCATTGTAAACTGATGTCTTTAACTGATTTTATCTCGAACTGTGTTTTATATCTCCTATCATAGCTTACTTTATAGGAAAATATAATCCCCACCTCCGTAAATGTCAACACCGTTTAGCTAGGTAATCGAAAATACTCAATTGGGTTTGTATAATAAATTGGCCTTTTCTTATTGTCATACCAGCGAAGTCCTTAAGTGGATAAATTATTATTAATTCGTTACATATACGAATCTGGTTCATTATAATGATATTGTTTCATTTCTTTCTTTCCATTGAGTGTATTTATTTATTATCTAAAGTTTGTACATTTTAATAAAGTTATATTTCCACTGTGGTATTTGCTGATTTTCGAAATTTTGTTTGTATGATTAAAATATTTTCTCTCCAAAGTTAATATCTATTCCCCTAGGCAATGAAAAATTTGATATTTACTTTGTATAAAGGTACTAGCAGGATTTATCCTAAGAGTTACTCGATTTTTTAGCGGTGTATTGCAGTGTTTGTTAAGAAGTAGTGTAAGTTTTTTCAATAGGAATATGTAAACTGATTAACTGGCCAACAAATTTTAAATTTTTTATTTTATTCCTAATTATATGTATACAATTTATTTTCGTTTTCTTATTACACTAACAGTAGCAATAAACCAATTACATCTAACACATCGGCTTTCGAAAACAGGTATTAAAAAAAATAAATGCTTTTCGTAAACTAATTCGTATTTACGTTATTCTAATTAATTTGAACGTCTTCTTCTTCATTTTTTTCTTTCTCTCTGATCAGCTGTAATCAACCATCATTTTACTTTTCTACTTTCCTTGGGAGTGTTACCTGCAACGGTTAAAAGTTACAATTAATTAATGTGGCGACATGGGGCACCATTTGGATGTGACACGTTTGTGCGGTGCACACCAATCTGTCTTCCTCCCTATTCTCCTATATTACATTACTGTTTGAAACGTTACGTTGAAACTGTTCAATGTAAGTGTCCAAATTTTTTAACGGCGCAGATGCGATAGCAGCTGGGCGCAGTTTATCGATGCAGGATTCGTTTTAAGAAGAATTTAATATGATACTCTATTCATATTTTTGCTTATAAATTATCTATGCAGATTTGTAATGATGCTGGCATAATCGCAGAATATCAGATGAGAAACATATTGGGCTGCAAGAAGGGATAAAACTGGCGTTGGATTATATATACGAGTATATGTATATATTAGCCCATATCTTAGAAATTTCAATTTTGGCACACATTTTATTTATCGATTGCTCTCTGGCGCTGTGTAATAGGAAGTAGATTAGATTGCTGATAGCGGATTATTGCTCTGCGACCTGAAAAATCTATTGTTCCACCAACAAGAAGTAGTGGTATCGTCAAATTATCGAAATTGAACCGGAAAATTTTTTTTGAGTGCAAAAAATCTGATGTGAAACATTCACAACACTATCTCTTACTCCAATTTACATAGTTACATAGTCTGTAGTTAATCGAACTCTAATATATAACGCTTCAATTGCACTAATAATAATTAGTTCCATTCCATTTTTTTATATTGTTGCGAAGAACTAGATTTTGATTGCTTAGTTCATACGTAGAATAACATCTTTACAGTACTCTTTCAATAATTTGTGGGCTGCGCCACGTTACCTAAATTTATGGACAATATAATGAATAGCTAAAAACTCCAGATCTAACCAAAGTTTTTCAACTGAATTTTATAAAATCCTTGGAGAAATTGTTGTGGCTGTTTAACATTAATTTTATTTTATTCCTTTGGTATAAACCGCCATATACAAAATGGCACCCTCACACTACGTCTTACGTTTCTGCCTGATTTTTATTTGCTTATTTTTCTTCCAATAATGAATATTTCTGAATTTTCTCTGTGTAGCTCACGTTGATTTATAAAAAGCTAAATATTATGCTACAAATATCTTGATTTTGACATTTATTTTTTTTTTTATAAAAAAAATGTATTGTACAATTCGGTAATTTATCAATTACCTACGAAAAAAGAATTAAAAATAATTCTTAATTGTTTTCTTAAAGAAATAATTATCCAATCGCGGTGTAGAAGAGAAGGTGTGAGATGTGAGTGTATGTTAAACCAATCAGAAATTTAGAATTTTCATGTTGACCTCCCACACATTTGCCACCTTCTCTTCTACACTGTGTTTGGCTATTTATAGCTACTTTAATAGATAATTTGTCAGAATTGGGTTGGATAGACATAAGCTCCCGGTAATTGGGATCAGAGTTCCATCCTAAGTGCAATGTTATTTGAATTAGATCTAACATAAGAATTAAAAACATTCACAAATTTGGATAAATTTCAAATTCATATGTTGGTATAGCGGTTATGAGCATGGAATTTGGACTGGGAGGTCCCCAGTTCGAGTTCCAGAGTATAGCTGCTAAATTTTATATTCGTTTCTACAATGTTAATAAAGTAGGTGCTTCCGCCACCTATCCATGACACCTAATTTTATAATGGGACTTTAAGCCTGCCTGAAAAAATAGACCTTACTTTACTTTTTTATCTTTCAAAAATTCTTTAGATTTTCATTTTGATCTAATAAAACAATACATTATTTGTTATTTCTGTCATAATTTAAAATACAATAATTTAAATTATTAATCCATTAGAGAAATATTTAGAATATTTCATTTTTCATTGTGATTAAATTTTTTTGAAAGGAATTTGAAGGTTTTCAGAATAATGTATGTATCATTTATAAATATAAATAAATCATAGTAATTTTAAAATTATTAGTAACACTTAATCATATTTATAGTCCATATTTATGTGAATAAGGCATATTTCTTAATCGCAATCTGTAGAGGTAAACTAATCACCTTAAACTTTATTTACAAAGATATAATGTAAGTGCCATTGGAAAAAGATTTGGCTTAATTTAGCCCAAAATAGTAAGGACAAACTTCATTATGTGGTATTTTTTCTTTAAATCTTTTGATTCTGGTAGACCTTCTATCATACATAGTCGAGTCGGCTCTCTGACATTTTAACTGCAATTAATTAAAATTAAAATGTTTAATACTTTAGAAAAATAAAAATGAGTATGTGATCAAGTATTTATCAATTTCCACAATTAATCACCTGAAGTAATATCAGCAAGTACCAAAAGACCATGTCGTTCCCCAGCCTAGCGATTGTAGATTATTATGAGAAGGAGATCCAGGATGTACATCTAGATGTCTACCATTGCATCTTTTCTTTTCCCACAGTCGAACACATCCTCCTTTGGTGTCTATAGAACGGACACGTGTTTGCCAGCCGGCGAATATTTTTCTACATTTACCACTGTCGACACATCCATTCTTTGTTCTTCCACGGTGTTCAGTATCATAATACGTTGTCCAGCAGACGCAATACGCCGCACCGAGAACACCAAACAGTACGAGAACACTGAATAATTTCATTGTAAACTGATATCTTTAACTAATAATATCTCGAACTGTGTTTTATATCTCCTATCATAGCTTACATTATAGGAATAAATAATCCCCACCTCCGTAAATGTCAACACCCGTTAGCTAGGTAATCAAAAATACTCAATTGGGTTAGTATAATAAACTGGGCTTTTCTTATTGTTATAAGAATAAATCCCCTTAAATGGATAAATTATTATTAATTCGTTACATATACGAATCTGGTTCATTATAATGATATTGTTTCATTTCTTTCTTTCCATTGAGTGAATTTATTTATTATTTAAAGTTTATACATTTTAATAAAGTTGTATTTCCTCTGTTTTTTTTTGCTGATTTTCGAAATTTTGTTTGTATGATTAAAATATTTTCTCTACAAATTTAATAACTATTCCCCGAAGCAATGAAAAATTTGCAAATTACTTTATATAAAGGTACTAGCAATACTAGCAGGATTTATCCTAGGAATTACTCGGTTTTTGGGCGGGGTATTGCGGTGTTTTGTAACAAGTAGTATAAGTTTTTTCAAAGGAATATGTAAAGACATTAACTGCCATCAAATTTTGAATTTTTTATTTTATTCTTAACTATATGTATACAATTTATTTTCGTTTTCTTATTATAATAACAGAAGCAAAAAACCAATTACATCTAACACATCGGCCTTCGAAAAAAGGTATTATAAAAAATAAAAGTTTTTCGTAAACTAATTAATATTTATGTTATTATAATAATTAATTAGAACGCCTTCTTCTTCGTTTTTCTCTTTCTGTCTGATCAGCTGTAATCAACAATCATTTTACTATTCTACTTTCCTTCGTAGTGTTTTCCCACAGTGAAACATCTTGATAAAATCGCTTTCCTAGTGTATCACTAACATCACCATAGTTCGAAGAAAAGAAGCCGAATAGGAGTGCATAAAAGAAATATAATGAAAAAAAGTAAACTGGCTTGCAGAATACTGCAAGGACTTTACGCTGTAGATATAGAAAGAGTATGGTAGCATGAGAGAATGACAGACTGAGCTGGTATAGTGAATGGTGATGATGTTATGTTGGTGGTTGTTTTGTGCTACACTGAATACAGTCATCTTCTATTCTACCAGTTGAGAGTAGCTAGCATTTATATACTATTCTTAATTTATATACTACTTCTTCTTCGTTTTTTAGGGTTTTAGGCAGGTGGATCTCTGTCTATCTTAAGCTAGAATTTGAATTGTTTGTGGTACGAATATATGTTATACCTCAGTGACGAATGGAGTGATGTAGCACTGCGCGGTGCCTTATGATATTGTTGTAGGCAAGACACGTCTCTGGCAATCTATTATATCTACCTAGTGGATTTTTAAGTTTAAATATAAGAAATATCCAATATATTCTAGACTGCTAAAGAACTGCCTTACCCATGTTGCCACCGCAATAAAATAATAGTGTGCTATATATATCCGTTAAATCTCTGCCTAATAAATCTAACTTATTACAATACATTTTCATTCTAAAAAGGCTGCTTTTTTTCAAATTTATTTTTACGAGTTTTGTGAAAGTTAAATTCCAACGACCCCAAGTCCATGAAGTAAACTTGGTGTCCAATAATCACACGATTTTCTCATACTGCAGTTACTATAGTAATTATGAAATTGGACCGCTTTTTTCAAACTTCGAATTTTACAAATATTAACTTGTTAACAACTCACACGATACGATTTGCTAGTTTTTGCTAATTTTCTTAATTTTTTATTTTTTTTATTCAGGGTGCTTCAAATTATTAATCCTCAATTATTAATTAGTAATATATTTCCGGTAGGAAGTTAATTTCAAAAATTTATACAATCCCAGTACATCCTCTTATGGCAGTAATGGAAAGTAAAATGTTTTAATAAAATGTTTAAATAAACAATATTTCCAATTAGAACATATTTGTGATAGAATAAATTTTAAATTGTATATTTATTTATAAATAATTTTAATCTGCAACGGTTAAAAGTTACAATTAATTAAAGTGGCGACATGGCGCCCCATTTGGATATGACACTTTTTTGTGTGGTGCACCACCAATCAAGCAACGCCTTGATTGTGTGAACATTGTGTTCGGCATTTTGTTTGTCTTCCTCGCTATCCTCTTATATTACATTGAAACGTTCAAAACTGTTTCAATGTAAGTGTCCAAAATTTTTAACAGCGCAGTTGCGATAGTAGCTGGGCGCAGTTTGTTAGTGCAAGGTTCGTTGTAGGAAGAATTTAATATGATACTGTATTTATATTTTGGCTTATAAAATACCTTTGCAGATTTATAATGAAGCTAGCATAATCGCAGAATATCAGATCAGAAACATATTGGGCTGCAAGTAGAGAAGAATCTGGCATAGGATAATATATACAGGTGTCCCAAGGTATAGTGATAACGACTTTTTCTCGGAAACTAAGATAGCAAAAAAAAAAAAAACTGAAAAATGTGTCCCGGTAGTTTGTTGTTGGAAATCGAAATTTAATTTGTAAATTTGTTTTGGTGCTTCCAGAAGCCAGATAGAGGCACCAACTTCATTTTTTCAAATGGGGAAGTGTGGTTTTTATTTAAGAAATAAATACTTCTATTTTTTGTAAGAAAAATTTTCATGAACAGTTTTTTTCTGCGAGCGATATTTTACAAGTTATGAATGACAACATGATTCCTATATGAAATTTCAAAATGATATTATAATGGTTTTTTAATTGAATAAGAAGAAAAGCACTATTTTATCCATAAATTTATACAGGTGGCGCAGTGCACAACTTATTGAAAGAGTTCTATAAAGATGGCATTCTACGTATGAGCTAATTAAAAAAAACATTTCCAAAAAACAAACTGATTAATTTAAACACAAGATAGAAATAAAATAGGTAAGCTATTAATTTGTGGACAATAATATAATATATATCAAAAAAATTTATTTTTCAAAAAATCATTTATACATATAACTGTATCCTATATTTTGTAATATAAACTTAAAATGTATACTTATTACAGATATGAATATATTTTAACAAAACTGTTTGAGAATGGCAAGTGCATGGCCGAAAGTCATAAATGTTGTATTAAAATAACATAAAATAAATAAAACAAATACAGGCTGAATGTGGTTCAAAAACTTATTGGATTTAAACCATCCTACAACAAAAAAAAAAAAAATCTGGTGTGAAACACTCACACAACTTTCTCTTACTCCAGTACTCAAAATGATAATTGACAAATTTTATAGTTTGTTCCCAAATTTAATGAAATTCGTCGAAAACTGAAAAAACTGTTCAGTAAAAGCGCACTTCCGGTTTACTAATTTTCTTGAAACTCGGAATTTCAGTCCATCTATTTATTTCTAACTAATTATGTTTGGATGATAGAATTGTATAATCAACTGTGATAGGTTTTAGAGAAAAACATAACCCCACCCTTACCCTAAAAGTGCCCTTAAATGAATTTTCCCAGAGAAATGTTTTAGATAAAAGTTGTAGATCTGTGCATGTTTAGTTTATATACGAAGTTTCAAGAAAATCGTCGGAGCGATTTTTGAGGAAATTGCGAAAAAGGGAATAAATGATTCAGTAAAGTGGTAATGTAAACGCACTTCCGGTTATCCAATTTTTTTCAAACTCGGAATTTCAACAACATATTTAATTCTAATTAACATTATTTAGATGACAAAACTGTCTAATAAACTGAAATAGCACTTTACATGGAAACCTAACTCTACCCCTCCCCCAAAAGTGCACTTCATTGCATTTTCCCGGAGAAATGTTCAAATAAAAGTTGTAGCTCTTTGAATATATGGATGATATTTCAAGTTTAAAGAAAATCGTCGGAGCCATTTTTGAGAAAATCGCAAAAAAGTAAAAAATTCAACTAGTAAAGTGGTACTTCCGGTTGAGGAATTTTGACAGATAACGTAGTGTCAGATCCCATGGTGTTACTAAACGGAATATCAAGTTTCAACTCTCTACGGTTTTTCGTTTCTGAGCTATGCTGTTCACATACATACATACACACACACACACTCGGACACACACACACACACACACACACACACACACACATAGACCATTTGCTAAAAACCACTTTTTTGGACTCAGGGACCTCAAAACGGATTTTCCGGTGAAAACTCGATATCGAAAATTTGACACGATTACAATACTTCCTCTTACTTAGGAGTAAGAGAAAGTAATAATGAATAGCTAAAAACACCAGATCTAACCAGAGATTTTCAACTGAATTTTATTAATTCCTAGGAGAAATTTTTGTGGCTGTTTAAAATTAATTTTATTTTGTTCCACTAAAAAAAAACCACCATATACAAAATGGCGGACTTACACCACATTTACATTTCTGCCTAATTCTCTTTTCCTTTTTTTGTTTCCAATAGGATGATAATTTCTGAATTTTCTCTGTTTAGTTCACGTTGATTTTATAAAACACTAAATATTATGTTAGAAATAACATGATTTTTTGCATTTTTTTTTTCTTTTAGATCTGGTGTGAAACATCGCACAACTTTCTCTTACTCCTGTTCTCAAAATTATAACTGCCAAATTTTATAGTTTGTGTACCAAATTTAACGAAATTCGTCGAAAACTGAAAAAACTGTTCAGTAAAAGGGCACTTCCGGTTTAATTATTCTCATAAAACTCGGAATTTTGGCCATCTTTTATTTCTAATTAATTTTGTTTGGATGGTAGAATTGTATAATCAACTGTGATAGGTTTTAGAGAAAAACATAACCCCACCCTTACCCTAAAAGTGCCCTTAAATGAATTTTCCCAGAGAAATGTTTTAGATAAAAGTTGTAGATCTGTGCATGTTTAGTTTATATACGAAGTTTCAAGAAAATCGTCGGAGCGATTTTTGAGGAAATTGCGAAAAAGGGAATAAATGATTCAGTAAAGTGGTAAAGTAAACGCACTTCCGGTTATCCGATTTTTTCAAACTCGGAATTTCAAATACCTATTTAATTCTTATTAACATTATTTAGTTGTCAGAATAGTCTAATAAACTGAAATAGCACTTTAGATGGAAACCTAACCCCACCCCTTCCTCAAAAGTGCCCTTGAATGGATTTTCCCGGAGAAATGTTTTAAATAAAAGTTGTAGCTCTCTCTATGTGTGGTTGATGTACCAAGTTTAAGCTATTTTTGAGAAAATTGCAAAAAAGCAAAAAATCCAACTAGTAAAGTGGTACTTCCGGTGAGGAATTTTGACAGATAACGTACTGTCAGATCCTATGGTAATATCTAAACGGAATATCAAGTTTCAACTTTCTACATTTTTCCGTTTTTGAACTATTTTGTTCACATACATACATACATACACAAACACACACACACACGCACACACAGACCATTTGCTAAAAATCACTTTTTTGGACTCAGCGGACCTCAAAACGGACATTTCCGGTGAAACTCGATATCGTTAATTTGACACGATTACAATACTTCCTCTTACTAGTAGTAAGAGAAAGTCAAAATTTATTGTACAATTCGGTAATTTATAAAATACCTACGAAAAAAGAATTGTAAAATAATTCTAAACTGTTTTTTTAAAGAAATAATTAGCTATAAATAACTAACCAATCACGGTGGAGAAGAGCAGGTGTGAAATGTGAGTGTGAGTGAATCAGAAATTTAGAATTTTCATGTTGACCACCCACGCATTTGCCTCCTCCACTTCTACACTGTGTTTGGCTAATTATTTATAGCTAATTATTTTTATGAACATTTTAGAATTTTTTCACTAATTTTCCCTTCGTAGGTATTTTATAAATTATCAAATTGTGCATTTAAAATTTTTTATGGGAAAAAAATGCAAAAAATCAAATAATTTTTGATAGAATATTTACTGTCTATGATTTTATCCGGTTTAGCTCGCATATATTTCAGATATTGATTGGATTTTCATTTTGATCCAAAAAAAAAAAAAAAATATCACAATTATAATTTTTAGAGAAAATTTCAAAAAATGTCTACTTAAATAAATTATCAGCCCGTGGTGAAATATTTACATTACTTCAATTCTTTCTTTTTGCTTAATGTTTTTTGAAATTCAGCCTATTTGAAGCCTCTCAGAATGAAGTGTATTATAAACAAATAACTCAAAGTAATTTTATAGATGTATTTTGAAATATACATTTTATCAGTTCTATATTTAGAATTACACATTCTATATACTTGTTTTTTTAATTAATCATAATTTAGTTAATTCTTAATAAATATATAAATTATATGTATTTTAATATTAAAATTATTGATATCTTACATAAATCATATTTATAGTACATATTTATATAAATAAGAGATATTTTGTTATTGCAATCTGTAGAAGTAAACTAATCACCTTAAAGTTTATTTCCAAAGATACAACATAATTACGATTGGAAGAGAGCTTATCTTGATTTAGCTGAAATGAGGACAGTCTTCCCTATATGGATTTTTTCCTTAATTCTTTTGAATCTGTTAGACCTTATAATTGATAATTGATGAGACTTGATATTTTAACTGCAATAATTATCATTTAAATGACTAAATATTTTTAAAATTTATGATTATTGACACAAAATTTTTATGAATTTCCAAAATAATTACTGAAGTATTATCGGCATGTATCAATGGACAATGTCAGTCCCCAGCCAAGTGAAGGCAGATTATTATGAGAAGGAGTTCCAGGATATACAAGTAGATGTCTACCATGGCATCCTCTCTTATCCCACAGTCGAACACATCCTCCACTGGTGTTGATAGAATGGACATGTGTTTTCCAGAGGACTGGTAATGTTTTACAACCACTGTAGAGACATTCACGATTCATTTTTCCCCGGTGTTCAGTATCATAATACGTTGTCCAGCAGACGCAATACACCGCACCGATCACAGCAAACAGTACGAGAACACTGTATAATTTCATTGTAAACTGATGTCTTTAACTGATTTTATCTCGAACTGTGTTGTATGTTTCGTATCATAGCTTATTTTATAGAAAAAAATTATCCCCACCTCCGTAAATGTCAACACCCGTTAGCTAGGTGATCGGAAATACTCAATTGGATTAGTATAATAAACTGGGCTTTTCTTATTGTCATAAAAATGAAGTCCTTAAGTGGATAAATTATTATTAATTCGTTACATACACGAATCTGGTTCATTGTAATGATATTGTTTCATTTCTTTCTTTCCATTGAGTGAATTTATTTATTATTTAAAGTTTGTACATTTTAATAAAGTTGTATTTCCTCTGTGTTTTTTACTGATTTTCGAAATTTTGTTTGTATGATTAAAATATTTTCTTTACAAAGTTAATAACTATTCCCCGATGCAATGAAAAATTTGCTATTTACTTTATATAAAGGTATAGCAGGATTTATCCTAGGAGTTACTCGGTTTTTGGGCGGGGGTGTTGCGGTGTTTTGTATGAAGTAGTATAATTTTTTTTGAACGGCATCTGTAAAGACATTAACTGGCCAACAAATTTTGAATTTTTTATTTTATTCCTAACTATATGTATACAATTTATTTTCGTTTTGTAATTAATATAACAGTAGCAAAAAACCAATTACATCTAACACATCGGCTTTCGAAAAAAGGTATTAAAAAAAATAAATGTTTTTTGTAAACTAATTCATATTTACGTTATTCTAATTAATTAGAACGTCTTCTTCTTCATTTTTCTCTTTCTGTCTGATCAGCTGTAATCAACAACCATTTTACTATTCTACTTTCCTTGGTAGTGTCTTTCCATAGTGAAATATCTTGATGAAATCGCTTTCCTTGTATATCACTAACATCACCATGGTTCGGAGGAAAGAAGTCGAATAGGAGTGTTTAATAGAAATATAATGAGATAATATAAACTAACTTGTAGTCTCTCAGGGTTCTTCCTTTTCTCCCTGTTTCCCTGTGAATGCTGGAGTACCACAAGGAGTATCCTAGGTCCAATTTTATACACAATATACACTGCTGGCCTTCCCCTACATCCTAATATAGTAACATCAACCTTCGCTGATGATACTGCTATTCTTTCCTCCCATACCGAACCTACTATTGCCTCCAGTCATCTTCAAGATCATCTCTCCTTAATAGAAGAGGGGTGCAAAAAATGGAAGATAAAAGTTAATGAAACGAAATGTATTCACACCACGTTTACCCTTCGTCACTCCCTCTGTCCTGGTGTTAAATTAAATAACACCATCCTACTGATAGAGTACGCTACCTTGGATTATATATGGACAAAAGACTAACCTGGAACCCCCATACCAGACTGAAAAGGATTGAAACTAATAGACGATTTCTTATCCTTTCAAGACTCTTAGACAAACGATCCAAACTTACTTTAAAAAATAAGCTTACACTATACAAAACTTTACTACGACCAACATGGACTTACGGACTAGAGGTATCGAGGTCCACTAAGCATTCCAACGTTTACCGTATCCAATCCTTACAGTCCAAAATCCTACGAAAAATTATCAATGCTCCTTATTATGTCTGCAATAAAACCTTACATAATGACCTATCCATTCCATTTGAGTCACTACCCGCTAACATTCACACGCGTGGTGTGAATACATTTCTTTTCATTAACTTTTATCTTCCATTTTTTGCACCACTCTTCTATTAAGGAAAGATTCCATAAGTCCCTGTCCCACCATCATAATCCTTTGGTTCAACAACTTGCTAGTCAAATCTTACCTGATAATCCATCTCGACGCCTGAAGCGTCAGTGGCCCCGTAACCTTTCAGATTAACTCAAACGCCTTGAAGTAATACCACTGGGATTTTCTTCTCATGTAAATCATGTCATGTAAACATTCATCACATTTGCTTATTTTATCTATTGTACAGTTGCAAATAAATTATTGAAGGAAAAAAAAAACTTGTAGAGTACTGCAAGGTCTTTACGCTGTTGATATAGAAAGAGTATGGTAGCATGAGAGAATGACAGACTAAGCTGGCATAGTGAATGGTGTTGATGTTATGTTGGTGGTTGTGTGTGCTACACTGAATACAGCCTTCTTCTATTCTCCTAGTTGAGAGTAGCTAGCATTTATATACTATTCTTACCTACCCTATCTTACACCTACTTCTCCTTCGTTTTTTAGGGTGTTAGGTTGGTGGATCTCTGTCTCTCTCTTAAGTTAGAATTTGAATTGTTTGTGGTACGAAAATAGGACACGCCTCAGTGACGTATGGAGTGTTCTAGCTTTGCGCTGTGCCTTATGATATTGTTGTAGTCAAGAACGCCACTGGCAATCCATTGAATCTACCTAGTGGATTTTTAAGTTTAAATACAAGAAATGTCCAATATATTCTAGACTGCTAAAGAACTGCGTTACCCATGTTGCCACCGCAATAAAATAATAGTATGCTATCTATCCGTTAAATCTCTGCCTAATAAATCTAACTTATTACAAATACATTTTCGCATCTTTTTTTTTAAAGACTTTTTTTTTTATTTATTTTTACGAGTTTTTGTGAAAGTTAAATTCCAACGACCCCCAGTCCATGAAGTAAAATTGGTGTGCAATAATCACACGATATTCTCTTACTGCCGTTACTATAGTAATTATGAAATTGGACCATTTTTTTTAAACTTGAATTTTTCAAATATTAACTTGTTAACAACACACACGATACCATTTGCTAGTTTTTGCTAATTTTGTTAATTTTTTAATTTTTATATTCAGGGTACTTCAAATTATTAATTATTAATATATTTCCGGTAGGAACTTAATTTCGAAAATTTATACAATCGCAGTACATAAAATGTTCAAAACTGAACGTTATATACCCTACCTGTTATATTCCCTATCCTGTTATATTACATTAAAACGTTCAAAACTGTTTGAAACGTTACGTTGAAACTGTTCAATGTAAGTGTCCAAATTTTTTAACAGCGCAATTGCGATAGTAGCTGGACGCAGTATATCAATGAAGGGTTCGTTGTAAGAAGAATTTAATATGATGCTGTATTCATATTTTTGCTTATAAATTATCTTTGCAGATTTATAATGATGTTAGCATAATCGCAGAATATCAGATCAGAAACATATTGGGCTGCAAGAAGTGAAAAATCTAGCGTAGGATAATATATACAGGTGTCTCAAGGTATATGGATAACGACTTTTTCTCGGGAAACTAAGATAGCTAGAAAAAAACTGAAAAATACGTGTCCCCGTACTTTTTGTTAGAAATCCAAATTAATTTGGATTTTTTAATTAATTTTTTATTTATTTTATCTATAAATTTATATAGGTGGCGCAGTGCACAACTTATTGAAAGAGTACTATAAAGATGGTATTCTACGTATGAGCTAATCTATAAAATGTTATAATGTTACAAATTTTACTCCTCATTAATTACAGATCTTGCTCGAACTGGCCTCCACCATTAGAGATGTACGTACTTCTTTGGTCGTAAGATACAATTGGCTGGAAAAAGCAAGTGTATGCATCTCTAGTGGTGGGGGCCTGTTCGAGCAAGATCTATAATTAATGAGGAGTAAAATTTATAATAAAATAGTACTTTTCTTCTTATTCAATCAAAAAACCGTTATTATATCATTTTAAAATTTCTTATAGGAATCATGTTTTCATTCATAACTTGTAAAATATCACTCAAAGAGAAAAACCGTTCAAGTAAATTTTTCTTACAAAAAATAGAGGAATCTATTTCTTAAATAAAAACCACACCTCCCCATTTAAAAAAATGAAGATGGTGCCTGTATCTCGCATTCTGGAAGCACCAAAACAATTTTGCAAATCAAATTTGGTTTTTAACAAAAAACTACGGGGACAGGTATTTTTCAGTTTTTTTCTAGCTATCTTAGTTTCCGAGAAAAAGTCGTTATCCATACACCTTGGGACACCCTGTATATATATATTTGTCCATATCTTTTAGAAATTTCAATTTTTGCACACGTTTTATTTATCGATTGCTTTCCGGCACTTTGTAATAGGAAGTACACTAGATTAGATTATAGGGGATAATTATCCCGAAAGCATTGCGACCTGAAAAATTGATTGTGCCCTAACAGATGTAGTGTTACCGTCAAATTTTCGAAATTGAACCGGAAAATGTTTGTTTGAGGGCAAAAAATCTGATGTGAAACACTCACAATTCTTTCCTTTTTCTCCAATTTACATAGTTAAATAGCCTGTAGTTTATCTAACTCAAATATATAACGCTTCTTCTTATTATAATTTATTTGTTTAATTGAACTAATAATTAGTTCGAATCCTTTTTTTATATTGTTGCAAAGAACTACATTTTGATTGATTAGCTCATACGTAGAATACTTACCATCTTTATAGTACTCTTTCAATTATTTGTACACAGCGCCACCTATATAAATTTATGGACAGTATAATAAATAGCTAAAACTTTGAGATCCAACCAAAGTTTTTCAACTGAATTTTATGAATTCTTTGGGGAAATTTTTGTGGCTGTTTAACATTAATTTTATTTTGTTCCATTAGTATAAACCGCCATATACAAAATGGCGGACTTACACTCCATCTTACATTTCTGTCTAATTCTCTTTTGCTTTTTTTTTTTCAATAGAATGATAATTTGTGAATTTTCTCTGTGTAGCTCACGTTTATAAAACACTAAATATTATGTCATAAATAACTTGATGTTTTTGCCTTTTTTTTTTATAAAAAATAATTTATTGTACAATTCGGTAATTTATAAAATACCTACGAAAAAAGAATTGTAAAATAATTCTAAACTGTTTCTTTAAAGAAATAATTACCTATAAATAACTAACCAATCACGTGGTAGAAGAGCAGGTGTGAAATGTGAGTGTGAGTGAATCAGAAATTTAGAATTTTCATGTTGACCACCCACGCATTTGCCTCCTCCACTTCTACACTGTGTTTGGCTAATTATTTATAGCTAATTATTTTTATGAACATTTTAGAATTTTTTCACTAATTTTCCCTTCGTAGGTATTTTATAAATTATCAAATTGTGCATTTAAAATTTTTTATGGGAAAAAAATGCAAAAAATCAAATAATTTTTGATAGAATATTTACTGTCTATGATTTTATCCGGTTTAGCTCGCATATATTTCAAATATTGATTTGATTTTCATTTTGATTAAAAAAAAAAAAAATACCATAATTATAATTTTTAGAGAAAATTTCAAAAAATGTCTACTTAAATAAATTATCAGCCAGATGGTGAAATATTTACATTACTTCAATTCTTTCTTTTTGCTTAAAGTTTTTTGAAATTCAGCCTATTTGAAGGCTCTCAGAATGAAGTGTATTATAAACAAATAACTCAGAAGTAATTATATAGATGTATTTTCAAATATACATTTTATCAGTTCTATATTTAGAATTACACATTCTATATGCATGTATTTTTAATTAATCATAATTTAGTTAATAATAATAAATATATAAATTACATGTATTTTATTATTGAAAATTATTAATATCTTACATTAATCATATTTATAGTACATATTTATATAAATAAAGGATATTTTGTCATAGCAATCTGTAGAAGTAAACTAACCACATTAGAGTTTATTCCCAAAGATGTAATGTAAGTGCCATTGGAAGAGAGCTTATCTTGATTTAGCTGAAATGAGGAAGTCTTCACTATACAGTTTTTTCATTAATTCTTTTGAATCTGGTACACCTTATATCACACTTGAGACTAGATATTTTTAACTGCAATAAGTATCATTTAAATGACTAAATATTTTTAAAATTTATGGCTATTGAAACATAGCTAGGTAGTTTTATAAATAAGAATGAGTATCTGATCAATTATTTATCAAATTTCCGAAATTAATTACCTGAAATAATATCAGCATGTACCAATGGACCATGTCTGTCCCCAGCCAAGTGAAGGTAGATTATTATGAGAAGGAGATCCAGGATATAGATCTAGATGTCTACCTTTGCATCCTCTCTTTTCCCACAGTCGAACACATCCTCCTTTGGTGTTGATAGAATTGACATGTGCTTTCCAGGGGACTGTTAATGTTTTACATTTACCACTATCGACACATCCATTATTTTTTCTTCCACGATGTTCTTTGTCATAATACGTTGTCCAGCAGACACAATATACGGCACCGAGAACAGCAAATAGTACGAGAACACTATATAATTTCATTATAATCTGATGTTGTCTTTAAGTGACGTTATCTTGAACTGTGTTGTAAATCTGACTTAGCTTATTTTATACAAAAATAATCTAATCCCCCACCTCCTTAGATAAAGGAAAACACCGCTACCTAGGTGATCGGAAATACCCAGTTCGTCAACATATTATTTACTGTCTATGATTTTATCCGGTGCAGCTTTCAAAACTAATACGTTAAACGGAAATGCGATATTACAGAGTGGGTTTTCTTGTTTTTCTCTCGAAAACTACTCCAATGATTTCCTTAAAATGGGTATACCGACTCCATAACTTTAATAAAAATTCCATCTTTTAAGTTAAGAACTTGTAGAGACTTGGAAGTTGGTTAAGTCCCTGTCTTGTTTCTTATATTAGATTTTTATTCTAATCATAATAAAAAAAAAAATCTGGTGTGAAACAATCACACTGCCTTTCTCTTATTGCGAAATGGCAAATTTTCTTCATACTTACAATTCTTATTAGTGTTTCGAACTGTCGAAATTTTTTATGGAGAAAAAAAAACTTATCACAAAAAACTGAAAAACTTATTCAGGGCACTTCCGGTCATCCGATTTTCTTCAAACTTTGGATTTCAACAATATATTTAATTCTAATTAATATTATTTAGATGATAGAATTGTTAAAAAACTAAAATAGCACTTTAGATGGAAACCTAAACCTACCTCTTCCCCCCCCCAAGTGCCCTTCAATGACTTTTCCCGGAGAAATGTTTCAAATAAAAGTTGTAACTTTAGAGACATTTTCCGTGATACGCTGCTTCATTTTGTGATCATCTACCGGTTTCAGGCGTTCGCCCATCATCAGGATGTTTTTATTGAACAGTTTAATAATATAGACTTGCACAGAGCAAATACAGTTGATACACTAGTGTATCGACTAAGTGTGTGTGTGTGTCAATGATGTTAATATGTCAGTGATGTCCAGTGACGGAGTGTATCAACTGTATTTGCTCTGTGCAAGTCTGTGGTATTACACTGTTCAACAAAAACATCCTGATGATGGACGAACGCCCGAAATCAGTCGACGACCACAAAAAGAAACTGGCCATCACGGAAAATGTCTCTGATGTTTTCCAGCTCTGCGGAACCAATCACTACAACAAAAGTTATAACTCTTTATATGTGTAGTCGATATATTAAATTAAAAAAAATAAAATCGTTAGAGCTTTCTTCTTGAAAATCACAAAAAAATAAAAAATAAAAAAAAAAAAAGGAAAACTTCCGGTTCATGGATTTTGTGCGAAATTTTCGTGCCTGATGCGGTGTTAGTATATAAACGGAATACCTAAAAAGTTTGAGGTTCTTGTAATTTTTAGTTTTTAAGATATTCTTTACACACACACACACACACACACACATCATTTTCTGAAAACTACTTTTTTGGATTCTGGGGACCTTAAAACTTGCATTTCCGGTGTAAACTCACTTTCGAAAATCTGATATGTTCGCAATATTTCCTCTAACAGTAGTTAGAGAAAGTAATAAAAATAATTGCTTCTCAAAATAAGATAGAACTCCTGTGATTTTATGATTTCCTGCAAAAAAAAAATCTTAGTTCACTAATTACTCTTTCCGCATTTATAGCTGACTCATTCATTTCCTTAATTAATACTATATTTAGAAACAGATGTTAAAAGTCTTAAAGCCTAGAAACGTATTTTTTGCAAATGAAGATCACCTACTTTATGACGTCAAACATTAAAATAGAATGCATTCCATTAAACCGGATTGATATTATTTTCAAACTCGAATTACTTATCGGTATTTTTTTTTTATTTATTTCAATTTCTAATCCAATAAAAATATCCATTCTGCTGGTTTCCTGTTATTGTAATTACAACACATCTTGACCTTACTTTGTCATTAAAGCAGAAATTTAATATTGTACTTTATTTATGTATAAACACTTACATAAAATTGTTTGCTCTTAAAATTTGTTAAATTGAATTCTTAGAAAATGTTAAAACAAAAAATTAATTGATTTTTATCACTTGCCGTTTTTCCTCTCTACGAAATATTTTAATTTACAATCTTTGTTTAAACAGTATATTGATAAAAATTAAAATTAACTTTTTGATCTTTAATGTTGAAAAATAAAACAAATTAAGAGATAACGATTTGTGCGACCTTATGTCCACACAATTACAGAGAAAAATATATTAATTTAAAATTCCCAAATGCAGGAAAATGATCGGATACTTTTTGACTTATTTACTAATTGATTTTCTAGTTGTTTCTTCCTTCATTAAATTGCAATTAAGATTAAATGCTAATTCAGCATGTCTTTGATTTTAGGTTATTATTGGAATTAACCGACATACTATATTTTGTTGAAATTGATTATTTGTAAGTTATACGCTAATTATATATTGAATTAAAAATGTATATTCTTAGCTCTAGGTAGCTCAAAACCAATTTTATAGCCTTCAGAATTTTTTATTTATTTTTTCTTATAATGCATTCAACGTTTCGGCCTTCTTTTACGCCATTCTCAAGAGTAATATTATATAAAAAAGTAAGTACTGATATAAACCAGTATAGTATTAATCTTAATTATTTTCATGAGTTAGTTAAAAATCCTACTATTGTTTATTGTTTAAAATAGTAACATTAATTACGAGTACATCGTGGTGGATGCAAGAAAAATAAAAATATACTTAATTTAAAAAAAAATCAAAATGATGAAAATATGTGATATTCTCTTGCTAAAGGACATTTCAGGTAGATGACCACTATTGTCTTTTAGAGTTCATGAACTTGATTACATTGTCTACCTCCTTCTTCTCACAGGGGAGGAATTGAACGAACAATTAGAAGACATTCCTTCAGAAGAGATTATTTTTGTAGACACCGAAGCGAGAACACATCCGGATTGTGCCAGTTTAAGTTATAACACAAGAGTTATAGAGGATACGTTATAATTGTACCCTGGCGTTGTAATTCGGCTTTCTGCGTATCATAGAATATTTTCGCATACCCTGAGGGCCTAAGTGCTAGTATTTCTAATTTTGCTGCGTTGTCCCAGCCAGATAGGCTAGCGCAATGGCTAATTTGGTCTAGGAAATCTCACACATTGGCTGAATTTTCGCCACCTTAGTTCATTAACTCTAAAAGACAATAGTGGTCTTCTACTTGAAATGTCCTTAGCAAGGGAGTGTCACATATTTTTATCATTTTGATTTTTTTTAAATTAAGTATATTTTTATTTTTCTTGTATCCATCACAACATTAATACATTAAATTTATATTAAAACTCTTAATAATAAGTCATTATTAGTGAGTACATTAGTTCAAATGTCATATTTCTATCGATGAGAACCGTAACTTTTATTACGATTTTTTTCATTTTTGTTTAGATATGTAATTTTGGGGGCGGGGATGAATAGCCATTTGCTTTTTGCATTTGGGAGTTGGCTTAAATATTTTTATTATGGTACTTTAGAGTTAATCCGTCATGGCATGCGTATATTGTCTTTTTCTGACCGGTTTCGATAATATATATATATATATATATATATAAATATAATAGATATACAACGCATGCTTCCTGAACAGTATAATTATGCATGCTAGGACGTATACAATATATATAAATATATATCTCATAAGATAATAATGATAAATAGCCGTGCTACGACGGATAAAATATCAGATATATTTTTCTATATTTTTTTTTTTTTTTTTTTAATTTCTAATGTGTGTAAATAGTTATTGGGAACTCGTTTTTGTTTTATTTTTAACTCCTTTCACTTTTTAACTTTCTCATTTTCATTATTTAAAAAATCTTGTAGAAGTATTTGAATGATGAAAGTTTATAAAGAATGAGTTTTCACATTTCAGAAATCTTGATGTGTACCTTCTTTTTGCATCAGTAACCAATTTTTTTTTTTTGGTAGAAACTAGTTCTTAGTTTTCTTTGGCTTTTCGGATTTTCTCTTAAAGGAATCGAATGGTTTCTTTTAAATTTGAAATGGTTGTAGCAAGAAATAAAGATTAGTTATTTTCATTTGTAACTTCCTTTTTTCAACAAGTTTACTTTCAAATTAACAAACTTACTTTCAATAATTAACATAAATAACTCTCTAAACAGTCAAATTAATAAAAGTAGTAAGTTCTCCTAATTAGAAAAAATAAAAAACGTTAAAATATCAATAGAGATATTTTCCATGGATAGACTGCGTCATTTTGTAGTCATCGACCGGTTTCGAGCGTTCGCCGATCATCAGGATGTATTGTCAGAACAGTGCACGCCTTGCAAGTCTGTTTTATTGCAATGTTTTATCAAGACATTCCTTGATGATGGGCAAACGCCTGAAACCGGTCGATGACTCACAAAATAACGCAGACTAACACGGAAAATATCATCTCTAATGCTTTCCAGCTCTACGAACCCTACCACAACAAAAGTCAATATACTTCGTTCAATTATTTCATTATAGCCCTCAATTAAAAGACAAATCATATGCTATTTAAGCCGCTAGTAGATTACCTAGGCTATATTTAGTTCCTCACTTAGGCCAGACTCATTGAAAAATATCACAATAGTAAATCCAGTTTCTATAGATAATATGTAGCAGTAATATGGTTCCTAGAGTGCACTTCTTTGTAGCTGAGAATTACGTTACTCCACTTGCATAATATTAAAGGAACTAAAAATTTAGTTATAGTCAGAACTTGGATGAAAATTTATCGTTTAGAACTAAGAAATTTCTGAATGAAAAATTGGATGAGTGTTTCACCCTAGTATTCTATTTATGAAAACAAACAGTTTACAAAGAATTAAATCAATTAACAAAATAAAACAAACATTTAGCATCAACTTTTTAACTTTATATGCTATTTACTACTTGATAATAGTTCTGATTGCCAATTTTTCAATCTTCATTCCAAAATATTCCCTACAATGTAAACTACTCTTCAATGCAATATAATATAGAAAATAGTGCGGGGAACGCATTCTAAAATCTTCGTTATAGTATAGTATATTATTATGTTTACCTTGAAAGAAACAAATGTTTATTAATCTTTTCCTGTAAAATTTTTAAATTTTAAACTTCTTTTCCTGTTGGGACTATCCTGTTTCCTTGCAACAACAACTGGAATTACCCAATTCCAGTTTTTAATTCAGATCAGTAATTTAATTCATTCATTAAAAGTGAAAAAATGTTAAATATAAATGTAAATAAAAACATTGTAACATTTTAGGAATGTTTACTATAAAATTCCCAAGATTAACACTATAAAATACCAACTTAGTCACCTAACTAATCGAGATTATTATCTTCATGCATCTAATTATTTGTGACATCTTTTTCTTTTATTTATATATATAGTATTGATTACAGTCTATTAAAGTTGCTTTAATAAGCTTTAAAGATATTTGTCTTAAACTTGCAATGTTAGCATAATATAAAAAACAAATTATTGAACTGTTTAGAAGATATTTTTTAAATTCTTTCCTATAATTAGTTGAGTTAGGGGAGATTGTGTAAAGTTCATGCAATGTCATGTGAATTAGTTCTACTAGCTTTAGGGAAAAATATCTGATGTAAGTTTTAGTTTAGATGTGTATCTTCATGTCTCCCGACAGTATTTCACTGGCGATATCTCATCGCAATATAAGTTTTTTGTTTGTTTGTTTTGTTTTCTATGAATCTAGTATTTCTTATTTTATTCCAAAACAAAATTTTCTCTTACAATTCAAATTTATGTAATGGACAATGTTATTTTATTTGCATGAATATTTATTTACTAGCTAAACCCGGCCACGCTTAGCTGTGGCTCAGTCTGATTTTAATTATTAGGGAAGTAAATAGAAGTATGATAGTTAACATAGATTCAGCAAGAAAACACATCATTCAATTTAATACCCTACTTTGCGTTGCTGTGAACTGAAAGGAAAAAAAGAAAAAATGTTTTTAACTGAAAGAATGTTTTTAAGAGCTGAATGCGCTGTTCTACCTCCTTCCATCAACGTAGCAGCATTACCTGAAGAAGCAAGTGCTAACGCAATATGGCCATTTGAACGGATTTTAGCCAGGATTAAGGAAATTAAGAATGTTTTTCCAGTTCCACCTGGAGCGTCCAAAAAGTAAATCCACCGGATTGGTTGGTCACAGCTTGTATGATGCTATCAAATGCTATCTTTTGTTCTTGAAGGAGTTTCAGTGTATATTCTTGGACGAATAGCTGTGTCATTTCTGGTGTATGATTGCTCTCTGAGCTGTTCTCTCTCGAATGTGGCATTGATCGACCTATTCGGTACTGTTACTCTCAATAGTGCCAACAACTTGCCACACATTGCAAGACAAAGATCCTGAATGAAAATTAGCGCTTCATTGTATATTTCTTCTATGAAATCCAAGCCATGATTGCCTTTCTTGACGTATTCTGTGCAGAATATCTTCGCAGAGAGCGCGCCACTATCGCAACGCGTCTGTGTTTGTCTATTTCTGCCAAACTCACGAAACACTCGGAATTTCCCGTTTTCGTGGGAACTTCGGAATAAAAAGTATATATAAACACTCTTATATAGAAATGCAACGTTGTGTAAAACTTTCAAGTCATTCCAGCGAATAGTTTTCGAGTTTTGCAGCCACAAACATACGGATCTGAATTTTTTAATATATAGATTATTTGTAATTATATTACTTTATGAATTTGGAACATACACATTTGTTACATTTCACAGAAACATAAAAAGGAAAAAAATTAAATTTTTTTACTTGTGTCTTGTTTTATATCATCTACAGAAATGAAAGTGGATTGAATAGGCAAGTGAAAGGGATTTGAGGAAATTTTAGCGGGGAGGGGGTAGGTGAAAGGGAATTCTAGAAGGTCATGCTTTGAAAAAACCGGTATACACCGAATTCCTAGTGTCATTACGAAAATTAACAGAAAATTTATTTCTTTTGATATAAATCATTTCTAATATATTTCTTTTTGTCCTGTTACTTTCTTTTGCTAGTATTTTTGTTTTAGAAAAATCAAAATTATGAAGTTTTTCCTTACAATGTTTCGTCAGTGCAGTAATGTTGTCTTTGTCATTTTTATATCTGCAGTCATATTCATGTTGATATACTCGTATGCTGTTTTTTAAATATTGTGTAGTTTGATCAACATAAACAGCTGGGCATTGTGTACAGACTATCTGGTAAACGAGGTCTGATTGTAATTTGTTGGGAGTAGCGTCTTTAAGTTTAACTTGTTAGTAGTGATAGCATTTATGGGCTAAAGTAATATTAGAACGTCTGAAAATTCTCCTCCACGAGCCTCTTTTCGCTTTCCGAATTTCTTTATTGTACTGGGTGTGGGCGTTTCTATATGCGGTCCAGTTCTGGGTAAGTTTGGCCCTATTGAACAGTCTTTCTCATCGCACCCCTCAACTTTTCGAGGTGGTTGTTCCACCAGACCGTCTTTCTTCTTTGTGCTCGTGACTTTTCCGGACAGTTTTCCTGGTAGGCCGTGGCCATTGCCTCCTACACCTCCTCCACCATCCGTCCCAATCCCTCGCCCATCCGAGACTCCTTGTTCTAACTTGTCCTTAAGAGGGTCTACATATCCTCCCCCGAGGCGGTGCGCACGCGCATTGGCGTCATAGCTCACGAGAAGCGGAAGATTCCTTGCTTTGCAGTAGGTGATAATGTCCGCCAACAACTCCGGCGGGCACTGCTGGTCCTCACCTGGGAGTAGGCAGAACTGACGACTATCCTTCTAGTTCCGCCTTCGTTAGAAACCGAGATGATTGCTGTAACAAAATCGCCTGAACAAGATGTTGGCGTTAAATTACAGTCAATCTGGGTTTCTCAGAGCCCCTGTAGTACAGTACTTTACTTTGGAGGGGGCGAATGCCTCTAACCTCTTCAGCCACAAGCCACGGTTCCTGCACCAAAGCGATGTGCAAGCACTCTGAGTCAAACCTCCTAGACAGGACAGACGAAGCGGCCCTTGCATGGTGGAGGTTGACTTGCAGGATCCGTAGCCCTATCATTGTGATGTAGTAGAGGGGGGTCGGAAGACGAACTAGGCTCGTTTTTCCGCCCTTCACCAGCACCCCCGGCCGCTAGCACATGCTGAGTGGCCTCAGGCCTTAACAGCTGGCTGGTCCCGGCCCCGCCGGTGGCGACGGACAAGCCCTCCCCCTCTTGGTTTCCTTGCCTCTCTTCTCGCCTTCTGCTTTTGTAGTTAGTAGGTTTTCAAGAATTGTCAATGAAATCTTTCATTGCTGGCGTGATGAGCTCCCTGTGGATTTGCTCGTTCCATATGAACCACGGTGCTCCCAAGGCGATGCTCAGGACTTTATTTTGGAAGGTTTGTAACCTGTACACTGCAGTCTTAGAAGCCTCTACCCGTAAGGGCCCGACGTAAGTCAGTATAGGTCTCAGTATAGAAGTATAGAGTAGTCTGGAACATTGCGGTTTAAGTGGGTAGTCTGTTAATGAATGGATAGAGCTAACTTAGGCTGAACACATAGTGAAGCGGTGAGCAAAGTGGCGAAAATAAACCAATATCTTATTAAATCGCGCCTAGTGAAGTGTACTGCATCGAAGTAACCAGTGATGCTACTAGAGCAAAGCGGCGCGTTCAGACAATTTTGTTTTCACTGCTATTGTCTGAACGCGCCGCGTTCACTGTTTGTTGGTGAATAGTATTGTGAAAATGGATGTGATCGTGTTATCTACCTTAAAGTCACCACAAAACGCTCTGTGGAATTAATAGGGTAGCGATTGAAATTTTTTCAGTTTTTCCCCCAACTTATGTTGAATTTTTTTTGTAAATAATCGAATGTTGAAATACTCATGCTCGTTCGAAAATAGGAATAAAACTTTTCTGGTGTTCACGTAATTGTAAGTATGAATGGTGAAATTCTCCATGTATATGTCTAGTTTTCTTTTTTTCTTTTTTTATGAACCTTACATTTCCTACTCCTATTCTTTTCATTTTTCAACAAATACCAAATTTTTAGAGAGGAAGTTGCTTTAATATCAAATCCATATTGCATGCCGATTTTCAATGCGTCATTATGTGTACTCATTTCTTTTATCAGCGCCCTTGTTACTTAGCCGTTTTGCTCTCCGCTTTCATCGCTGCCTTTGCTCTCTGTCTTAATTTTAATGTTATGTGGGAAGATCAAGTGAGTCTTGTGTCGAGTTTTAGGACAAGATATTTCAGTGTTTCGGGGAAATTTGTTGGAAATGCCTGTTGTAAAGTTAAACTTACTTTTGTTGCCTATTTATAATTGTTCAAAAGTGTTCCATTTATAATTATATGGTATTAAGATCTACCAATTATATAGGAAAATTCCTCTTTTGAAAAAATTTGTCACTTAGTGCTATGTGAATTGCAATAAAAGAAAGTCATGTAGGAAAGTCCATTTCTTACTCCACATCTTTAGAAATTTATATCTGTTTATATTTACATGGGATGATGTTGTTATTTTCATTTAATTTATAAAAGCGATAAGTAATTCTGAGAAATAGTGAATAAAGTTTATTGGCCGGAAGCACATAATTATGTAAAGTAGTAAATATTGTGTCAGTAAAGTTCAGTTTGCAAGTGTAATGACATAGCAATGTCAAAGCCTTCACAAAATATAACAAAAGGAAAGAATAATTTATAACTAGTGGCCCCACAGCCGGCCGCTGCCTTTTCAATACAAAGGTATCAAAGACAAGCACCGATAAAGCCCTGTCTATTGAACAGAAGCCACCTGTCTTTGAAAGTCGCTGATGGACGACCAAATCTGGCCACTGACCTGAATCACTGGTCGCCGACCTAACCAGGTCGCACAAGGTCGCACGCTACTAGAGATGTCTTAGTGTGAGAACTTACTTACACACTTGACAGTGTGTGAGTAAGACTAATATAAACTTCGCCCCACTGGAAGAGGGCATCATTATACCAGTAGCCAGATTATTATATCAGTATCATTTTACAGCCGCAGTTATACTTGAGTTCCGAGCGCGTCCCTATACAAGGTTTTACTTATAATTATTTTCATAGTTGTGCATATTAGTTTATTTATTATAATCATTTAAATTATTTGTTATTTAACTCTTAAAATTATTTATTTACTTTTATCAAATCATATTAATTGTAGTTACCATTAGGCTCATTCAAATTATTGTTAAAATATATTCTATTTTTATAAATTCAGTGTTAGTAATTCAAGCAATAACTCTCTAAACTAACTTCCGCCTAATAAATTCCTCTTCAAGACATCTAACTTCATACCTCAGGAATCACGACAATTGATTCCACTACACACGAATGATTTTGTATTTAATGTGTCAATGTTTAAATGAAGTGTTAAAGTTACTGATGATGGAGTGCTTAAGTGATTCTGTTATTTATTTATTTATTTATGCATTTTTATTTAAAGATGTAGCCTCATATTTAATTAGCAAAGATAAGATTATTACTTTCTGAAAACGATGATATTTAATATTTCTCTTTTATCAATATTTTCTAACGACAGAGTGATACGGCCAAGCGTTATCTTATTAATGGCCGACTAATTAACACTAACAGCTGTCTAAATTGTCTCGACAATACTCGAGCATATATCTTTTTTTAAATAAAATTTAAGATTTTTTTTGTTGTGTTCAGATAGTTTAGTAGAGATAATTTTCTGTAGTTTATCATTGGATTATGCTAAACTAATAATAAGTAAAAAAATAAATAAATGATTTACAGCATCACATTATTTTTACAACAAAGTAAAATGTGAGGAAAATATTATTCAGTTTCAAATATAATATTTCACAATATTTTAAAAGATATCTTTTACAGCCCCCGATCAATTTTTAAAACACTGGCATCCTGAATTTTGTGAATGATTGTAAACAAAAAAAAGTAAACATAAATAAATAAATAAACTGAATATGATACTGATTTGGTAGGATTTGGGAAAAACACATTTTGTCTAGTCAACAAGTTACATCATAATTATAATCAATGGGTTAGAAGGGGATATCAGAGTTGGACTTCAGTCCAAATCATCTTTGTTAGCATTTTGTTTCGCCAAGAGGTTAATGGCAGATTTTATCTTAAGGCAAAAATCGAATCCTATTGCTTCTCATATTATTTATTCTGATTATATTCCTTACTGAGCGACGATTCATATATAACTACTAATATACGTACTAACTATAACTTTAGTATTTGCTTGTTTCAATCCCTCGAACAGTTCAAGACGATGAAAACCAGTGGTATATAGAAATTGCTCTCTTTGGTTCTTTTTTGAAACTGTCTTTTATTTTAAAAAACTCTTATTTGAAAGAATGACTGTTGAAATTCTTTCTTCATTTTTTTTCTTGCCCAAATATAGAGCTGCTGGGAGAAAGTTATATTGCGTGTTTTTACACCATATTAGTGCCTGAGGATGATAATTCTCACACGCAAGTACCAATTTTGAAAATCTAACATAAATGCAATAGTTCCTCTAAGAGCTGTAGCAAAAGTAAAATCTATTATTTAGCATACAATTTCTAGGATTAAAAATACGACTAAACAATTCTGTAACAAATTAGTTGTTGTTTTTAATTTATTGCTACATCAGCGATTCTTACGCTATAAGTAAAAACGATCACACAGTAATCATTTAAGCATGCCCGCACACACTCGCACACAAACTCCGAAGGGAGAAGCTACTCAGCGGTAACACTCCCTATACGCAAAGCTAATTGCTCTTATCACTTGCGGAGATAAAATCACATAGCCATTGTAATAGTGAGGGATGATAAACGACGGTCTAAAGAATTCGAATGGGATTGCAGGGATTGATGGAATTTTTTATAGCGGGTTCTGGCATCTAGACTGACAAAAGGAATTTCGAAGTCTCAATGGATGGTAAGGTTGAAAACATAGAAGGGGGGGGTAACGATTGTACGAAGGGTTGTTGATTGAAGGGATTGTAGACTATGGAGATTGGAACGTTTAGTTGAACTGCACAGTTCAATCCCGTACGTCCAGTTTGGTTTCAATACAGACTTATATATCAGTCGCTTGTTGTGTAGAGAGAGATAGATTTATTGTCAAGTAGTGTTTTCAATAGCCGATAGCGTCTGTTATTAAGTTCAATCCTTTTTAATCGTGTATGTGGATTCCAGTTAAGTCTCATGTCTATGAACAACCCAAGGTAGCGGACGACATTAGTGGGTGGGATAGGAATCAAGTTGTAGATTGGGGGGAGAGTGATACGGCGGAGGGTGAATGTGATGTTTTGGGATTTAGTTTCATTCAGTTTAATTTTCCATTTTTTGAACCATAATTCTAGGGAAATGAGGTGGGCTTGTAGATTTCTGTGTGATATTACTGGATCCACTATCAGAGGAGAGAATAGCTGTGTCATCTGCATAGGTGAGGAGAATGATATCAGGATGGGTGGGAATATCTGCTGTACATATGGAGTACAGGATTGGGCCAAGGATACTACCTTGCGGAACGCCTGCTTCGGCTTTTCGGATAGGAGAGAGAGATGCACCGATTTGTACTCGCAAGTATCGGTCGGACAAATAGGAGTTTAGGATAAGATATAAGGTGAATGGAAGGATGCCCTTAAGTTTCCAGAGCAGACCCGGGTGCCACACCCGGTCGAAGGCTTATTGCACATCAAGAAAGACACCCGAGCAACACTCTTTCTTCTCAAGGGAGGATGAGATGGCGTCTACAACGCGATGACACTGTTGTATTGTAGAATGGTGATGTCTGAACCCAAACTGGTGATTCGGGATAATTCTGGAGGATTCAATTATAGGGAGGATGTGTTTAAGGAGGAGTTTTTCCAGTATTTTGCCAAGTACTGGAAGAAGACTTATGGGTCGATAGGAGGTAGGAAGGTGATTGGGTTTATTAGGTTTTGGAATAGGGCGAATTAAGGAGAATTTCCAGAGTAACGGGAAATAAGCGGTTCTAAGTGCTGCATTGTAGATTGTAGTTAGCAGGACAATTGCTTTTTTAGGAAGATGACGGAGGATTATTGGTGAAATGAGGTCACTGCCTGGTGTTTTCTTTATAGTAAGGTGCTGAATTATAAACTGGACTTCTGACGGACTGAAAGGCTTGGGTGGAAGGGAAAGAGGAAGAGGACTATCAAGATCTAGCTGAATGGATTCGTGGAACAAAGGGTCGACCATATTTTGATGGGGAGTAAAAACCGTGGATAGATAGGAAGCAAACAGAGAGGCTTTGTCTTCATCTGATGAAGCCCAAGAGCCGTCATCACGACGAAGCGGTGATGGAACAGGTTTATAAGACAGAATTTTCTTTGTGGCAGTCCAAAGTGACTTGTCCTCAGTGGTTAATGATTGTGTGTAGTCATGAAAACGTTCGTTTTGTAACTGTTTAAGTTCTGTTTTAAGCTGGTGTGTCAGTCTGTTATAGATTCGTTTATCAGACGGGTAGCGAGTGCGCTGCCATTTGGCTCTAGCACGTCGCTTATCCATGATAAGTGTACGGATATATAATGGAACGTTAGTTAAGTTAATATGACATCGCGCTGGGTTGGGTTGGTGTGATGTTGATTGCCTTATGGAATTTTGTATAAGTGTAGTGAAATGTTGTACTGCATTGTCAACGTCGTTTGCCGTTTTAAGTCGTATGTGTAAGTCTATTTTGTCCTCAATTTCCAATTGAAATCTCTTCCAATCAACTGGACCTGTAATTAGGGTTGGTTTAGGAGTCTTAGGGATAGGGTGGGTACCAAGAGTAATTAGGACCGGGCTATGGTCTGAGGAAAGTTCAGTGAGGGTTGAGATTTCATAGTACAGTGATATCTGGGACATTATGAAAAAATCAAGGATGTCAGGGGTCTCTGATATGTAAATACTGTTTATAATCCATCGTTGGAACATATAGTCAGAACAATTCCTCCTACCGTAGTCAAAGATATTTCAATATCACTTACTTTCTCTTATAGCATTACTCAGTATTTTTTTTTGCCCAGAATTTATCCTTAAGAAATTATATAATCCGATAGAGTCATACAATATGTATGCAGAAATAACATTTACGAGGGGTGCGTCACTGCTCCCTCTCGACAGTTCCTTTAGTTCTAAAAAGTTAATGAATTTGTAAAAATAATTTCTTTATCCTAGGCTATATATTTTTGTCTTTAGATTTAATTCCAAAATTTATAGTAAAACTACAACATAAGGCAAATTTACTGCCGAGAAATAATTATATGGCAGTAACCGATGATAATAAAATTTATTAAAACTACGTGACATGGTTTCTAATGACCAATTATATTTCAAGAGTAATTTTTTTATTTCTTTTATTTTTATGAACCAATTATGCTCTAATAAGTTAATAAAATAATATAAAAATAATTTTTACAAAGTTAGTTGATAATAAATTTTGTTTAACCAGCAATTTTAAAATTTTTATAAAAAAATAATTTTGATTGAAGCACCAGAAATTTCAACATGAATAATTTATTTCTGTATTATGCACTTTCAACAGAAACTCTTTTTATTAGTAATTATCAAATTAAACAATGTATGTGATTTAGTTAGTCGATTGTATTTTATTAAACTGAATTTAATGATATTTTTTTTTTAATTAACTGCCCTTATAGATCTTTTATTTGTGTTGTATAAATCCTCAGTTTTATATAAATGCCTCAAAGGTGTTTGTATCTGCTCGGACAGCCAAGCTGCGCTGAAGGCGCTGAGTTCATGTGTCTTCACCTCCAGGTTGGTGTTAGAATGTTCTAAAAGCCTGGAAGAGCTTTCTTCTCTGAAGGATGTGCTTCTAGTCTGGGTACCGGGTCACATGGGAATTTTTTGGAATGAGAAGGTGGATAGTTTTGCCAAATTAGGCGCCTCTCTTCCTTTGATTGGTCCCGAGCCTGCTGTTGGCGTGTCATCTGGCACATGTCTGTCAGGCTTTCTGACATGGACAGCTTCACAGCATTCATCCTTATGGATGAGCTCAGTTGGTTCTCGGCAATAAAAAATGCTCATCGGGGGTCCGGACAGGGCTATTAGTGAGACGTTGCTGTACCTTTCACGGAACTCTCTCAGGCATCTGGTTGGAGACCTTACTGGACATTGTGGTTTAAGGAGACATCTTACAAATGGGGCTTATGCGGATCCATTTTGTGGGGACTGTAGGACAGAGGAGGGAAACACCCATCCCTCTTATGACTGATTGCTGGGTTGTGGGAAAAATTGAGTAAAGACCTTTGAGCAGAAAGGATGTCTGGCAGAGCTTAGGCTATTTCCGCATCGGACTGCGGTAAATCTTAGAAGGATTAGATCCGGGTCTAGATTTTTATTCTAGACCCGGTTTGTTGTTGTTTTTCTTGGGGTAGCTTTTCTTGGGCCCAGAGAGGCTTTGGATAGCGTAGGGTTTGGTCCCTCCCCATAGACAAATAATAATAATAAATGCCGGGTATTTTATCCTTCCGTAGTCTTACATATATGTGGTCATGATGTCGGTTTTCTGATCCATCGTCAGAGCAACTTCACCAATGTTTCGTTGTAGAGAGCACTTTAACGACAGGTTCCTGTGACATTCACACCCTTGTTGATTGTTACATGTGGGGGGGTTATAAGTTTATGTATATGTGTGGTGGTGTGTGTGTTCATGACAAAATGGCATTATTATAATATTTGATTAGACATTAGAAAATGTGTATACATTAATAGCATGATTCAAAGAATACTTTATAACCAAATTGTAATAGCGTTGTTAAGTATGCTCAGTGCTTTATTCCAAACTCAGTTTTATTTCGGGGGGGGGGGAGTTATTTTTAGGATATATAAATGCTTTGGCACTTCATGGATTGTTACATCAAACTATGAGTAAGTAATCGCAGTTTTGAGTCATAAAAAGTTGTATTGTAGACTCCTCGGCGAGGTTAGCTGAGTGGTAGCACGCGGCACCGCAGAGGTCCCCCGGGTTTGGGTCCAGCAGTGCCGCACTTAGATTGCTGGCCTCCTCAACGGTTAACTGTCCGTTGAAGGGTAGTATTGTCTGTAAAGGGGGAACAATGCCCAAAAGCCGGGAAAAAGAAAGAAAAGACTCCCCAATAATATTAAGCTACTGCTTGTTCCTTGTTCCGTCCGTACAGTGAAGTACGCTAATGTAATGCTAGTGCTTATAGTCGTTGTCGCGGATTTTCCTTAACAGATAACTATCTATTCCATAATATTAACGTTATTCCCCAAGAATACTCCAGAGATCATTTTTTCCTAAAAAAGTGTTTCAAATAAAAGTGATATGCATTTATGTATGTGGATAGCATGTTTAAAGAAAACTGTAAAAAGAAAAAAAACACCCCATTAAGTCATATTTCTAGTTGATGTAAATTTAATTTTGACTGAGACCTTTGTGTCAGATACAGTATTGTTACTTAACAGAATATCAAATTTGAGCCTTCATAAGATTTATAATCTTTGAGTTAATTTGTTCTTAAACAAGACACACATACAGGAGCGGACACATGCAGATCTCTAGCTAAAATACATTTTTTCGTACTCAGGTGACATCAAATCTTTTATTTCCGGTAAAAAGTCGAGTTAGACAATATTATATGGTCCCGATTATAAGCAAGAATGTAAAGATGTACTTAGATCACATATGGTTCCATTAAACTGCCGCACATTCTCACTTTTATAGCAATGCGAATATCATTTATAAACACCCATCATTAATTCGATTCACCAGTGACGTGTCAATCGCTGATATAAATTTAATAGAATCTGTATGGGAAGCCGAACGCGTATCGTATTAGCGAGAGAGTTATGCACAAATAAGCTTGTAGACTCTTATTCTCACAAGTTTTCGAAGAACCAAACTATCCTTCTCTTTTCAAATTCCATAATGAATTGTTTATACTTTTTTGATCTTAAATAATGTGATAATATTAGGGGATTATATCAAGGGGTTACACTTCTTGCAATATCCTTGGCGTCACCCGAATAATCTATTGTGAGGATGCTACAAATGGTTGCTAGCTCCGCCATTGAAAATGATTTCAGTCCAACCACATTCATCACCAAAAATTAATTTAAAAAGAAGACTTACTGTTTTAGATGAAAGTGAATCAATCACTTTTCCCAAGGACGCTATGCTTCCAAGTGACGCCATCTGAATTCTTGTTGTTTTCAGCAATCAATATTTTATCCCATTTCTGAAATTGTAGTAAGTTTTTTATCTGTTGAAACGTGTAATAAGTAGAAACACTAGAAAGTAAATACTATATCTTTTATTTCTAAAACTTGATAACACAACACTATATCTAGCTACCCGTAGACTGAGTTGTGGTAATATTAGGGGAATATATCAAGAGATTACTCTTCTTGTATCGACTGTATATCGATTATGGAGGTAGATCGATTGAGAACGAACTGTTCATTGGTATTGAAAAGGGCAGCTCTCAGTTTTTGAGCAGTTGTGTTTGAGTCAGCCTACGTGTAGGTAGAAAAAGTGTTGTGTTATCGAGTTTTAGAAATAAAAGATATATATTTACTTTCCAGTGTTTCTACTTATTACCCGTTTCAACAGATAAAAAACTTACTACAATAATTTAATTTATATTATTTAATTTTCAATTCCAAAAGGCCTTATTGGACAATAACCATGACATTTTGTTCTGGAATTAAATAAAGTTCTTGTTTTAATATTTGTACTCATTATTAATTCAAGGTTAAAAAATTAGCAAATATCTAGAGGGAAGTCAGTTTTGTAAATAGAATATTCCACTTTTATCAAGGAAAAAATTTGAACAAATAAATAAAATATCATTTATTCATTTCATGGTAAACTCATCACTTTCCAGTTGACCTTGAAAGGCGATAGGAATTGAATTAAAATTGCATAAATATGTTAGTCTGTTATTTATATGCAATTTTCTTTTTTGCATATAATGCATTCATTAACAGTCCACGCTTTTATCCGTTGTTGTGAAGAAAATGTAAAACAATAATTAGTAATTAAAATACGAAGGTTGAGTTTTACATTTGTAAACACTTTAAGTAATTTTTTTTTTTAATTATGTTGAAGCCTACTGTGGATGGGACGGATCCTTCATAACGAGTAAAAGGGACCCGGTAAGGCTACAGTCTAAGCCCTCTCCTCTTTATTGCAATTTTAAACTCTGCACTGCGGAAAGCGCAAACCTCTGCTAAAATCTTTTTACCTCGTTACAAAAATCTTTTACCCTCTAAATATTCCCTCCTCGCTTTCGTAGATGATCTTGGCAATTAATCACAGTAAAACTAAAACAGTGAGGATTTGGAAAAATGCCACGATGAAAGCTAATTAGAATCGGTGGCCAGGTAAAGAATTTTATATATCTTGGGACTCACGTGAATGAAAATCGCCTTAGAGATAGCGAAATTAGGAAGCGGATAAACGGGGTAGAGAGATTATATATCAGTTAAAAGAGAGGCTTTTTGAATTGCCGGAGAAATGACGAAAAAGATGAAGATATTTGTCGACAAGTTGACCTTCCTATCACTACTTACATATTCATCGGAATCTTGCTAATCCTGACCAGAAAGTATAAAAGTATAATCCACGTCGCAGAATATTTAAGGAAAGTGGAAGGTGAGATAAGAAATTCAAGCTTAAGAGTGAATCTGGATATAGAACCTGCTGAAAATGTAATATCCAGAAACACTGTCTACAGGATGGGGTAGTGGAGTTTTAGGAGGCTAGTCAGAAGAGAAATACTTGGGTTGAGTAAAGTTAGATACACTGAACACTGGATTATGCGCGAATAATAAACACTGCAAGGACTTTATACTGTAATATTTTAAAGTGAGAGTATGGTAGCATGAGTGGAGAGTGACAGACTGACTGGCAGAGTGAAGGTGCGAGAAAGAAGTACGTTGAACGTTGACGGTAGACAGTGATTCAATGTGGAGTGTGAGATTCAGGTCTTTAAATTCTTCATCCCGAACATAGATACGCTCTCTAGTTTGCGTCCTCTACGAGTTTCAGGGAGAAATTTAACTTGAGGTGGGGAGTGATTTGGTCATGATTCGATGGATCCAGTGGTTTGGGCATGTACTACGGATGGTTCCCGGTCGTACTGCAAAGGAATGCACATGAGACCCAGGCAGAGGGAAGAAAGAGAAGAGACAGGCCACGATTGAAATAAGAGGTGGGAATTCAAGAGGCGCTGAGGAAAAGAGGACTGGATTGAAAGAAAAGATGGGATTTAGTCCGGCCCAGTGAGTTATTGTTCCACACTCTACAAAAATAAAACCTCCCACCACTTGCCGCGATTATGAATGAATGATGACTTATACTGATGACATTTGTTTGAATTATATGTTACATAATATAACAGTTCTTTTATAAAAAAAAAAAAAAAATACTATAACTGAATTGTGAAGTTATTTTTTTAACATGTGTGTATCTATTTATTTACGTAATAATGTATCAGTCAACATTAGGGCAAATAATACATTATTTGATTTAGTAATATTAGTTGTCTAAATAACAACATACTTTTTACTTTCTCTTACTCCTACTAAGAGGAAGTATTGTAATCGTGTCAAATTATCGATATCGAGTTTTCACCGGAAATATCCGTTTTGAGGTCCCCTGAGTCCAAAAAAGTGGGTTTTTAGCAAATGGTGTGTGTGTGTGTGTGTGTGTGTGTGTATATACATATGTATGTGCACAGCATAGCTCACAAACGAAAAATCGTAGAAAGTTCAAACTTAATATTCTATTTAGGTAACACCATGGGATCTGACAGTACGTTTCTGTCAAAATTCCACAACCGGAAGTACCACTTTACTAGTTTTTTTTTTTGCGTTTTTCTCAAAAATGGCTTGGACGATTTTCTTCAAACTTTGAATTTCACAGAAATCAAATATAGTAGATACACTTGCTCTATGCAAGTCTATGTTATTGCATTCCAGCTTGGCGGAACCAATCACAACAACTAAGAGAAAGTCGTATGAGTGTTTCACATCAGATTGATTCACAATGGAACAATGGTTCGGCCAGTGGGCCAATAACTCATCGCTTAATTTACATAGTGAATAATGAATCTCGAAAAACGAAAAAAAAACATTCAATAATGTATCACTTCTAGTAGATGGAATTTTTGGCCTGAAACAGTCTTGCCAGATGCGGTGGTAATAACTAAACGGTATACCAAATTTGGGCTTCCTGCGCTTTTTCGTACATACACACACACATATATATAACATATATGCAGACCATTTGCTAAAAATATTTTTTTCATACTAAGGGGACATCAAAAATTACATCATTTGTATTTTAGGTAAAAACTCCTAAACACGATCGCATTACTTCCTCTTTACTAGCAATTCTTACTCCTCAGTGTTACTAAATCAACTATATATAAAAAGACTATACATATTGTATATGAAATACATACAAAAAGAAGCAGGTATCACTAATACAAAATATCTCTAATACTATTAAAAATTGAATTCTGTTGTGATGGATGCAAGAAATTATATCTATTTTAATTGAAGAAAATTATGAGAAAAATGCGAGCTTGTTGGCGAAAAGGGTAACCCAGGTAGAAGGAATACAGTTACAGGAAGAGTTCATGAAACTTGTTAGCATTATCTACCCCTTCTTCTCACAGGGGAGGAATTGAACGAACAATTAGACGGCATTCCTTCAACACAATCTGAACAGACACTCAAGCCAGAACACTTGCTTCAGAAATCGCTCTCTTAAACTCAGTGCCAGTGGTAGTGATTTGCCTTTATTCTAGATTAACAATTGATCTATTAAGCATAATAGTTGTGATATTGTAAAATATTTAAATATCTTTAAAGATAATATATTTAATTTAATCTACCAGTGTTTACTTAATTATTTCTTATTACATCTCTCTTAAACATATATACTTACAAGCCCTTTTATTAAACCGCTCGTACTACACCAACTACTTAACACACCAAAAAACATTTCACTGTGTTCTAAAGCTTATACCCTGATATATTTCATCGGTTTAAAACCTCAAGAAATTTATGAATTTAAATTTGAAAGCATTAGCGTAAATCATTCATATCAAATGTATTCTATTTCATACAGCATTTCAATTAAATTTTGAAGGGGAGGGATTAGCTAAGTGGGATTAGGTAAGCGTTGGACTCCCACGCGGAGGACCCTGGTTCGAGCCCAGTGCTACCCTTAGATTTTTTCTTCCTAGGAGCCTCTACACTTCACTGTTCGATGTTGGACAGTGTTGTCTGTAGCGAGAGACTGTCCGGAGGCCTGCAGGGTACCACAGAAGGCTCCGGACGCTAATGACCATAGATGTTAACGCGCCTTAAATAAAAAAATAAATAGAAACAATTAAATTTTGGCCGCCCTCAATTAAACGCCATAACTTATCCTCCAAGAAAATTTGTTCAATCAGTTTAATTTTAGCAAACACTCGAGGGCAAGTCAATGATTATAGTGAGTCTTAGACAGAACTAAATGCATTGATGTAGCTGGGCTGGTGTGGTAACCACCGCAAAACTAGTGTAACCTGATTCAACGTCCTTGAAACGCTTGTTTTATTTGCATATGTTGTTTTTTTCTTGCAAAGGATTTGGTGAATTCTTTTATATAAAGTCAGGGCTGTATCTAATTCTAACTAACATCTCGAAGAAACTTCTTTATCTATAATTTAATTGAAAATAGTTTAAAAATACTTTAAATGTGCATTACTACTGAACTAAGTTAAATTATAATTTAGTCCTCATTTGTTGAATCCCCTTTCTCACTCCCCCCACTGATGCCGCCATTAACATCTGTGATTATAATGTAACGAAAAAGAATTGTATAAAAAAAAACTTATGTGAAACACTCACACATCTTTCTCTTACTACTCTTAATGATAATTTTTTTCTCATTTGTCTTAAGATAAATATAAAGATGGTGGGGTGTATCATTATTATCGCATCAAAAGCCATCAACTGTTAAACACACAATAACTCTGTACATTCTACTGGTTTTGGTATATTTATATTTATAACTAATATAAATGTTATTTACAATATTTTAATCACAAAAACTCCTTAACTTTCTTGTGAATAAAAATTGAAAACTGTAAAAATTCATTCAGTGTGGCTTTCTGTGCTAGGACAGACATTAAGTAATGATTTGTTTTTTGTGTTTTTTTTAGGATGCCGTCATAGCAGACGCTGTTGCGGAGGAAGGACATAGTGTATAATATGTGACATTACGTTAAGGTCTGCAAATTTCTGCGGTTTATCGAACAATCGTATGTTTTAGGGAAACTGGGGAATATGATCGAAGATCTAAAAATGGTCGTGGAAGGATCACAACCAGATCGGGCGACCGATTTCTTTCGCTCTCACTTCTAAATAGTCGGTTTTTTTTTTTTTTACAGCAACACTGGTTGGGGATAACTTATTTCAAATTCGTGGAGTCTCAGTGAGCTCTGAAACTTTTCGAAGATGACTGCGCGAAATAGGTCTGGTAGCTAGGAGACCAGTATCAGAATCAATACTAACCAGGAATCATGCCAGCTTGGGGTATCTGTTGCAAGCAGTTACTTGGGGACTCCCTACGGGTTACCTCAGCTCAGTACTCCATGCACTTCGTCAGTACAGTACACAATACACTTAAACTACATACATATCTATGCAATACCTTTGCAGTCAGGGACACACAACTAGGGACACACAAAATTGGATCTCCGTCCCTTGTTAACTGACGTAAGCCAAGGGGAGCGCGCTGGACTAGCAACGCAGAGATCCCGGGTTCGAATCCAGCATGCTGCCTTAGATTTTCTCTTCCTAGGATTTCCTCTACAGCTCACTGTCCGGTAGTGCTAACGGTCCTCTAGCCAGAGGACACTGCTCGAAGGCCGGCAGTGCACTAAGAATACTCCAGAGGGCACAGTAGATCTTTCAGGTCGCATTGCAATAATCCCCTATAACAATCTAAACTAATCTAACCAAGAATCATCGGTTAAATAGGTTAGCTTTTACCAATCGGCCTCTCCATTGGACTGTAGAGCTATAGTAGGCTGTTCTATTCACAGATGAATCGCGATTTGATATGTACACTTCAAACGGATGAATTCATGCGGAGAGAAGGCAGCGGGAGCGGTTCATTGAATGCACTAAGTGCTTTTTTAATAGTAGTATAGTGTATATTTATTTTGCCTTTGGGGAAATTCCCATACAAAAGAATCAGGCTACATTTCAGCCTATTTACATAAGATATTAAATTAGTAAATTAATAACTAAAGAAACAGTGAAAATAGAATAAACAATTTACAATAAACCAAAGTTACAACTTAGAAGAAGGAAAGGAAAATACAAAAATTAACGAAAAATTACTGATTTCTGACAATATAAGTAGATAATAAAATAATGAGAAACATTATAAAAGGTGCAATATGATTATAAAAAGGTGTATCAATATGAAAATAAAAAGCAAGTAAGTGCTTTTTTTCAACGACAAACAATTATGTTGTTGGCTGGAATAAGTTTAGAGGCCCGCGGCGAGATAATTGTTGATGAAAGCGGCACA
>JAAEAF010000480.1:0-53403 GCA_011037195.1 Triatoma infestans
AAAATTAGGAAACCGGAAGTGCGCTTTTACCGGACAGTTTTTTTAGTTTTCGACGAATTTCGTTAAATTTGGTACGTAAACTATAAAATTTGTCAATTATAATTTTGAGAACTGGAGTAAGAGAAAGTTGTGTGAGTGTTTCACACCAGATTTTTTTGTTTTTGTGGATTCGTTGTGAATGGAGTCTAGTCCAAGGGAACAAGAGAAAAGTAGCCAAGAAATTAAGTAAAAAGTTGTTTATTTTCACAAATTAAAAAAAAGCTCAACAAAGTAAAAAAAAGCAATCTAAAATTCAAAACTGAAACAGTTCTTGTTATTTTTTAATTGGTATTTTTGTCAACAATATTCAGAGGGGCCTCTCTTGCTCTGATAACCGCACCAAGCCTCCTCGGAATTGAAGCAATGAGATTTTGAATAATCTCTTGTGACATCCCATTCCATTCTTCAGCAATCGCTATACGTGACATCGCTATACGCCAGTGTGGCATCTGACGCTGTCTTGCATAAATAAAAAATTATCACCGACTCTTTCGGCATATGGCATAACATAATGCTGAATAATTTCCAGAAGATACCGCTGGGCGTTTAATGTACCAGTGTCAACAATGTGTAGGTATGTAAGCCCATCAAAACTTATGTACGCCTCCCCATACGTTAATCCCACCTCCACCAAAAAAACTCACGTTTGGAGGGATATTAGCCTCTGCCCATCTCTCCCCTTGTCGCCTCCACACTGTCTCCTCCATCCTTCCATCTGGAGAGAATAAAGTGAATCTCGATTTGTCTGTGATTAAGACCCGTCTCCATTCTTCTACAGTACAATTGACATGTTCACGAGTTGGCTTTATTCAACCTTCTTCTAACTGTCCAAATTGAAATGTGAACATCACGGACAGAAGCGATCAGATGTCGTAATTGATTACTAGTGACAAACCTGTTTCGTAAGTCATTCAACTCAATAAATCTCTCATCTGTCCGGGTTGTACTTCTAGCGCGGCCTGTAACTTGCCGTCGGGAGTAGCTGCCAGTCTCCCTATGGCTTGCTAAAATTTTTGAGACAGTGGATTGGTTCATTCGTAGTCTCTGAGCAATTGTTGCTTGATTTAGCCTTTCTTCATGTAATGTATTTTCTTCCGAATAATTACCATGAAAAGGCATGTTAAGAATAAAAATTAAACAAAAAATAAACTGATAAGAAAAAACCAAACAAAAATGTGTAGGGCAGAGAAATTACCAAAAATAGTGAAAATGAAGAACTGAGATTATTATTGTATTTTCATGAGTTCAGAGAATTATCATTTAAAACATAAACAAATGGTTTACTCCGTTATTTCTTCTTGGATCAAAAGTTCATTTACAACGAATGTATAAAAGAAAAATACAGTAATACACTGTAACTTCAAATTACATCATTTTGAAATTTTATGCAAAACTTTTGTCCAGCATTTTATTATAAGCTTTATGTTGATAATCTGTTGGAACCAAATAAATAAATTAAAAAAAAACAAAGCATTAGTAATAATAATGTAAATTAAAATATTTGCACAAACACAAATAAATTAGCATAAGTATGGTCATATTTATTGAAAATATTACTACAGATGAAAATCGCATTATTTGCTCATTTTTCAAGAATATTTTTTTTTCAGTTCCAACTTGCTGGATGGTAATAATGTTGAAAATGGAAAAATATTACTCCTCGCAACTCACAAATGATATTTGTAGTGAGTAAGAAGTAATAAAAAAAAGAAAGTGTAGGAATGAGAGAAAAGCTGATCGATGAGAGATTTGCTAGCGTTGGCCTAGCATTGATCTCTTGACTCTTAACTGGTTGTGGTACTCTTGATCGTTGTGACTTTCATTTAAGACTTTTTTGATGTTGCGTGCTCAAATATTATTTGAAGATTTCTTGTCATTTGTTTAAATGTTTATTATACATACTTTGCTGCTTGTTTAAATGTTATTTTAAACTCCTTGAAAGTTGACTAAAGATTGCTTCAGCTCCGAGCTTTGTTAGTATTCTGTTTAAAGCCCGACCAGAAGCTTAATGTCATAAATCAGTATTTATTCCCTGCTCTCACGTACCCCCTTCAAACTGCACCTCTCACAAAGTTATCCCCTGCAGTGCTGGACGGTCTGGATACCGTGATTCGTCGTAGCGTCAAAGCAATGATTGGCTTGCCTGCCAACACAGCCATGGCAATGCTGTATGCCCCACGGCATTATCGAGGGCTTGGGTTGCTTCGTTGCATCTGGAAAGCACCCTTGCAGCAGTGGTCCATGGCTCAGAAGTTGGGCAAAGTTGACGATTCTATTTTCCAGTCTACCTTCGCGTATAGCCACGAGGTTAAGGAATGTGCGAATAGGCTGGGCCTGAACAATGTCAATGTCGAGGAAGCCCAAAATTTAAGAAGGATAAGGCAACAGTTAAGAGAAAAGGCCTTTGATGAGTGGGCAAGTTGCAAATGGCAAGGCTACGGTGTCCAGCATTATAGAGACACTACGTATGGGAATAAATTTGTCTGTGAAAAACAATTATTGTCTGGATCTGAGTGGACGAATGCACTGAAGCTGAGTTTGAATTATGCTTCACTCCGCGGTGTGCCAGGCGTCGGCAATCAGGCGATGCGAGATGTTGGGCTCCTCTGCCGCAAATGCGGAAGAGAGACCGAAACTCCGGCCCATGTGCTGGGAAAATGCCCGAACAACATGCTCCTCGTCACTCGCCGACACCATAATGTCAAACGTAGGGTCATCGAGTTATTAAAGGAAAAAGGATATGCATGCTATGAAGAAGTCTACTGTGTTGACACAGACGCGCCTCAAGATACGCAGATATAGTAGCGTTAGTTGTCGACCCTACGGTTAGGTATGAGAGCAGCGAACCAGGCCAGGCAAGCGGATTAATGAAGAAAAGAGAGCGATTTATGAGAAGTGCGTTAACTTTCTCCAAGAAAAGTTCCTACAAGAATTTGGAGAAAGGAACTTTGCAGTTCATGGCTTATGGTTCGGCTCTCGGGGGGCAATCCCAGTGGCTACTGCTGAATTTTTTGATAATATCGGCATTGACAAAGGGAATTTGACCTGGCTGGAGGAGCAAATTATCTTGGATTCCTTGGGAATCCTCCATAATCACATCTACAGTCATTGAGAAATAGTATTATTTAAGGCCCTACGTATTGAGTTTATTTATGTATGTTGCATTCTTATTTCGCTTATTCTTTGCGCTATTTACTTTAGTTTTGTAACGTTTGTGTCTTTTGGACTTGAGATTGTCTCATGAAGATAGATTAGTAATCTGTGTTTTGTATAGCAACTCAATGAAATTGAGCAGCCTCATCGACTTGGTTTGTCGCTATAATCTCTTGTTAGTATTCTGGGTGGGGCTTTTCAATCTTGTAGCTCATTAGAGGTCTTCATGCAGGCAAGTATGGTAAATGAGTAATATATAATATCTGTAAGGCGGTTGTCCAGTAGATGCACACAATTGATATACTGTCATGATGAAAATTCATGATATTTATTTCCATTACAGCAACACGGCGTGATTTCAACGATTAACTTTCTCCTAGCTTACGCATTTGACCAAATGAAGCTAACCAAAACACATTTTAAGAATTCTTGTCAATAAAATTTGAACACTCTTTGCTTAGTCTAAAAAAAAACAGCTATAAGCAACTGTGAAATTTCACATGAAAGCTTTACATGTGAACTGAAATAAATATGATATGCTAACTGAAATATATTTTAAACTTGTATTTACCTATATATTTTTTCATAATACAGTTTCAATATAAAATGTATTCTTCAGCCAGTTAGTATTATTGTCTGTAAATAATACAATGGTGTGCATGTCATGTACAGGCATTCCATCCAGTGATAGTTCTGACAGAGTGAATTTTTTTATCAGTATTGATGATGTAAAATGTTGTACGTGAGTGAAACATTCCTATTATCTTCTCTACTAATTCATCATTGAATATTATGATTCACTATTTATCTTATGCTGAAAAATATGACTCTATACTCAAAATTTATATTTTTACTCCTGGTAAAAGGAAGTATTGTTAACATGACAAATTTTTCGATATCCTGTTTTCAACGGAAATAAACATTTCGAGGCAGAAAATATGTCTGTGTGTGAGGCAACAGCATATCTCAAAAACAAAAAAATCGCAGAATGTTCAAACTCAATATTTCGTTAAAGGTTGGCCAGAAGACTGGAGAATAAGCTTTTCGTAAAAATCGTTCAAACCGGAAGTGCCAGTTTACTGAATGATTTTTATTTTTTTGTAAATTTCTCAAAAACGGCTCCAACGAAATTTTTTTAAACTTTATATATCAATTACAAAGAACTACAACTTTTATTTGAAATATTTCTCCGACAAAATTCATTTCAAAAAATTCATAAAGGTACGTACTTTTGGGAAAGAGGTGAGAGTCTGGTTTTCCTTAACGTGCTATTTCAGTTTATTATACAATTCTATCATATAAATAATATTAATTGAATTAAAAAGTATTGTTGAAATTCCGAATTTGGAGAAAATCGGATGACCGGAAGTGCATCTTTAAAGCTTTGACACACAGGACGCGATTGTCGCGACGGACAGCCGATCTAAGACCGCCGCGATCCGAAAATATTGCTGTATATTGCAATATTGCATCATCCCTGTCATACACGAGGCGATCTATCTCAGCGACACAGTCTTGACCGCCGTAGTAGGCGATCTGGTTGTACAAAATTACAAAAATTATCGCGCATTCTAGGCGATCTTCATCAGTTTTCTAGTGAAATAAATAACTCCGTTCATACAGTGAAGGTGCGAGTATATATTTTTTATTAACTTACCTCAAACAAACGGCCAATCTTTCCCTGGTTTCAATAGGTCTCCTCCAGTTCGTGGTGATCATTTCAATACTCTGCTGAAGTAGATCATGTAGTTCCCCGAAACTTTGTCTTGACATACGGAAATATACAAAAAATCTTGCGACTGCAGTTCCGTACAGAGACGGTGGTATTCATCAAGTTCTTCTCTTTTTTCATATTGGGCGCACCCAATATCGTCTATTTCTTCAGGTGCACTGTAGTGTTCTAGCAGTGCCTAGAGTTCCTCCTGATTAGAACTACTCATTTTCCCCCCAAAAATCGGCAAAACACTAGAACTAGTGCAAAACAATACTGCGAACCTGCTGTGTGGACAAGCTCTAAATCGCTCACACAGATCTCGCTTTGTATGTGACGTAGCCATATCGCGGACCGCCGAAAAGATCGCGCGGTTGCTACCCGCCGCCGCGATTGATCGCATCCTATGTGTCAAAGCCTTTACTGAAAAGTATTTTTCAGTTTTCCACTATTTTCTCTAAAATGGATGCTTCGATTTTCATTAAACTAATTATGTGAACTACACATATAAAGAGCTACAACTTTTATTCGAAACATTTCTCCAGGTAAACAACTCATTTAAGGAGGCTTTATGGGTAGGAGTAGGATTATATTTTCCTGCTCTCTTAGTTGATTATACAATTCTACCAACTAAACTAAATTAATTAGAAATAAATAAATTGCCAACATTTCGTTATTTCAAGAAAATTAGTTCAAACGGAAGTGCGTTTTTACTAAACAGATTTTTTTCAGTTTTTGCGATTTTCTCCATTAAAAACATCGATGAATTTCATTAAATTTGGAAACTGCAGTAAGAGAATGTTGTATAAGTGTTTCATACCAGATTTTTACTTATAAATCATATCAAAATTTATGATACTGTTTTTAAAGAATTCCGCTTAAAATGGTATAAAAAGAATCACTTATACATTCTGAATTAAATAACAATTTAAACGGTAGAGAGTTTAAATGTTTAATTAATTTATTGTAAGTCAGCTTGGCATCATAAAAGTACGTAAAGATAACTATGTTCTAATACTGGAATTTATTTTTTCTTGATTTTAATAATATAATCATACTTATTTATTGCTTTCTTAACATTATTTTGATTATTAAAATTATTTGTAATTATATGACATGAAATTAGAAATATTTTTCATTTATCTTCCTCATGGAAGTGTTACAATTTTTCATATCAGTTTTACTTATTACGCATTTCATATATTTTTGAAAAATATTTAATTAAGTACACAATTTTAATCTAGAAGTTATAATTTGTTACGTGCTTTATACCTATGTATATTTCATCTACTTCTGTCCAGTGAAATCACGCTGTTGGATTCAATTATCCTTATTTTCATATTTTGATATATGTAAATAAAGTCATTATTATTATTATTATTATTATTATTTCATTCTTATTCTTATAGCTGGTTACATAGTTTGTGCAGGTTTTGTACCAAGTATAAATGCTTAATTATATTTAAAAAAAAAAAAAAACGGACGATACGGCACGTTTCCAGGACAACTGTTTTCTACATTAAGAGGAACCGAGTGGATGGGAGTTCCAGTTTCTTTAGAGATTCATGTAATGTTTTTGGGACTACACCTGTATTCGAAATGACTACAGGAAGCACTAGTTCATTCTCTACTTGCCACACTCTAATAATTTCCCTCAGTCAGTTCTGCATATTTCCTAATGTTCTCCGCTATTGCGCTTGCAATGTTCTGCATACAAGGGACAGCGATATCGACTATATATTCTTGCTTTTTCAGTTTGTCCTCTAGTAAGATGTCCGGTCTATTGTGCAGGATCCTCTGTCAGTCAGCACAGACCTGTCATAGTATAAGCGGTAGTTCTGATCTTCACAAACAGGCGCTGCTTTTACTTGTAATATGGATCCAATTTACCATTTATAAACCTACATCTAAAGGCCATTGCTGGTGGATAATTTCTGCCACAAGATCGTGCCGATTGGTGTATTCTCCCGGGGCCGAGAGTAGGACATTCCCCAATCATGTAGCTTATACTTTCAGGTTTTTGTTGGCACCACCGGTACCTATCAGTGGTTACAGCAGGATCCTTAATTATATGCTTATTGTAATACCTAGTGTCAATGACTTGATCCTGAATTGCAGTCATAAATCCCACGGTCTCTGGGTATAGCTCCCCGACTTGAGCCATGCATTGGACGCTATTTTGTCTACAGTTATGAAGTTCATTGGCGTGCTTCCCATGTAAGGGCTTGGACTTCCATTGAGCGATTATAGCTTCTATAATCCGAATAGTGGCGTTTTGACTATTCCCAGAGTTATTAAGATTTGAGGGAGTGCAGTTAGTATCCCCAGCGCAGACCGCTAGATGCAACTCAGACTCGCCGCCTCCGCTCCTGAAAGTATCTTCTTAGATCAGCAACTTGTTTGTTATGATGATTGATTATACTCACTATTCCCGCGCCTCCTTCATTCCTTGGCAGGGTAATTCGCTCAACACAGGAATTTCTATGATGCTTGCGTACTCGGTCATCTCGGTCCATCTTTCCAGTCCATCTAGGTTAGTGTTGGACCAGGACAAATTTTGTTATTATGATTTTTATGATGATGATGATGATTAATATTGTTATTATTATTATTATTATTATTATTATTATTATTATTATTATTATTATTATTATTATTATTATTATTATTATTATTATTATTGATTTCTTTGTGTACTACCTGGGGAATCAACTTGAATTCCTATATAATTTTAAGTTTTAAATTTTATCAAAAATTAAGTTGTCAAGCCACAAGTGAATAAGGTTATAAAATAGCTCTTATCCTACTCACTAATTTGCGTAGGAGCGAAAAATAAGGTAGTTATAGTGAAAAATTAAACTAATAACATATATTTTGAGTGATTGCTCTCAAAGTAAAATGTGTAACAAAAAGCAATATTGGTTAAAAATTTAAAAAATCTTTTTTAGAATATGAACTTAAAATAAAGAGACTACAATAAAGTTATAAAAGTAATAAAAATAAATATAAAGAATGTAATAAAATTATAGACCTAAAGTGGACCATAAAATTGTCAATACATAAGATTGTATCTATATTATTGATGTTGTAAATCGGTTGCCATAAAAGTAAGAGGATCTACTGTTCTATTGTATTCTAGAATAGTCTAGAAAACTATGGAGTTTATAGATAGATAAAAAGTTAGAGATGTGTATGGCCATATAATATTTCACAAAGATAATCTGTTAAACTATCAAAATATATGTTTAGTATGGGGATCCCCATATTTTTACTTAAAAGAAACAAGGAAAACATATGCAATATGTTACGTCACTCGGAAACATTACAACAATAGGAGAAAATAACTTTTCAACACTAATACGTGACTGAATTTCCATGTGATTATTATAGTTTCTGACAATTTCAGATTCGATAAGTATCCACGGTTAGTTGTTCAGTATAGCGTTTTATCAGTTATTTAATTCAAGAACCCTAAGCTCACACCTAGAATTCACGACACATTGTCGTTGTCCTAATATGCCAACAATATGCCAGGGTTGGCAATTTTATTGGCTGGGGAGATTATCAAGGTGTTTGTTTGGAGGATGTGTGGAAACATGCTAATTATCCTCATGTCAATGCCGGGATATGTGTGGAGCATGTGTGGAAACATGTTAACTATCCTTAGTTCAATGCCGGGATATGTGTGGAGCATGTGTGGAAACGCGTTAACTATCCTTAGTTCAATGCCGGGATATGTGTGGAGCATGTGTGGAAACGCGTTAACTATCCTCATGTCAATGCCGGGATATGTGTGGAGCATGTGTGGAAACATGTTAACTATCCTTAGTTCAATGCCGGGATATGTGTGGAGCATGTGTGGAAACGCGTTAACTATCCTCATGTCAATGCCGGGATATGTGTAGAGAATATGTGGAAACACGTTAACTATCCTTATGTCAATGCCGGGACATTTTTGAGATATGTTCATTATGGCAAGCTTCATTGTACTAAGAGTAAGTCATGGTGTGCTATCCAACAAATATTACTCTAGAATTACTTATAAAGTACAGATGGAAGTGAAGTTAAAGTATAACTTAAAATATTTTGAAATTTTGTTATTATATTAGGCTCTCCGTCGCCCAGATTATATTAGGCCTACAAGATCTGCCGTCATACCGTCAAAAGCGGTTTCTTTGAATAATTTTGATACCGCAAGAAGCGGAAAATGCTTGTTGATGGTAATAATTCGTGGTAAGTAATAAAAGGAAGAGCCTTTCTGCCAACTGCTGTCATTTCTTACCTTCTGCAAATGCCCTATATCGTTCGACGCTGTTGCGCTTAATCGCCGACTCGATTCGCCCTTTGTCTGACTTAAGGGTGCTTTCAACTGGGCATTGTTCTCATTCGTATCCCTTTTAGCCAGGATATCCGCCCTCTCATTCCCTTCTAGCCCGACGTGACTAGGAACCCACTGCATCCTCACATTGAAAACCTTTGTGGTTTAGCTGTGAGAGTAAACCTCTGCAGGAGTAACACGCGGGCACATGGTTGGGGCGGTTCCGCAGTATATTAATAAGAGATTTCCCATTCCATACATTGACAGAATTAGGAGTCGATAAATAAGCATTTAATACATTCAAGCGCTTAAGATATTGTTGATAGAGTCATGTTTTTCGGTCACCAAGTTTTCTAACCGAATACTAGGCTCTCATATTTCTAATCGCAGACCCCCATTATGGGGATCATTTATTTAGATGATAATGATGATGTTATTCTTCAATCTAATTAATATTTATAACTGAAACTGACTGTTAAATGAATGGAAACATCTATAATAGGAAATCAATATTAAAATCCAATGATCCGATTATATGTATTCGGTGTTAAAAGTGACAAATTAATGTTGTCAAGAAACTTCATGAATGTTTGCCGTTCATTAAATCTTAAGTAGTTTACAAAGTGTACTAAAATACTTTATAATGTAGCAAGTATACTATAGTAATAGATGTAACACTATAGAGAGATGAGATCTTTAAGACTGATTGAAGTTTGTAAACAACTAACACAAAGCAGCCATATTACATAACCTTGATAGTTTCCACATTCTAGACAAATTATATATTATGCCCTTTTACATTAATGTAGAACTGAGTGTTGTAACATTAAGCGGCTTGGTGACCGAAACATTAAATAATTCTTTAGTGGAAAAAGATTCCTCTCAAATGTTTTATCACTGATCTTTAAAGAATCTAGTCTATTATGAATTTTGTTTCTTATTATCCATTCCTTTCATGTAAACAATTATTGCCTTCTCCTACTGTTTTAAGAAGATTGTGATTATGTCAAATTTCTAAATTAAGTAAAGTACTTCTTTAGCTATTTCTTCAGGCGGACTTAATGTCCAACAACCAAATTAGCTGTCGTGGACGAGGACGGGGCGAAGCTCTACTTTATCACTAATATTTTCTTAAACTAATATAAAATTTAGCAGTTATACGCGGGACACGAACTGTGGACCTCCCAGTTACAAGTCCATACTCATAACCACTACACCAACACACAAAATGTTTTTTATGTATGGCCTACTTTTTAAAAGCTAAAAGTGGCAGGTAGCTTCTTAAATTTTTACATACCGTTTAGGTGCGACCAGAACTTTTGGCACACTTTTATTTATTTTCTTTTTTGTTTCTTGTACGAAGTTTAATGAAAATTGTTGGTTTTACTTGAATTTAGGGATTTCTTGTGGATCTAAAGATATTAGACTTATTTCTAATATATTTAGCTCCATTTCAGTATTCCAGAAGCAACAATTTCCTAGGACCAAAAGTATGATGTACGGTTCGCACTGCTTAAAAATATAATTATAATATAACCTAGGGGCAGAAGGTTTTCTGGCAGTGTAGGAGATTAGCGGGTAAGACCTGGGGAGTTAATCCCCGAGGTGTCCATTGGATTTATGAAAAGTTGGTGAAGCCAAGGATGCTGTATGCGGCTGTGGTGTGGTGGTCTGGCTCCTTGGTGGGGAGGAATAGCAAAAAGCTGTTGGGAGTACAGCGCCTGTTTGGCTATTACTGGCGCGATGAGAACGACACCGACGGTGGCATTAGAGATGCTGCTGGGGCTAATCCCCCTTCAGTATGTGGTAGTGGGAGAGGCAATGAAAGGGTACCTCAGAATGAGGTGCAAGGGAGAATGGGTGAGAACCTTCCGGGGGGATCACACTAGGATCGAGGAAAAAATTTGGCGAGTAAACCGATTCTTGCTATCCAAACTTGATGAGACGAGCAAGAAATGGGATTTGAGAGAGATTATGAGATTACGATTGGCAGTATAGGAGATGATAATCTTACGAGGCCAACGGAGTCGGGCAGCGGCATTATTCGTTGCTATTCAGATGGCTCTAGGCAGGAGGGTACTGGCCTGTCGGGGGCGGGAGCCTGGTTTCAGGAACTGGATAAAGAGAGTTCGGTGGCCTTGGTTGGCTTGACCACTGTTTTTCAGTCTGAGGTGGTGGGCATCATTGAATGCTGCCACCTGGTGGGGGAGTGGCAGGGAGAGTTCAAGGAAGTGCGGATTTTCTCGGACAGCCAAGCCGCACTAAGGGCTTTGAGTAAGCCTTGGTGGAGTTCGAAATTAGTGGGAGAATGTCGGAGGAAGCTCAACGCTTTGGCTCGGAGGGGTAAGGTGCATCTCTATTGGATACCCGGACATGCGGGAATAGAGGGCAATGAGAGGGCGGATCGGCTGGCCAGGGAGGGATCATCATTACCATTCTTGTGGTCCTGAACCAGCCCTGGCCGTTACAAAGACGTTTCGCGACAAACAGATTAGACTTTGGGAGACGAGTGCTTTGGAGAAAGGCTGGGGGGACACGCAGGGGTGCCTCCAAGCTAAAAGATTTATAAAGGCAGGTAAGCAGAGAATTTCGGAGTATCTCCTGTCTCTCAGTAGGACGGGTTTGAGGACCTTGGTAGGAATAGTGACTGGACACACTTGGGTGTCCAGCCACTTGTTTAACATAGGAAAGACGCGGAGTCCCATTTGTCAGAACTGTGATGACGGAGTTAGGGAAACGGTGTATCACTACTTATGTCAGTGTCCCCCGTTTCGCTGGAACTAGGTTTCGTATATTTGGGAGGACACCACTCTCGCAGGATTGTCTGGGCGAGTTGGAGTATAGTGATATCTTGAGATATTGTAGATTAACCGGCAAGTTACCGGGGGAGACTAATTAAGGGCTACGGGGGTACCGGGGGGATAAGAGCCATATAGGCTTAGGTCCCGCGCCTTTGGGCACCCGTTTCCGATAATAATAATAATAATAATATAACCTATAGAGAACAAATTAAATTGTCAATTAGAATTGTAAGAGAGAGAGGAGTCTGAATGTTTTACGTCAGATTGTTCTTAATTACTTTCTCCTATCCAGGGCCTTTTAGACCTCTATTATAAAAGTGAATTGATGCTTTCAGGAAAACTCTAGAGCAGCTGAATGATACTCCTAAATAGCCACAACTATTCTCATATTTTATTTCCTGGTTGTCACAATATAATGGAATAAGCTTAGTGCCTCTTTGAAGAGGATCGAAAAACCACAATAATTTTCCGCACGTTCAATAGTAGGCCAATACCCTTAAGTACTCCTTTAGAACATTCATCTGAGTATCTTCATGAGAGTCAGCCAACATTAGACACAAACATAAATAATTTTTATTATCTATTCTTGGTTCTTTTAATCCCCCTAAATTTAAAGAATTGTATAACTGACCAAGAAAAAGTGAAAGTAACAAGCACAAAGTTTCGTCCTGGAACACTCCTTTACCAATTTTAATTTTATTCCCATTTAATTTCAATTTGAGTATAGCATTCTCGTACGGATGCATAATGATTCTAATTTATTTTACTGTCCATTCTTAAAGCATGGAGTTTATGCCACAATATTTTTATTATAATATATTAATATTATTTTTTTTTTTTTTAATTTAAGGCGATTCAACATCTGTGGTCATTAGCGCCCGGAGTCTTCTCTCGCTACAGACAACACTGTCCATCACTGAACAGTGAGCTGTAGAGGCTCCTAGGAAGAAAAAAATCTAAGGGTAGTACTGGACTCGAACCCGGGACCTCCGCGTGGGAGTCCAACGCGCTAACCACGTAGCTAATCCCTTCCCTTATGCCATAATAGATCATGTAGAACATTATCGAAAGCTTTTCATAAATCAACCAGGATAATAAATAGAGATTTTCTTTTAATTTTAACAAATATATTGATTATATAGACTAGGGTGAAAAGATTATACATGGCTGATCCTACTTTCTCTAAAGTCCGATTTTCATTGGGCATAAAACGATTGACCCTCACACCACAAATATAGTGTTTCCTTAATCATTGCAGTAAACAATTTGCAGTTAAATGTCAAGACTTACCACCAATTATTGGTATCAACAAGCATTTTCTGCTTCTTACAATATCAGAATATTATTCAAAGAAACCGCTTTTCTGGGATTCAGAAAAATCGCTAATATGGTACCGAAATTTTCAAAATCTTTTAAGTCATGCTTTAACTTCACTTTCATCTGTGGTTTATAAGCAATTTCTAGAGTATATTTGTTTGAGAAACATTCATGTCCAACTCTTAGTGCAATTCTCAAGCTACTAAAAGATAGTAGGGAATATACATGTATATGGCATGTGAATTTGTGTGGCAGCTCTCTCTAGCAACCAACAAAACTTTTAGTGACAATTTAAATTTAAACCCAACTCCAAAGCCCCGATTAAAATAATTTTTTTAAAGACAAAAAAAGGAGGAGAGGGAGGGCCCCCGATGGATGACATGAAAGCGTAGAACAAGATTTACTCAAGACTTGGGCGTGAGGAGATGGAAGAAGAGCGGCCCAGGAAAGAGAGGAATGACAAAAGATTATTGAGCTGCCAAAGTCCTTTATGCCCAAGCAAGAAGTATAATTTATAAATTTTATTATATTATACCACTCTCTATCAGTTTGTTTTGTACAAATTCAAGGTAAGTATTTTGCAAGTCCAAGGATCTCACAAATATTCAAAAACTCTATGGACATAATAGAACTTAAAAAAACAACAACTCAAACCAGTCGCAAGATGTTCGCTCATCAGAGGATAAAGTCACACTCTAAACTTTAGGGTAAAGATAGGAGAGATGACGCACATTTCAAAGTTATGCCCTGTATCAAAATATAGGACATATATTAAAGAGGTCATTCTTATAAAACATATGTCAACTCTAATATCTACAAAAATATGTTATTTTTCAAAATAAAGACATTTTTATTTGTTCCTGAAACAAAATACAAAAACACTAAATTTGGCGTCTCTCCTACTATGGTAGAATAGATGACGCACCATAGAATTAGAATTAGAATGATGCAGGGGGGGAATAAGAGCCAGGCACTGCAGCCTCCCATTGAGGCTTATTGTGCCAACCCCTCAAACCTAGTAGTGGAAGCCCACCCTCTTCATGAGGTCCAAAACCTTCACCACTAGTCCCTCCTGGAGCACGATTTCCTCCGGTCTCAACGTGCCAAAGATCTCGTGCCTCAGTCTGCCGGTTGCGACGCAATCAAACAACAGGTGAGAGGCCGTCTCCTCCTCCTCCTGACACACTCTGCACAAGGGCTCTACAACCACCAACCCCACCTTGTGTAGATGTTTTTTGAACCTGCCATGCCCAGTAAATAGGCCCGTTATCAGAGAAATCTGATACCTGCTTAGACCCAGGATGTATCTGGTCCTTCTTTCACACAGCCCTGGCATGACCATTTTGCCGTGCTTTGCCCCAGTACTCAGCCTCCAGTATCGGTTATGTTCCCTCCGAGTCCAGTCTCTCAGAGCCGCTCTCACCATACTTTTGGCCATCCCTAGAGCAGGTTCCGGCCCAAGGAAGGGAGTATTCGCTCCCTCCCTGGCCAGTTGGTCGGCTATTTCATTTCCCATGACGCACCATAAGTAGGAGACCTCTCCTCTGTGAAGGTAACATGACTGATCGACATGAAACTTGGTAAACACTATGTCTACGAGTCCAACTTTAACAACAGCGTGGAAAACTTTTATTTCAAGTGCAATTACGAGTATAGTATATTATATTAATATTAACTAAGCGTTATGAAAATTCAGGTATTCACTAGATATAGCTGATGTGTATAAATATTCGTAGAACACACAAATTAACTGAATAATTTTGCAATACGTTCGCTTCTGATCTCTCTACTCCTCGACTAACTTCCATGACGCCACGTGGTGGCAAACAAGAGAAGTAAAGCCTGCGTCTTCTCTCCTACCCCCGTCATCACTCCTAGCTTTACCCTACTAACTATAAATAGATCTATTATTTTTTATTATAATGTTTTATAATTTATAATTTTCTAAGAAATTTAATTTTTCTGAACAAATTCAGAATTAGAAAAAAAAATATTGATTTTACGTAATAATGAATCAGATATATCATGTCGAAAGAAACAGATCTATACCGGATGACCAAATACACTTTCTTAATGATGATCCCAGATTCCATAAATTTAAAAAAGACAATTATAAATAAAGTTTTTAAATAAAGAAATGGTTTTGTTTGATCTTTAATAAGAAGTTAAGTTTTGTATTAGCTTTATAGCAGAGAGCTAATGAGTTAATGCTACAGTAAAGGAACAGAAAAAAAGAAGTTTTATATCAATACTAATTTTACTTTCTCTTACTCCTAGTAAGAGGAAGTATTGGAATCGTGTCAAATTTTCGATATCGAGTTTTTACTGGAAATATCCGTTTTGAGGTCCCCTGAGTCCAAAAAAGTGGTTTTTAGCAAATGGTCTGTGTGTGTGTGTATGTGATCAGCATAGCTCAAAAACGAAAAACCGTAGAAAGTTGAAACTTGACATTCCGTTTATGTATCACCATGGCATCTGACGGTGGCTCATCTGTCAAAATTCCTCGACCGGAAGTACCACTTTGCTCGTTGTTTTTTTTACTTTTTTGCATTTTTCTCAAAAATGGCTCCGACGATTTTCTTCAAACTTGGTACATCAACTACACATACAAAGGGCTACAACTTTTATTTGAAACATTTCTCCGGGAAAATTCATTTAACGGCACTTCTGGGAGAGGGGTGGGATTAGGTTTTCATCTTAACTGCTATTTCAGTTTTTTAAACAATTCTATCATCTAAATAATGTTAATTAGAATTAAATATGTTGTTGAAATTCCGAGTTTGAAAAAATCGGGTAACCGGAAGTGCGTTTGTATTATTAACACTTTACTAAAGGATTTTTTCACTTTTTCGCGATTTTCTCAAAAATGGCTTCGACGATTTTCTTGAAACTACCTACATAAACTACACATACAAAGAGCTACAACTTTTATTTAAAACATTTCTCGGGGAAAATTCATTTAAGTGCATATTTGGAGGAGGGGTGGGGTTACAGCTTCTTCTAAAGTGGTATCATGTTCTTCTAAAGTTGATTATACAATTCAATCACCCAAACAAAATTAATTAGAAATAAATAGATGGCTAAAATTCCGAGTTTCAGGAAAATTAGTAAACCAGAAGTGCGCTTTTACTGGACAGTTTTTCAGTTTTTGTCGAATTTCATTAAATTTGGTACACAAACTATAAAATTTGTCAATTATAATTTTGAGAACTGGAGTAAGAGAAAGTTGTGTGAGTGTTTCACACCAGATTTTTTTTTTTCATTTATTAGTAATTGACATCTATATATAAATACAATAGTAAGTGTGGGGGAATGATAACAAAAACTGCCTGAGCCACTTGTGTGGAGAAATAACGCAGCGATGAGATTCATAAGAAAGAAACACGTATGACACTTTATAACTTAGTTACTCATTAGAGAGTCTCGAGGCCTGCGGCGTTTTAATCGCCTGGGTGCATTATCTGGAAGGATAGAGGAATCCAGCTGGCGGACTAAAGGATTAGGCTGATCAAAGAAGGGCAGATGGAACTTTTTGAATTTGGATTTAGCAACTTCGGCTATATAGGGCATATTGAGGTCTTGATGTAGGATGAGATTTGACACATAGAAGGTGGCATTAACAATTTTTCTGAGGATTTTGCATTGGAAGGACTGAATTCGGCGGGTATTGGAATGTTTGTTTGAACCCTTTAGTTCCATAGCGTATGTCCACATAAGTTTAAGTATTACAAGGTAAATCAGTCTTTTATATTGTAGGGGTAGTTTAGATCGTCTGCCGAGTAGTAATATAATAGTTTAAATCGTCGGTTGAGGTCTTGTCTTTTTAGTCGTGTATGGAAGTTCCAGGTTTGTCGATGTATAACTCTAAGTAGCTTACATAGTCTTGGAAGAAAAATACCATTAAGATACAGAGGGGGTAATGTAGTCCGTCTTAATGTAAAAGCAGTATATTGGCATATTTGCCTCGTAAATTTTTATTCGCCATTTTTTGCACCAGTTTTATATTAGTAGTTTGTAATAGTAAATTAATTTTATTACTATTTCATATTGACTTACTTATCAACTGCAGAATTTTTTTTTTTAATATTAAAGATAAAAATATTAACGATGTTTCTTATCGCCGGAGAAAATTTAAATAAAATTTATAAAAACAACTGTCTCCGGTTTTCCCAGGATTATGTTGAATCTCATAGCTGACAGATACAATGCTGGTATTCATGTAATATTTAAACAATAACATGGTTTTAGAATTATCTATTACGTTATCTGGTAACTTCAAAGCAGAAACAAAGTGTAGTAGAGAAAGAGCTATAGGGGTCATGGACGTAGAATATGCAAATGATTTGGATACATCAGACAGCATTTTAGTTTACATAGTGATAACTAGTGTAGTTAATAAAATAGGAATGAATGGAATATTCTCATATAATTCATTCATATTGGATGATCAAGTCATAAGGTCATACGGTCATAAGGAATCCTTCAGACATAGTTCGTATAAAACTATTATTTATATACTTTTAAGATGTATATACATACGCACAATGGCAATGCTTAAATATAAAAAATATATGTATGTGTCTGTGAGATTGTGCGTTTTTGTTTACGCAAAAAGAAAACACCTCAAACTGATAAGTTTATTTAGGTATCCGTGAATGTACACCATGATGGTGAGACCGGTCATCACCTACGGCGCAGTGGCATGGTTTGGGAAGACTAAAGTAGTATCAGTCAAGAGGACTTATGCATGACGGGGGTTATGCGGACTTGTCCCACAGCCGGGATTGAGGTTATCATCAATCTGTCACCTCTGCACCTAGTAGTGGAAAGGGCGGCAAAGGGAGCTCTTCCTAGGATCTCTAGGGGTGGTGCGGGAGGAGAGAGGGTCTGGGGGTCAGAGAGTGGCTATCCTCACCTTTGGGCTCCCTTATCTGGCACCTCCCTAAAGATGGCATGATTAAGAAATACAGTTTCACTAAGAATTTTTCTTTGAAGCTGGGCACCAAAAGTGGGTGGAGCGAAAGATCCGCTCTGTTGGGCATTAAAGGAACATGTCATTAAATGGTATACTGATGGGTCTAAGACCCTCGAAAGGACTGGGGCGGGGGTGGTTGGTCAAAGGATCAAGCACTCGGAACTCATGGGTAATTTTCCTAGCATCTTCCAGGAGGAGATATACGCTATTGGAAGATGTGTGCAACTTAACCTCGATAGGGGATACAGGAACCAGGAGATTGTAATCCTTTTCGATAGTCAAGCAGCCATTAGAACATTGAGTGCATCAGTTATCAACTCTAAAATGGTCTGGGAAGCCTAGATAAACTTAATAACCTAGGCAGGAGGAACAAAGTTACCCTCTGGTGGGTGCCGGGGCACGTAGACATTGAATGGAATGAGATGGCCGACGCCCTGGCCAAGATAGGCGCTATGACCCCGCTTAGGACCGGAATTTCTTTGGGGGGTTAGCAACCAGTTTCCGTTGGAGGAACTTAGGAAGGAAGAGAAGACGAGGAGATCTCTAGTATACTCCCTCCCCGGTTTGCGGCAGGCCAAGATCTGCTTGGGAAATTATAACCAACGGAGATCGGAGGCCTGCATTGGATTGAGCACGAACAAGCTCCGCGTTCTTACGGGTTTTTCTCACGGGCATTGTCGACTTAGAGGTCACCTGGTGAAGCTGGGTTTGGAATGTGACAGCTCATGCAGATTCTGTGGGGAGCTTGAGGAAACTGCATTACATCTCCTTACAGACTGCGAGGCTGCCATTCAGAGAAGATTTAAGAACCTGAGTAGCTACCAGGTGGAGGAGGGGTATATACCCTCTCTAGAGCCTGTCAGGGTATTGGAATTCCTCAGGGATCTCAACCTGATGGAGGTTTTGTAGAACGCATGTTCAGCTGGGACATCTGCTCGGATGCTGTGGGCAAGCCTGCGACACCCTGGGGGCATAGCACAACAGATCGGCCCCCCTTCAAAAAAAAAAAAAAAAAACTCCATCCGTAGGAAGTACGATTTTACTTGTATGATAATTTTTTCCAGCTTGTATCTAATGATTTTCTTGGAAAATGGCTTCAACGATTTTCTTAAAATATTATATACAAGATATTCTGCGAATTGATAACTCGACAGTGGGAGATGATTCTATACGACAATTGAAACAAAAAAGTATTTATAAACTATGGTCAAATACTGAATCGGCTCGGAGTTATTACTCTGTAATATGCACACTGTTGGAAGAAATTATTATAATCGTTCGAATTATTATAAATAAAAGAATCTTAAAATTTTGAAATATAATTTTAAAATTTAGATTATTATACCGGCAAGTTAAGGCAGGGTTTTTTGAAGGTCCAGATAACTACAAAACTGCACAATTAGGAAAGTTGAATACCCTTTATAATTACAATAAAAGGAATTTCCATCCCTTCCACACTTCCAGGGGTGGAAAAGGTAAAAAATATATGTAAGGGCGACAATAATTAGAAGAGATCAAAAATTTAGACTGAAAGCTGTGCCGGAGTGTTTCCTGTAAAGTTGTAGTAGTGTGTGGTGGACCTCATTCAAAATGCCCAACCTTCAGGTCGAAGACTGATAATCTGTAAGTTTTTGTACACCTCCAAAATGTGATTATATATAAAATATTAGAATAATAATTTACAAACGAATAAGTTTTGTATCTAGTTTATTAATTATTTGAATAATATATGTATATTTCTTTTTTATGTATATTCTTTTGGGGTATTTTATATTCCTCCTCAGTTCAGATAAACAGAGACCTCACGAAATCCCTTTAGGGGTTAATTAATTTATATAAATAACCCCCCCCCAATATATAAAATTACAACTTATTTTGCGATTTTTTTTTGTTTAAATTTGTCGATTTCACCTCAAGAAATCGCTTTTAAATCCTGTCTGTTGGTGCAATAACAAATCTAATTAAATCGTTGGAAAGAACATGAAATTAACTAAATGTCATGCCAATTTATTGACAGATATGTAGAGGAAAAATGTAATTTTTGAAGTGTTGGAAAGACTTCAAAACCGACTTATTTCCATGTAATCATCAAAGTGGCCGATGGAATTAGTTAACATGAGGTGGGGTCTGAAGAAAAGGAGGGATATCAAATGATACTAGTTTGTCCGATATATTAACTAACGGAAGTTTTTGTAAAAATAAAACGCCGTACAAATTCCCTGGCTGCTTCACTCCATTGCCATCTACCTACATAGACACGATAACCATATCCGGATATCCTTCCTTCGTATAATATACGTGACTTGTAACTGAATTATTTCACTTTTATATCTGGTAAACTCATGGAGTAACAGAAAAACAAAGGAATGAGAGATGCAATTTTGCAAAAAACATAAACATGAAAATGTATACACAACCAAGACGGGATATTAATGGTGGACAAACTTCATCTGTATTCCCCTTACATATTAGTCCTGTTAATTTTCAAAACAAATACATTATTTTTCAAAAACAGACAAAATACCTAATAAATCGGACAAACCAGTGTCATTTGAAAACTCCCCCTTTTCTTCTGACACTACTGCACGTTTAAAAAAAATACGCGATAAAGGATCACCCACATCAACGCGAAACATTCGCTGTCGCGGCGGATGCGAACTTTCCGCGGCGGAAAATTTCCTGGCGTCGCGGCAGCGAAACAAGTTTGCCCACACCGACGTGGGAGCGAATATTGGATCTTTCCATATTGGATTTCCTTTGTGACAGTTTGGACATTCTACCAAAATTTATTTTTTAATAATATTTATCGTTAACGTATTACAATGTCTTCGTCTGATTCTGATGAAGAAGAAGCTCTGTTATTATTGGCACTTGCTGAAAATGTAAAAAACAGGTAAGTGGATATATAGACATTTTTAAAATAATAATAATAATAACACCACTTTTTTATTTCAGAAGTAAAAAGAAAAGGAAATGGATTCATGAAATTAATGAACTTCCTAATAGAACACGTAATTAGAACTTCGTAAATGGAAAACACCATTTTTTAAACAATTCCAAGCGGCGAAACAATAGCGGCAGCGGAAAAAACTCTGCATGCAGCGTTGGAGCGGAACGACGCTGTACTGCCGCCATAGTTGCAGAATCCGCCTCACCCAGTGTGAATACATGCATAGACCGCCATGTCTATTGTTCCGCTGCGGTTCCTTGTCCGCCGCGGCAGCGAATGTTTCGCGTCGGTGTGGGGGATCCTTAATTCCATCGGGGCCACAAATGTTTTTCATGAAATTTGTGGTTTTGAAGTGTGGCCCAAAGTGGAATAACTGAGTGGGATATATTTTCAGAAAATACTAATTATGTTTTTTTTTTTAATTTAAGGCGCGTTGGTCATTGGCGCCCGGAGCCTTCTCAGTGCACTGCCGGCCTCCGGACAGTGTTCTCTCGTTACAGACAACACTCCATTACCGAACATTGAGCTGTAGAAATCTAAGGGTAGCACAGCTGGACTCGAACCCGGGTCCTCCGCGTAGGAGTCTAGTACGCTAACCACTTAGCTATTCCCTTCCCTAATACTAATTATTAAATATTTTTTCTCCTTTCCAACACATCAGAAAAAATACACTTTTCCTCTACATATCTATCAATAAACTGCATGACAATTAGGAAATTTTATGCTACTATGCATAAAAGTAGTGATTTATGAGCGATTTTCCTGAGATGAAGTCGACAAATGTCAAAAAGAAAAAGCCACAAAATGAGTTATAACTCCACATTGATTAACGTTTGGAATAAACTTTTTTGTTGCATTTGAGATGTACAAATCATTACCTGCCGGAGTAGTGACACCATGGCGCAGAACACCCTGGATTTTTTTTGTTTTTTGTTAATTTAAGGCGCGTCAATATCTATGGTCATTGGCGCCTGGAACCTTCTCAGTGCACTGCCAGCCTCCGGACAGTATTCTCTCGTTACAGACAACACTGTCCATCACTGGACAGTGAGCTGTAGAGGCTCCTAGGAAGAAAAAATTTAAGGGTAGCACAGCTGGACTCGAATCCAGGTCTTCCGCGTGGGAGTCCAATACGCTAACCACTTAGCTATTCCCTTCCCTATCACCCTGAATAAATACATATACATAGGCCTATCACTTTTCTGGAAAAATTTAGTTTTAGGAGTTCTGAGGCGGCTGAGACCTTATGTTTACCTCTGTTAATACTGAAATTCCAGCATAATAAACAGTTCTTTCATTTATATAATTATAATAACAGATTTGGAGAAAATCTGTTAGAAAATCTGGAGAAAATTTATCAGAGTTGTGAGGTTTAAAACAAGTGAAAGAGATGTTTGTCTTAGAGAGGATTTTTTTTTTTTATTATTATAATTGTAACAATTTCTATTTTGGGGCTCTATAGTGGAGCCTTTAGAGCATGGCCATTATTATGTCAGAACAAAAAATTATTAAATCCTTCTAGATAAATAATCCTATTTGAAAAAGAAAATGTCATTACTTTTCACCTGGGAAACTTATCTTTTTTTTTACATTTCATTTCACTTTTCTTCTTATTTTTATTTTCTTTCATTTATTCATTTATACAACTTAATCACTTTCAGAATACGGGGGGGAGCCATCTGGATCCAGATGGACGGTACATTTACCATTGTGTCCTATCTCTATATTTTGCAGAGTAAGTGCCAAAAAAAAAAAAAAAAAAAACTCGTCCATTGAAAATAAAAGTTTATTGTTCGGTTTGACGGCTTGCTAGCTTGGAAAGCCCATTGTTAGTATAATGGTGTGAGAAGGAGAGGGAGAATTAGAGAGAATGGATTTTAGAGGAATAAACTAGATGATGTGCTAAAACACTGTATAATGAAAAGAACCCACAAATTGCAAAGACTTTACAAGTATAATAGAAGTTAGGTAGCGAGATATATATATATATATATATTGTAATGTGTAGACCTTTGGGAAGAAATATAAATTATTTTAGAATTAAGAGAAATATATTAGTTAATATCTAGGTAATATTGGTTGTTTACTTAGTGTAAGTCCAAGACTGGGTTTTTACGAAGGTTGGGAGAAACAATAGGAACAGTTAGAAAGGTAAAATACCTGTACTACAAGAAAAGGGAATTTCCCTTTCTTTCTCCCTTGAATGGAGGAGGGATCATATATATAGAGAACCTCAATTAGGAGAGGATCAGAATTGTTGTGGTGAAGAAAATCTGCTCAGTGGAAATTTATAAAAGAGTGTCGTAGTGTTCGTTATACGAGAGTTAAGGCCCAACCTTCTGCTTAAAAACCCTTTTAATATTGTAAGTTGTACAAATTAATCTAGTTACTGCTTAAGTATTATTTTATTATTAGTTAAGGAATAAGATTTTATTTGTAGTCTAAATTGTGTAATTATATGTATTTCTTTTATATGGTTATTTTCTAATTATTTTTATCCTTTAATCAATCCAGATGAACACAGACCTCACGAGATCCCTTTAGAGAAGAGATAAATTAAAATTATAATTATTTACTATTCTGAATTTCTATTTTAAAGCCCCCCAATTATACATAACATTACTATATAATTCAAGGTCAACTCCTTGTGACCTCCCTTATATTCCCCCATTTCGACTATGGTTGCTTAGTGTACGGGGGACTCTCTGGAGATCTCGAGGCCAAACTTAAACGTCTTATGAACTGTTTTATTCGTTTTATCCTCGGAATCCCCAGAGACTCCCGCATATCGCACTTCTACCACGAGTTGAACTGGCTCTTCCCTATCTATCGTCGCCAGTACTTCTTATATTGTTCCTAAGGGACTTATGTCCCGGGACAAGAATAAAATTTTTCATTTCATTTATATATATATATATATATATAAAGAGACAGACTGGCAGATTGATGAGCAGAAGGTAGTAGAAGGTTGCTGACTGATTGTTAACTGGTCATAAACTGCCCTGAACTGTACTGTGTCGTTCTACTTATATGAATTGAACTGTCCCTTCTAGCCTGGCTTAGGTGGGGAGTAACTAACTTTTTTTGATTCACTTTTGTGTTGCACATCAGATACTACGAATCTACATCGGATCCCATTACATTAGTAAAAAATAATAATAATAATAATCTGGTGTGAAACACTCACACAACTTTCTCTTACTCCAGTTTTCAAAATTGTAACTAATTGACAAATTTTATCGTTTGTGAAACCAAACGTTGATGAAATTCCTTGGATTTCGTCGAAAACTGAATAAAATGTTCAGTAAAAGCGCACTTCCGGTTTATTAATTTTCTTGAAACTCGAAATTTTGGCCATCTATTTATTTCTAATTAATTTTGTTTGGATGGTAGAATTGTATAATCAACATGATAGCACATTAGAAAAAAAACATAACCTCATTCTTGCCCCAAACGCCCCTTCTTTAAATGACTTTACCTGGAAAAATATTTCAAATAAAAGTGTAGCTCTTTATATGTGTAGTTTACATTCGTAGTTTAATGAAAATCGTTGGAGCAATTTTCTTGAAAATACCAGAAAACTGAAAAAACACATTTCAGTAAAAATGCACTTCTGGTCATCCGATTTTTTTTTAAACTCGGAATTTCAACAACATATTTAATTCTAATTAATATTATTTAGCTGAACGAATTGTGTAATAAACTGAAATAGCACTTTAGGCAGAGATCAAGCCACCCACCCCCTCCCCTAAAAGTGCCCTTAAATGCATTTTCCCGGAAAAATATTTTTGAAAAAAATTGTAGCTCTTTGTATGTGTAGTTGATATATCAAGTTTAAAGAAAATCGTTGGAGCCATTTTGGAATCATTTAGTAAAGTGGTAAAGTAAACGCACTTCCGGTTATCCGATTTTTCAAACTCGGAATTTCAACAACATATTCAATTCTAATTAACAGACATTGTCTAATGAACTGAAATAGCACTTTAGATGGAAACCTAACCCCATCCCTCCCCCAAAAGTGCTCTTAAATGCATTTTCCCGGAGAAATGTTTCAAATAGAAGTTGTAGCTCTTTGTATGTGTGGTTGATGTTCCATGTTTAAAGAAATTCGTTGGAGCCGTTTTCGAAAAAATTGCAAAATAGTGAAACCACCATTTAGTAAAGTGGTACTTCCGGTAAAGGAATTTTAACTGCTACCTACTGTCGGATCCCATGGTGATACCTAAATGGAATATCAAGTTTGAACTTTCTGCGATTTTTCGTTTTTGAGCTATGCTGTTCACATACATACATATATAACACACAGACACACACACACACAGTCCATTTGCTAAAAACCACTTTTTTTTGACTGCGAGGACCTCAAAACGGATATTTCCGGTAAAAATTCGATACATATCGAAAATTTTATACGATTACAATACTTGCTGTTACTAGGTGTAAGAGAAAGTAAAAAATAATAATCTGGTGTGAAACTGTTTCCCATTAAGAATTTACACAGTTATGAATGACAAACTTTCTTCAAACTTATTATTTTTACTATAAGCTCCAGATGTCTTCTATGTTTTATCAATGGGAAAATCTTATAATAAAAACACCCTTTTTTTTTGAGGAATGTGTAACCTCGCTCCTCCTCCCCAAAAAAAATCATGAATGAACTTTATTGCAAAAAGTTTCCAACAAAAATGATAGGTCATTTTTTCATAGTCAGTGTAACAAATTCAATGAAATCTATCGGTATTTTTTATAGAGAAAATTGCAGAAAACTTTAAAAAAAAATGTTCAGTTAAAACCTACTTCCGGTCAACAAATTTATTTTTTCAAACGTCGAATTTTGTCAAAATTTTTAATTACAATTAATATTATTTAAATGAACGAATCGTATAATAAACTAAAATAGTATTATTATTACAATCAAAATATATGGGCCAGCTCACATAGAGCTTTACACACAGTGGTAAACAGAAGAGGAAAATTTAGAGGTCTTGATAGAGTCGTGGTTTAAGTCTTCTTGATGTTGTTGGTAATGTGTTAAGTGTTAAGAAGAAGCTGTCTGGTAATTTGGTCATGTGTGTGTGTGTGTGTGTGTGTATGTCTGCAACATCAATTTCTCTATGTATTTGGGAGTTCCTGATAAACCAAAGGGAGTTCCTGATAAAGCTTTTAGTGCTGTTCGTAGTTCTTTGTTCTGAAATGTTTGTAATCGTTTCGTCATTGTGTTGCTTGCTGTAATCCAGACTGGGCAGGCATAGATAAGGAGAAGTCTGAGGAGCGTTTTATAGAGTAGTATGGTGCAGGAGTGTTTCAGTGGTGTGTTTCTGTTAATGAATGTGTAGAGCTGTTTCAGTCCGGTGTATGCTTGCCGCAGTTTAGTGTTAACGTGTAGTCTCCAGGTGAGTGTTGTGTCCAGGATCACGCCGAAATAGCGTACTTCTGGGTCCTTTTGTTTCCAAGGGACTTTTTGGTTGTTAGTATGCAGTATAGGAAGGTTCTCATTCCAAAACCGTCGCAGGGCGAAGATTTTTTGTTTCAGTTTTAGAAGCCTTCAGCTTTAGTTTCCATCGCAGGAACCAGTTTGATACTGTATCTAAAGACATCTGTAAGTCAGTCATGCTTCTGTTTAAGTCTGCATTGGAAGAACCTAGCATGGTGTCGTCTGCGTATGTGGCTAATGTCGTTGAAGGATGTTCAGGTATGTCCGAGCAGTAGAGGTTAAAAAGTATTGGTCTCATGATTGCCCCCTGTGGTAGTCCAGCGAGAATTCGTCGTCTATTATTGTGCGTGCTGTTAAGTCTTACTTGTAAGGGTCTGTCTTGTAAAAAGGACCCAATAATGCGATTAATGTAATCAGGTGCGTTTGTGTTTCTATGTTTGTAGAGTAGTCCAGAATGCCAAACTGTGTCAAATGCAGCTGCTACGTCTAGAAAGACAGCCGCCGTAAACTAAAAATAGTAATTCGGAAGAAAACATAATCTTATAGTTCCCCCAAAAAGCCCCTTAAATGAATTTTCTCAGAGAAATGTTTTTACTAAAGTTTGAAACTTATAATATGTATAGTTGATATACCAAGTTTTAAAAAAAAATTGTATTCATTTTCTGAAAAATCGCAAAAGCTGAAGAATCTATTCTCAATTCAGTACTTCTGGTTGAGGAATTTTGACAGATAACGTACTGTCCAGATCCCATGGTGATACTCAAACAGAATATCGTGTTTGAACATTCTGCGATTTTTCGTGTTTTGAGGTATCCGGTTTACATATATACATGCACACAAACACAAACGCATATACATGCACACAGACACATCGTACATCATCATTTTCTAAATACCACTTTTACGGGTCTCAAAACGAGTATTTCGGGGGAAAACTCGATATCGAGTTTCTCTTTTTACTGGGAGTAAGAGGAAGTAATAATAATATGGACTGGATATTTGGTGAGAGAAGTTAATGAATGAAATTCATTATCTTATGATTTGATTATCATTAAAATAGACAAAAAGAAAATTATTAATGACTTTAGAAAAACAAAAACAAAAAAATTTATTTGTTATTCTATATTTTGTGCTTGTTGGAATTTCTACAGATTTATCTAGCATATATGTAAATTTAAGGGACTTTTGATGTGAGTGTCATTACTGTTTGCATTGGAAAAGATCAAAGCTTTACCACCATTCAAAGCTTTACCAACATCTCAGGAACGTCTTTTGATATTCTCCATATTATAATACATAAAAAAAAAGTCTGATGTGAAACACTCACAAAACTCTCTCTTACTCCAATTTACATAGTTTCATAGTCCCTGTTTATCTATATACGTATAACGTTTCTTCTTATTATAATTTATTTGTTTAATTACCCTAATAATTAGTTCGATTCCTATTTTTTGTTGTTGCGAGAAACTAGATTTATTTAGATCTTTTCAAATCTTTAGCATAGATTTCCGTCTTTACAATACTCTTTCAACACTACGTAGACTGCGCCACATACATACATACATAAAATTAAGGACAATATAATAATTAGTTACAAACTCCAGAACAAAGAAAAGTTTTTAAACTGAAAATTATGAAATCCTTGGAGAAATTTTTGTGAGTGATTAACATCAATTTTATTTTATCCCAACTAGTATAAACAGCGAAATATAAAATGGCGGAATTACGTCGTTGATCTTGCATTTCCGTCTAATTCTGTAGTGCCTTCTTTGTCAAGAATAGAATGAAATTCTGAGTTTTTTTTTTCTTTATATCTCACATTAATTATATAAAACGGTAAATACTCGTATTATATTAGAAATAACGAGATTTTTTGCATTTTTTATGAACAAAAAATTTATTATACAATTTGATAATTTATAAAATACCTACGAAGGAAACAAGTTTCAAGACGCCTATTTTCGGATCTTTTATCCGAAATTTCACTTCGAAGGTGGTGCAGAATTTCCTCCTCTGGAAAGGATAGTTCCGTCCCTCTAATGACGCCCTTCGAATAGATTCGATATTCAGGAACATAAGCCCTCAAGTTTCGCTTTTCCAAATCCTTGTGGTTAATTAAATAGTTAGCCGCTTCAGGTGTTTCTGTTATGATTTTCATTCGGTTTTTCCCCACAGCTCTGATATCCACTATATCAGTTGAATAGCTGTTGTTCTCTTTATATATCCATTTACCAAATGTGACTCGGTGAATAGTGCCCACATTCTCGTCCCGACCTTCTACATGTAGAGTGTAGGGACCTTTGTTCGTAGGCTTATACAAACCAGTCAAGTTCACAACACCTCTTTCTATAGATACTTCATTATTAATTGTATATATTATTGTTATCATTAATAGTATCATCAATATTCGCTTTACTATCCTTCTTTTTAGAGGAAGCCGTGATCGCTAAGGATGCCGTAAGAAATTTGGGACTAATAATCGACAAGAAGTTGGCTTTCGGCATGCAAATACAGTATGCAGCGGACAAGGCCGCGAAGCATACTGCTGCACTGAGCCGGTTGATGTTAAACGTTGGCGGCCCACAGGCCAGTACGCGTCGTGTACTAATGAGCGTGACCCATTCGATACTCCTCTATGGAGCCGAAGTGTGGGCAGATGCGCTCAATAAAGAGACCTATAGAAAAAGGCTAGCCAGGGTACAGAGGCTGGGTGCATTAAGGATCGCCTCTGCGTATCGCACTGTCTCCGAACCTGCAGTTATGGTTATCGCCGGAGTGATCCCCATTGCATTCCTTGCAGGGGAACGAAAGAGATTGTATGACAGGAGGGCGGAAGGAAGAAAAGAAATACTCTCCAGGGAAGAAAGAAATCGAACCTTCCGGAACTGGCAGGCCTCCTGGGAGAGCGATCAGCGGGGTCGATGGACTGCCAAACTAATCAGGGGAGTTAAAGAATGGGTGAGAAGACCGCATGGAGAGGTAGACTTCTACCTCACCCAACTTCTGAGCGGGCACGGGTATTTCAGGACGTACCTGAAGAGGATGGGGAAGGCTGAGGAGGACGCGTGCCTCTACTGCCCGGAAAGCAGAGATGATGCCTCGCACACCTTTTTTGCGTGTAACCGATGGCAGCGTCTGAGGAGGGACTTGGAGGCGGTGATTGGGCGGCAAACTCCAGACTCTCTGGTAGAGACAATGCTGTTCAGCGAGACGAACTGGAGTCTGATAGCGAGATACGCGAGGGAAATTCTCGTCGCAAAGAAGAAGAACTTAGAGGAACAGGAAGGAGGAACCCCTAGGGGGTTAGGACAGAGACCTAGCCTGATGTAGTGCTGGAATCTGCGAATCCAGGCTAGGTCCTAGCAGAGGGGGGTGTTTTAGCCGGTAGTCTCCGGGAGTCCGGCACAGCGTGCGTAAATGTATTTCACCACCCAAAAAAAAAAAAAAAAAAAAAAAAAAAAACTATCCTTCTTTTTCACCAATTTCGCCGTGCGCATATTCAGACTCGTATTCTCGCCTCTTCTCGCCTTAGTCCTCGACCGCTTGTGGCCTTTCCCAGATTTATCATTCTTATTATTACTAATATTAACCTCATTATTACTAATATTACTATCATTAATATTATCTTCCGAATACTTATCTTTTCTGTCAGCCGGTGTTCTTCTGTCATGAAGTAGGCTTCTTCTGTGCTCTTCCATTCCTAACCCTACTGTGTTATTGTGTTCTGCCTACGAAGGCAAAATTAATAAAAAAATTTCAAAAATGGTAATTAGCTATAAATAATTAATTAACCAGTCACAGTCTAGAAGTGAAGGTGTGAAATGTGGGCATGGTCCACATGATAATTCTAAATTTCTGATTGGTCTAAAATACATCCATATTTCACACCATCATTTCTACACTGTGATTGGCTCCATAGTTATTTTATAAATTATCAAATTTTGCAATAAAATTTTTTTATAAAAAAATGCAAAAAAAAATGAAGTTATTTTTAACATAATATTTACTGTTTTATATAATTAATGAGCGCTACAAAGAACAAACTCAGAATTTCATTCCATTGTTGAAAAAGAAGGCAAAAGAGAATTAGGCAGAAATGATCCAATATAAGTCAGCCATTTTGTATTTGGTCATTTATACTAGTGGGACAAAATAAAATTGATGTTGAACACCCAAAAAAAAAAATTTCTCCAAGGAATTCATAATTTTCAGTTAAGAAAACTTTTCTTACTCCTGAAGTTCGTTGCTATTTATTATATTGTCTTTAATTTCATCTAGGTGGCGTAGTCTACAAAGTGTTGAAAGAGTACAATAAAGATGGAAATTTATGTAAGAGATCTGAAAAGATCAAAATCTAATTTCTCGCAACAACATAAAAAAAAGGAATCGAACTAATTATTGGTGCTAGAAGCTTTATATAAAAGTAAAGTAATGCCTATTTTTTCAGGCCCGCTTAACGTCCAACTACCAAATTAGGTATCGTGGACGGGGGCGGAAGCACATACTTTACTATTAACATTTTTTAAACGAATATAAAATTAAGCAGCTATACGCTGGACTCGAACTGGGGTTCTCCCACTTACAAGTCCACGCTCATAACCACTACAACACCAACACCCGCCCCAGAAGCTTTATATATTAGAGTTTGAAAATCTAGAGACACAGTATGAATCCAATTATTGGTCAGTTACAAGAAATAGAATTTGAAAATGTAAACTTAAATTATAAAATTAAAATTATATTGTACCAATATAACTACTTTAAGTAAACATAAAATTAATTCGAGCAAACTAAGCTTAATAGAATGACTTTTTTGGAGAAAACCATCCCCACTCTTCCCCACTCAAAACTTCTTTAAATGAAGTTTCTTGGAAGAAAGTTCCAAACAAAAGTGATAGGTCACTATATTCATAGCTAGTGTAACTATACTTAAAGAAATCTATCGGTGTTTTTATGGAGAAAATTTGCGACGAGGACGCTCGGGTTGGACTTGAATGAGGTTCCGGACAAGTTAACTGGCACAGGAAACACAGTAAAGTTTCGCCCTATGTGAGTAATGAACTCCCTCATCCCATTTGACTCCACCCGAAGAGCTAAGTGTTTCGCTTGATATATTTATGTGTATGGAAACGTAAAAAAAAACTTAGACATTAAAACCAAATTTGCTTATTTGCTTGATTTTTTTTTTTAACAGAATTCTTTATTATTATAAAATGTAAATCATATTTTGTTTTACGTAATATAAGTGGGCTGGCAAACAACTATTGCAGAAAATACCGCGGTCAAACTTACCACGGTAAAAGTTTGGGAAATGCTGGCCATATTCTTTTGAATGACCATCAGAAAAAATTCATGGCCTCGTTCTCTTCTATTATAGCTTCATGGGAAAATTTTTAACCTAACTTATTTCTTAATCCATCCCATCCCTAGCGGATGAGAAGGGTGAGTGTCGGGCCATATTTCTCTTCAGTTTAAATAACTCAATATTAAAACTTAAGCAAATATGTTATATTGGTCTTTTTAAAGTTTTGCATCTATTTAAAAGTACACCATATTTACATTTAAGTGAGGATGCTTCTACACCCACTTAATCTGAACAAAGATAATTCCATTTATGTTTAATAAATAATGGAATTAATAAAATGTTTAATAAAAATTGCACAGATTTTATTTATATAATATACTAGCTGTACCCGGTCCGCTTTGCTGGCCCCTAATATATATTTGAAAGTAAAAACGTTATTTTATTTTTATTAGAAAATATTTATTGAAATGAAAAATAATAAGAGTGAATTGAAAAACAAGAACAGAGCAAAAAATTAATTTTCTTATTGCAATGCTTCTTGATACACAATATTTTTTGCTCTGCCTTCTCTCCAGAATTTGTCCCCATATACGAGTATATATACAATGCGGAAGGTTTGCCTACTCGCGTGCAAGCTACATACAGTGATCATATGAAAAACATGGGTTTTCCAAATTTAATACGCATATTTTAAGTGATTGGCCTTGTGCTTTGATGGTGGTCATGGCAAAAGCGAGCCTTACCAGAAACTGCAATCGTTTAAACTCAAAAGGTATTTCTGTAGGTATCATGGGGATGCGGGGCAGTAGAAGGTTTTCACCATTGAATTTGCCAATTAAAATGGTTGCTTCTAAAACATTATTCATTATTTTTTTCACGGCAAGTCTAGTTCCGTTGTAGAGAGTGGTGGGTCAATGTTTTGCAGAAGGACAACAGGAGCACCAACTTTCAAATGCAAAATGTGATGTGGCAAACCTGGCAAATCAAGCAAGTTTAGAAATTCAATGGGATTATTAACTGATTCAACCTGCTTCATAACAGTATCTACTGATTTGAATTTAAATGTTTCGCCAGGCATTATATTTTGAATTTCAATGTTGATGTCATTTACGTCAAAATTTTTGGCCAGCCAATATTGCACGTTCTGCTAACTATTGATGATTTCTGTAATTTTGTTCAATAAATGGAAAAATGCTCTGAATCCAATTCTCTTTAGTGTCAATCGAATTGTAGAAATTGTTTGGCAATGTAATACATTTGTGGTTTCATCGACTGGTATTTTTCCCTCTCCAACATCTAATAGCTGGTGAGCGAAACGCGAATGAAGTATCATATACAAAATGAAGTATCATTTTGTATATGTACGCGCATATTAATATACTAAGCTTGCTTTTAGGCATGCCTTGAGTTCGTCAGCAGATGTTGAACGTGAAATAACTGGTAATGTTTGACGGAAATCACCAGATAATAAAATAAGTGAACCGCCGAAAGGTTGAATAGATTCTCTCAAGTCTTGTAATGTTCGATGGAGGAGGTAGTTGAGAACTAATCACGCACGTGGAATATTAGAAACTGAAATGTCAATAAAAACTATATACATACGAACAGTATTCGAAATATATGCGGGAAAAAAAACGATTTTTCGTATTTTCTGAAAAGCGACACCTATCGAAAATTTTGTGTACTAAAAATAATCTATATCTTAGCCTGAACATCATATATAAATTTGACAACATTAGAGTCATTATTTCTCGAGATTTGCCAATACGTACAACGGACATTCATTTCTATACATATTATGTATAGATTAAATTAAACTAGGAAAACAATATTCTACAAATAACCCATATGTTTGGAATATATTACGAAAGAAATAAGTGTTCAGTTAATTATAAGTGAATAACATCCATATATGGCGGAAATAGAGAAGGGAGGAGATATAACATTGGTCTGTTTTTGTGACACAAAATAAAATGCTTCTCACAGATTTGAAAATAAAGACGTAAAGGAAAAAAATTAATTGGATATTGATTTAACCTTTGTTATTATTATTATTATTTTTTTTTTGGTAAAACATTTTTTTGTCCATCCGTTTAAAGACAAGCCCTAAGGGAAGGTAATAATAATATAACTGGCCCTCTCTGGTCTGTAGCTATATTTTGACAATAGATTATTTTCTTATTCTGCCAGTAACACTTTGTGGTTTCTATCTCAGGAAAAAATCATGTATTTTTCCTATAACTTTATATTTTTTAAACAAAAGTTAGTCTAAAGAAATAATTCATATTTATTTCTATTTTTACTGTTATTGCTAGTAAGAGGAAGTCTTGGGATCGTTACATTTTAAGGTCCCCTGAGTCTGGAAAAATGGTTTTCTAGATTGCTAGTGTCTGTCCATGTTTAATGTCAGCATATATTAAAGGGCGGAAAACAGCAGCAAGTTTAAACTTCGTAATTCCTTTAAATATACGTAGAAAGCAGGTCAATAAGGCTACTTTTGTTGAAATCGAAGTTATGACGCATCCATAGGAAAAGTACCAATGCCGAGTCAGCAGAGGCTGATTTCATATAAATACAGCCACCGACCAGCAGGCAGTCAGTTCATAGCTCACCACCAGACCTTTCGCATCTAAGTTCTTATTTCCAGTGCATTATATTATTGTGTTAAACTATTAGAGTAACTTGTGTATTGTCTTTAAATTATAATGGTAACTTTATATTAAATAAATCTTTTTAAAAAGAGGCTTCCGGGTTCTTGTGACATAACTGGCGCCCGAACAGGGACTGCGAAGGCTCAAGTCGAATAGTGCGACCATTTGTCTCACAGTGCGACCATTTGTCCCACATCCAAAGAAGACTAGAAGCTCCCACATCAGTGGCTTATTCGCAGCTCTCCACCTACAAGAACCAGGACCATCCTCAGACAACTAAAGAACAGCAAGCTGGCGAGTCAACAAGCACGCAAATCTGTAAGTAGCTCATCTATCCTCAAACCATCCAAATTAGTTCTCCCTAAAGAAACCATCCCCGAAATGGCACAAATTAATTATAAAATTTCTAAGGAAGACTACGACCACATACCTTACTTTGACGGCAACCCCTCCGAGCTAGCATTCTTTTGCGAAATTGTTGAAGGTGCTTTCGCTACTGTCTGCGCAGAAAATATAGTCGAAAGGGACTACAACCATAACATTCTATTTATAAAAGTAAAAAGTAAATTAGTAGGGCCCGCTAGAAATATCCTTCTCTCTAACAATGTGGACCATTTACTAAATTTATTAAAATTTTTAAAGGAAAGTTTTGCTGACTCGAGATCCTACGAGATACTCAAGGACGAGATTTTACAAACCAAAATGCACGCTAGAGAATCTCCCATTGACTTTGTCAATAGAGTACAGGAATTGCGAAACTTAGTTTACATTAGACTTAAGTTAGACGGACTGACAGCGGATGCCCTGAACCAACTGATGACGCGAGTCGACAAAGAGATAATCTTTCATATATACAAATGCTTACCCCCTACACTAAGTAACCATATCATGATTTTTGATCCCAGCACTCTGGACGAGGTACGAAACGTTATTTATAATAAGTGTTCGTTCATCGTAGCCAACCTAAATTCTTCCAAAAGGCCAACCAACCCTTCCGAAAACCAAACCCCTATAATCAATCCCAACAGCCTTATAGACCGCAATACTCTTACAGACAGGATCCACAACACTTCGCACCACGCATACCCATGGCTCAAGCCCCTAACTACCAGTACCAACCAATAGAATATAATCCCAGGCCTACAGAACAGACACCTCAAACTTCGCTTTACAGACAAAGACCGCAGCCACAACTGCAACAACCTCAACGACCAAACGTCGGACAATCCCACCATCCTAATCATCCAAATAATCCTGATCACCCCTTTAATCGACCAAGACTACCTCCGGGCTACTTCTCGCAAAACACGGTGTCCATGCGAACCGCAGGCAGACCCCGTTTCAAAGACTATATTTCTCCACACGAACTGACCCACTGCCAAAATGAAGACCCACCTGAAAACTATACCGAACAAGATAAAACATATGAGGACAGACTTTCCCGCCTAGAAAATTCTCACCCGAGAATTCTGAAACCCTTTATCCTCACAACAGACGCCTCCAATTACGCTATTGGAGCAGTCCTATCCCAGAACATAGACGGAAAAGACCTCCCTATTTCCTTTGCCTCTCGCACACTAAACAGACAGGAGGAAAACTATTCCACTATAGAAAAAGAACTACTGGCCATAGTTTGGGCCTGCAAACACTTTAGACCATACATCTACGGACGTAAATTCACTATATAGACTGACCATAAACCACTACAATGGCTACACAATCTCAAAGAGCCAAATTCTAAGCTCATACGATGGAAACTACAACTGGCAGACTTTGACTTCGACGTCAAGTACGTACAGGGAAAAACTAACGTAGTAGCCGACGCACTATCACGAAACCCACCAGAGGAACAAAACCTAAACGCCGTGGAGACATCTCCAAATCCCGAAGAAATCCTAAACGAATTCCTTTCCGCCCCTTCACCTGAAACCAGCGACGAAATCCTAGAAGACCTAGCACGAGCTTAAACATTACTGACGAAGACGAGAATGAGAGCTTACAAACGCAACACTCCCAAGAATCCTCTAACAGTCAAATCAAAATAATAGACGACAAGACCCGTTGCATCAACGTAGAAAAATTTCAAATTGTCCTGACCCGCGGTAACCCCGAGACGAAAGTCCCAATTGACAGACCTTTCAACAAAACTAGGTACAACTGGTACACTAGGTACCCATACTCTAACGACATAGACGAATACTGCCTAGAGTACTTACAACCGAACCATACGTACGGCGTCCTGTGCTCACCTCCTATAGAAAACTCCATTGACGAACAGATATACGACCAAATCTTTGTTCACCTGTCCAATATAATAAAAGACAAATTCCCAACAGTCAAACTCAAACGCTACTACACCAAAAGACTAGACATAACAGACTCCTCAGAACAAGAAGAAACTATTCAAAATTATCATGTCGGCAAAACCGCACACCGTGGTATACATGAGGTGTACAGAACCCTAACCAAACGTTACTATTGGCCCAAAATGCTCGAACAGATAACAGAAGTAATCAACAACTGCTCCCTTTGTAAGGAAGTAAAATACGAGCGCAGACCGATACGACAAGTTTATGAAATTACCCGTACTCCTTCCAAACCTTTCGAGATACTACAGGGAGACATACTACACTACAACGGGAAGCAAATCTTTACACTCATTGACTGTTTCTCCAAAAAACTATACGGGTATCCAATTAGAACCTCCTCTGCTCACGAAATCGTTACTTCTCTAGAACACTATCTAAGCCTATTCCCTTGCCCTAAGACAATTCAATTTGACAACGGAACAGAATTTAAAAACGGACTAGTGGAAAACTTTCTAAAATACAATAACATAGACACCCACTTTACTACCCCAAACCATTCGGACTCCAACGGACTAATAAACAGAGCCCACTCGACACTAATCGAAATTCTAAATATAATCAAACACGGAAAAGACTACACCCTCAACAAAATTCTAAGACTAGGACTAATAGCCTATAACAACGCCATAGTTTCTAACCTCAAGATGACACCAAACGACATCACCTTCGGCATACAAACTACCACTTACGCACAAGACCTGGTCCTAGAACAGAAAGTTAAAGAATACCATGACGATAGGGAATTGGTAGCCCGCGCTATTAAAGAAATTATCGAGAAAGAAAAAGAAACACGGACTAACAGACTAAACCAGACCAGAGAAAATATCGAAATTCCGGAAGGCGAAGTTTACATACGAGACAAACAATACGGCAAAGCCAAGCCAAAGTTTAAAAGGGGAAATTACTCTCAGAAAACTAAATTAGTAACCACGCAAAGGAAATCCTTTAAAGTGCATCCTAATCTCTTAAAAAGACCTAGAAAGTTTACACAACAAACTCTTCCTGTTACAGATAAGAACAATGACTCACGCATCCACATGCTGACGGCAATAATACAAACACTACAACTGCTGACGGCGGGGAATGTAGCTTCCAGCCTACAGATAACAGATCTGAGTCAGGGCCCGGGAATTCTAGCCGTGGCTCTTAACCCAGTTTACGTCATAGACAGATACTATACTTTTGTACACGTTACGGACGTACAACTAATAGATATTGAATTAGATAAAATTTATCACATTATTGGCACTACCTATCAGCACAACCGGACAGCACAGATAAAATCACTCTTTAAATATTATCACTATCTTCGTAACAAACTAGACCATTTGACAGTTAATAAATCTCGGCCTAAACGCGGACTCATTAACGGCCTAGGCAAAGCCATTTCTGGTTAACCGGAAACATGGACAGTGACGACAAGGAACGATACGACAAAGTCATCAACACTATTGAACGAAACGGTTTTCACCTCCAAAACAACCTAAGAACCCAAATGGCAATAAACAAGCGAGTAATTGAAGAGTTCAATCACGATATACAAATTATACGAACTAACAATGACAAAATGACAACCTTCTTCTCCAACCCTATAATCAGCCAGGTTGAAATAAATCAGCAATTCAATTCGATTCTCCTTAACCTGGTCCTTATCGCCAACCATATTGACGACATGGAAAACTCTCTGGATTTCTGTAGATTAAACACCATACATCCTAGCATTTTCTCTCTTAAAGATCTTGAGTCAATACAAAAATCCCACAATATAACGTTCGTAACAGCAGACATCGAGGCACTTTGGCAATTAAGCAAGGTACGCTGCTCAATAAAAACCTGGAATATCTACTACTTCATTAGCGTTCCCCTGAAAACCTCTTCCTTCGAAACGTACTTCCTCTTATCCTACCCTGTAGAAAAAGACAACCACCTTATGACAATGCACGTCCATCCACCTTTGGTCCTACATCTCCAAGATGAGTTATTTACAGCCACCTGTGAGGATATCAACGGTGCAATGTACTGCCACAACAAGACCAGCGTCCAGAACGACTGCATTCGACAAATTATAACCAACATCAACCTCTCAGCTTGCAAGACAGTCTACACGTCAAGCGCGCCATTTATTAAGTATATCCCCCTCGTAGACCACTTCCTAACGTTCAGGACTAACAGGATCGTGGTAAGCAAAGACAGCCGTAACGACACCAAATTTCTAACTAACACCAGCCTGGTAAAATTATCTAAGGACGAAACCCTACTGGACAGTAAAGCCATTCCTGTATATAAAGACTCAAAAAGCATATTGACTTCTACACAAGTATTCGCTCATACCAGCACGAACATATCCTTTGAGGATCTACACAAAATCAACCTCCGAATGGAACCGCTGGAACACCTGGAGGAGATACCCAGCAGTTCCGCAACTATCTACTACTACAGCATAATGGCGATAGCCCTCCTATTATTACTATGTTCCTCATGCTTTTACTATGTCTATAGAAGGAAACTGAATCCACAGCAAGGTGGAACCCAGCCACAAACCATGCCTCTACAGCAAGCACCAACCTCTGCCTACCCCGGACTCTCATGCCATTTGTCGCAGGAGCTCCAAACTTAAGGAGGGAGGAGTAATGACGCATCCATAGGAAAAGTACCAATGCCGAGTCAGCAGAGGCTGATTTCATATAAATACAGCCACCGACCAGCAGGCAGTCAGTTCATAGCTCACCACCAGACCTTTCGCATCTAAGTTCTTATTTCCAGTGCATTATATTATTGTGTTAAACTATTAGAGTAACTTGTGTATTGTCTTTAAATTATAATGGTAACTTTATATTAAATAAATCTTTTTAAAAAGAGGCTTCCGGGTTCTTAAACTATAACTTCGATCAACCGGAAGTACCACTCTATTGAATGGTTTGTTTGTTTTTTTCACTTTCTCTTACTCCTAGTAAGAGGAAGTATTGTAAACATGTGAAATTTTCGATATTGAGTTTTCACCGGAAATATCCGTTTTGAGGTCCCCTGAGCCCAAAAAAAGTGGTTTTTAGCAAATGGTCTGTATGTAAGTATGTATGTGAACAGCATAGCTCAAAAATGGAAAAAATCATAGAAAGTTCAAACTTGAAATTCCGTTTAGGTATTATCACCTTGAGATCCGACAGAAGGCCAGCGGTCAAAATTCCTTAACCGGAAGTAACACTTTGCTAATTTTTTTTTTTTTTACTTTCTTGCGATTTTCTAGGAAACTGATCCGACGATTTTCTTCAAACTTGGTATATCAACTACACATACAAACATCTACAACTTTTATTAAAAGCATTTCTCCGGAAAAATTCATTTAAGGGAGGGGTGGGATTACGTTTTTCTCTATAGTGCTATCATAAGTTGATTATATAATTCTATCATCCAAAACAAAATTAATTAGTAATTAATTGATGGCCAAAATTCCGTGTTTCAAGAAAAATCAGAAAAACCGGAAGTGCGCTTTTACTTAACAGTTTTTCAGTTTTCGACTAACTTCAAAGAATTTCATTTTAAATTTGGTACACTAACAATAAAAATTTGTCAATTACAAGTTTTGAAACTGGAGTAAGAGAAAGTTTTGTGAGTGTATCACACCAGATTTTTTTTGTGCAATATTCTCGAAAACGGCGCCAACAATTTTCTTTAAACTTCGTATATACATTACATACGTGTAGAATTTTGGTCATCTATTAAAATTCCTTTAAAGAGGTTTTTTGGAGAGGGTTGAGATTATGCGTTCCTGTAAACTATTTTTTTTTGTTTATTGTACGATTCTATCATCTATATATATATACCGATTATTCTCAATCTCAGACTTTAGGCAACACATTTAATTCTAATTAATATTTATATATATATTCTAATTAATAATTCTATATAAATTAATTGTAATTAATGTTATGTATATTCATATTAATTAGAATTAAATGTATTGCCAAAATTCTGAGATTGAGAATAATCGATTGACCGGAAGTGTGACTTTAAGGAACCTTGTTTAATGTCTCTCATTAAACTTGATATACAAACTACAATACAGAAAACTATTACTTTTGTTTTGTAACTTTATCAGGAAAAGTTTTTATTAAAGGGGTTCGGGGGGGGGGATGGGAGAGCTTCTTGCAAAAATGTCGTTTTCTTTAGTTTAGATTCTTCCATCGATATAATATGGAAGGCAAATTAAACATTTGGTATAAGTAAGTTTGAAACAAATTTGTCAATTATAATTGTGTAAATCACATTAAGAGAATCTTTTTTTTTTCTTCAATGCTCTGCGTCACAGTTGGCATTCTGCCAGTCGACGTCCAGCAGCCCAATATATTTTTACTCTTGGTGACAGCTCGTCATTAGTTTGAATATTTCAATCAGTAACGGCCTAGCACTCGAAGAGATGATCTCCAGTCATGTGCCCGGCCCCTCAGAGAACACAATCCGGATTATCAACTAATCCAATCTATATATAAATGTGCTTGTAGATAGTCATGTCCGGTTATTAATCGGAAGCAGGCCACTTGCTTCGCTTCGCGGCAATACGCTATAACGGAGGATCGCCAAACGCTTGCCTTCTGACTATATCTCATGTAATTCTGCCGTATTCTTTTTCACATGGGGGATGAAATCAGTCGCCTATTTTCATCAGTTTGCCCTATTTTCACTGAACGACTTCGCCTTAGCGTCAGCATTAAGAGAAAGTAGTGTCAATATTTTACACCGTTGTTTTGCCCCCCCTCCAACCTAATTCCCCTTATTTATAAAGCTTCTAATCAATAGAACACAAGAGCTTTTAAAAATCTCAAATTAGCCACTAGTTTTCTTGCAGCTATCCGAGGATGATGTCTTTATTTAACCAGAAATAAATATTTGGGATCCCTTGAATACTTGAAAAAGAATAAAAATTATTATAGTGATGAATCTGTTTGATCTGGAATATGTGATATTTGTGTTTGCGTATTCTCTTCTAATCATGATCCAGTAATACCACACAGAAATCTACAAGCCCATCTTATTTCCCTAGAATTGTGGTTCAAAAAATGGAAAATGAAACTGAATGAAACCAATTCCCAAAACATCGCATTCACCCTTCGCCGCATCACTCTCCCCCCAATCTACTATAACTCAATTCCTATCCCACCCAGTAATGTCGTCCGCTACCTTGGGCTGTTCATAGACAAGAGACTTAACTGGAATCCACATACAGGATTAAAAAGGATTGAACGTAACAGACGCTATCGGGCTATTGAAAAGACTACTTGACAATAGATCTAATCTCTCTCTAGACAACAAAAGACTGATATACATAACTCTATATTGAAACTAATCTGGACGTACGGTATTGAACTATGGGGTTCAAGTAAACGTTCTAATCTCCATAGACTACAATCCCTTCAATCAAAAATCCTTAGTACAATCGTAAATATCCCCTTCTATGTTTCCAACCTAACCATCTATAGACATATTGAAATTCCTTTTGTCAGTCTAGTTGCCAGAACCCGATATAAAAAATTCCATCAATCCCTACAATCCCATTCTAATCCTTTAGTCCGTCGTTTAGCATCCTTCACTATTCCAGATAACCCGTTTAAAACGCCAATGGCTTCGTGATTTTCTCTCCACAAGTGATAAGAGCAATTAGCTTTGCTATAGGGAATGTTACCGCTGCGTAGCTTCTCCCCTTGGAGTTTATGTGCGCGAGTGTGTGCGGGCATGCTTAAATGATTACTGTGTGGTCGTTCTTACTTGTAGCGTAAAAATCGCTGATGTAGCAATAAAAAAAAAAAAAAAAAAGAATGTGCGCATACCAAAAGGTCTCAAAACAAAAAAAATATCTCAGAACAAAAAGAAAAGATCAAAGTTATATGGTACCATCTTGAAATAAGACATGCAAATTTCAATCAAAATCCATCATCACCGGAAGTACAGTACTTCAGTGTTTTATAATTTTTTCGAAAAAGATTTTCAATGATTCAAACTTCAAACTTCGCTTTCATCTACACATATTTATATTCCTATCACATTTAATTGAAATATTGAGTCAGGAAATTTGATTGTGATGAGATACTTGTTTACAGATGACTAAAAGATTTTCTCTGCAATATTTCGCTCCAACATTCCTGTTAACTATATAATACATAGGACAATAAACTAGGTTTAACAAATACTAAATCTGGAGAAACATTGATAAACAGAAATGCTAATTTTATAGAATGGAATTACTTGGTATACATACTTTATATGTTCATATATAACCAATCTGCACCTTTTTTTTTCAGTTGAATATTATTGTCTGCGCAGCAGACACCCAAGGCGAGATGGCAAGTAGCGGGTGAAAAAACAAAAATGAATAATAATGTAAAACAAATGAAAACGTGACTTACCCTTTGGTGACGGTGAGTGATGAATCTGGTTGATGAGACGAATAGCGGACTGAGAAAGGAGGAGGAGGCGTGTGGGTGTAGTGTGCGTGTGGCGAAAGAAAGGAAATCAGGTGAGCGTAGAAGGATTGGAATGCTTCTTCAGAAGCGGATGATGCCGTTGTTGAAGCGGCGGGTGATGGCGAGTCCACTAAGATGCAAATGAAATAGCCTCGTGAAGGTGATGGCGCGTAGAGATGAGTCTTGTTACTCACCGAGGAGTCAGTATTAAATAACACGGCGAATAGGCGCATATAAGGCGACATAGAATTTAAAGGAAAGTTAACAGTACACCACAGACCAAGAAGAAGCGGTGAAACAGTGGTTAGCTAGACGGGCGACAGAAGAAGAGAACGGCGCAAACACTGTTGTTCAGGCGAACTGTAGAAGACAAGTGAAGAAATTGTAGAGGAATAAAGAACGTTTGAAGGGTGTGGGAAACTAAATAACGCGCGAACTCGATAGATTAAAGTGCTGACAATCCCACCACCACGAGAGAAAGAGAGGGAAAAATGCGGGGAAGTGTGAGAACGAGGCGGACGATGAAGAAAAGGAAATAATAGTAATCTGGAAATGGCAAGGGATTAACAGTAAGTAGTGTGGTAATAAAAGGGCAATAAAGGCAAAGCGAAGTCAAGCTGCCAAGATGCCGCGACCTAACAATTATTTTAGGGCATTCTGGGAGACTTATTAATATCTGTAATCAGTATAATGTACGGTTCCTTCAGCTGGTCTGTATTATGTCAGCTAATCATTGATAATAATTCTTTTTAAAAACATTAGAATTAGAAATGCGAGAAATGTGTTAATAAGAGAAAGTATAAGTGTAGGAAAATCATGAAATCCATATAAGAAATATCGATAGAATGAAGAAGATTATTCAGATTGTGGGAGACCGGAGTGGACTGTGTGTGACAGGAAGCCATCTTTTGTGAGCTGTGTGCAAACATTTTTCTTTTTATTATAAAATTTGTTTCATTGCCCTTGTCTGGTATTGATATTCGTTATCTTAAATAAAACTGATCAAACTGTGTGTTAATTCTAAAATAAATCGTTTTTTTTTCGTTTATAAATCAACTGTGTGTTTATGTATCGTGTTCCTTAAAATCAGAAAAAAACAACAAATTTTCAGAAGTGGGATCCGTTGATATATCAATTATTCAGACGGGATCTATCAAATAAAAATCAAATAAGATAATAAGACGATAGGATAAAATAATAAGTTTCGAGAGACAAATAAAGTGTTTGAAACTTTACCTGTTTGCAACTTTTTGTGTATGTTTTATCTTTATTATTATTTTTGTGTTATTTAAACTCTTAGGTTTAGCAAATTATCTTTAGGTTACGTTTTCATTTTTTTCTTTATTTTGTTAGAATAATAAGCTAGGATAATTATAAGAAGAGAAAAAAAAAGGTATATATATATCAGAACTGTGAGTATTCCTTTATTATTATTTATATTGGATATTAAAATTGTTCATTGGTGTTGAATAAACGATTCGTACATACATTTTATCCAAGATGGAAACTATAAACTGGTTAAATAACAATATTTCGACACCCCCCCTAAAGAAACAATATAAATTAATTTTTGGCACCGAAGGGGACAGGGGAAATAGAGCAAGATTAAGAACATTTGAAGACTTTAATTATGAACCTGATTCAGATATCTACAAAAAGAAGGCTCAAGAAATTCGAGACTTGAAGGATAGGGTGTTGGTTGGTAAAATGTTGTAACTTGATTGTGACGATACAAGAGAACAATTAGTTGAGAAAATCTATACACGTTTAAATAAGGTTATGACTTGGAAAATGTAGAAAGTGAAACAGATGAATATTCTGATGAATGTGAAGATGAATATTTTGCAAGAAAAGAAAAGTTAGATGAAAAAAAGTTTCTGAGGGAAATGCTCTCTCAAAATCAAGAGCTAATAAAAAGTTTGAGCTGTCTAAATGTGAGAGAATTTAAAATTATACCAGATTTCAGGGCAAACATTTCTAAATTAATGGTAAAGTGGCCAGATATGAGGCAGAAAAGTGGCTGGCGACTATAAACGGGGTTGCTAAGTTCACAATTGGCCGAATGCTTTTAAATTAGAGTCAGCGAGATCTAACATTGTTGGACCAGCAAAAGATTAGTTTTATTCAAAAAATTTCAGTACTTGGGAAGAATTTGAGTCAGGATTTCGTAAGGCTTACATAGGGCAAGTTGATGTAAGCAATAAATGGAAAGAGATGTTGAACAGACAGAGTGCAGAAGAAAAAGGAAGACACGGAAGATTACTTCCAAGAAAAGATGCGGATGTGTAGAAGACTAAACTTATCATTTGATGATGCCAAATTGCAGTTAATTGAAGGATTGTGGTCGAAAGATTTAAGTGATTATCTTCTATCAATTACGAGAATTAGAAGAAGTAAGGACGAACATGGAATGTCAATGGGTGCTAAAGAATTTCGGTGGATTTCAGAAAGATAGTAAAAGAGAGTTCTTAGAAGAAAAGCACCAATAAACGTCCCACCTAGAGAAAGAAAATTGGAGACTCTACCAACAAGGAAATGTTTTGTATGCGAGAAGTTAGGGCACTTTGCTAAGGAATGTCCATCCGGTCAAAAGGAAAGATGTCAAAAATGTGGAAGGAAAAGAACTTCTTATTGTCCCCAAAAGTTTTTGGAAAAGTTTAGCGGTTAAAGGACACGATCTAATGGGTCATTTGGACTGGAGCGCAATGGAAAACATTCGGAGATACTACTGGTTTCCAGAAATGAGAAGATACTTGAAAAGACATATAAATTCGTGTATACATTGTGTGCTGTTCAAAATTCCGTCCGGAAAGAAAAAAGGAGAATTACACCCTATACCTCCAGGGAAAAGGTCGAGAATACATGTGGTTCACCTAGGACCGTTTATCAAAAGTCGAAAAAGTAATCAACATCTATTTATAATTACAGACAACCTGAGCCGATTTGTAAACTGAATCGATTTGTGAAGGATGTGAAAACTGCGACGACTTTAAAATATTTGAAGAAACTGATATCGGATAGAGGTATTCGAGACATGGTAATTTCAGACAAAGGGACGGCTTTCACGAGTAGGCAATTTGAAGATTTTTGTAGGAGTGTGAATATAAAACCAACTTGATTTCTTATCAGGCACCCTCATGCTAATGGCATGTTTGAGAGTCAAGCGGACGGTACTGCCAGTGATAAGGTCGCTGTTGGAAAAGGAAGATGGGTCAGATTGGGATATTAGTATAGAGGAGTGCAAACGAGCTCTTAATAGTAGTGTCAATAGAACAACAGGAAAGACACCTTGGGAAATATTAATGGGTTATCCAAGATTTCCTAATCAAGTGTTGGACTAACAGAAATTCTGCGAGAAGAATATGAACATTCGGAGATCACTGAGTAAGCTGTAAGAAAGAAAAGTGGACTCTCAAGGAGAGTCAGAACGAAGTGAAATCGGCATTTGATGCCAGAACTTGTAAAGCCTTAAACTATGAAGTCGGAGATCTGGTATTTATTCGAAGGGCAGCGGAGCACACTGGTGCACCAACCAAAACGCAGGCAAAGTATAAAAAACCGATAGTCATGACAGCTGTACGCGGAGGAGACTCATAGAATAGAATAGAATAGAAGCGAGGGGGGGAGCCTCAATCCACTGCGACCTACTAATTGAGGTCTATTGTGGATCCCCTTAAGTTACAGAACAGCCCCCAGCTTTGCCCTCCTAATCAATCCTAGCAAAGCTGAGAGTGGCTCCATCATGAAGCTTTCAGCTTCGGGATTGCCCGTCCCCAATTGAAGAAAGCTAATCCTCGCCAGGCCGGCGTACTCACAAAGGATGTGCGCCTTGCAGAATCGGCATACCGCACTATCCGCAAGTTGTAGGTGGTGCATGTGTCTATTCAGCCTACAATGCCCTGTTAGTAGACCCACAATTAACCTTATATCCCTTCGGGTTTGGCTCAGTAGGTCTTTGGTGAATTTAGGCAAATGTCTTTTAATGAAGAGCTTTGCCTGCCTCTGTCCTGGTGTTCCCTCCCACCAACGCAGACGCTGATCTTCTATCCACCCCCTACCAGTACTTGATAGTGGTAGAATCACTGATAGAAGTTTGGATGAGGCTCCTGGACAAGCCGCAGAAGCGTTCGGGGCCTATAAAGGTATCCTGCGAGCCCTCCCTCGCTAGGGCATCCGCCCTCTCATTGGAGGAGACTCATATACTGTCAGCAATTTGGAAGAAAAGGAAGGACGGCGATTCGTGTCTTCGGTGCATGTAAACGACATGAAATTGTGGAGACCTGAGGCGCAGGAAATGGAAGAAAACTCTGAAGAGGAATATGAAAGCAAGGTAGCCGACTATGATTTAGGAAAGCGACCAGGAAGAACTAGAAAGAAACCAACTTATCTGGATGATTATCAGGTTCCCAACATTCATGTGCTCTCGGAATTCTGAATTGAGGGCAATTCCAATGGTCAGGATGACCGATATGTAGGAAAATCATAAAATCGATATAAAGCAATATCGATAGGATGGAGGAGATTATTCAGATTGTGGGAGACCGGAGTGGACTGTGTGTGACGGGAAGCCATCTTTTGTGAGCTGTGTGCAAACATTTTTCTTTTTATTATAAAATTAGTTTAATTGCCATTGTCTGACATTAATATTCGTTATCTTAAATAAAACTGATCAAACTGTGTGTTAATTTTAAAATAAACCGTTTAAAATAAATCCACTGTGTGTTTAAGTGTCTCGTGTTCCTTAAAATCAGAAAAAGACAACATAAGTATTTCACACCTTTTTTTTTCTATGAAATCTTCTTTTAGTTAGAAAGATGTATGAATTTATAAAGTTGCTAAGATATAAAGTAAACATATTTAAATATAATGTAAACAATATAAATACTTAGAAGTATGAATTCAATGTTTACACCATTTATGTATACATTTATTTTGAATTTTCAAGAGAACAATACAACGTCTAACATAAATAATAATAAATCCTATAAGTACATAAAAGTTTTAATGGAAAGAGAAGACAGTTTTAGTGAACTAAATATGGAACCTGTTGAATGAATGTTCTTCATGTTCACTGCTTGCCTCCAGCTGACATACAACACTTCAACGAATCTCATAGCATTAAACCATGTCAGAACTAATTTCATCATTTAGAGATTTAATTATTGAATGTAAAAAATAAAAACAAACTATAAACCTGCACTATAATTATTGGAATATTTATAATTAGAATGGAAATTATTATCACTCATCTAATTTCTATTTTTTTTTTTTAAGTCAATTTTGCGCCATTTTCAACTCAGCCACAAAAACTGGAACACTTAGTTTTTTCATTAATAAATAACATTTATTGCAATAAACCTAAAATAACCTATTTTTAATACAATTCGCTATTCAAATAATATTTTGTAGCGGTGATTTTTTTACACTAACTCTTGATTTAGTTAAATGTAAAAGGACTGCATTTTTCAAACACCAATTCGACCGTCTGAAGAATACTGACCAAATCGCGATTCATTTTTGAAGAGTAAAAACCCCACCCCCACTGCTCTACAGTCCAATGGATATGGCGATTGGCAAAAGCTTACACGATCATTCCTAGCCCTCGTGCTGGTCGCCTGTCCATTAGACCAACTTCATGCAATCGTCTCAAACAATTTTAAAGCCTCCCTGAACGTGTACTAAGTTATCCCTGAAGTCTGTAGCTATAAGAAAGTAATTGCCTAGAACTGAAAGCAGAAGAAAACGATCGTTCCCCTTTGTGACCTTTCTACGACTATTCCGGGTATCCAACCATATTCCCCCAGTTTCTGTAAAATGTAAGATTGCTCGATAAACCGCAGAACGTGGCAGATCTAAACGTTCTACCACATATCCTACGCTATGTCCTTCATCTGCAAGAGCGACTGCTCTTGCAGCATTCTTAAAAGAAATGACCATATTTCTGTTAATAAAGTTAAGCAAATAAAGTTATTATATATTAATAGTATATTATTAATAAATTTATAAAATTAAACATAATGTGAAATTTAAAAAAAAAAGAAAAGTAATAATTCCCTGCTCCTAACCAGAAAGCCACACTCATTGAATTTCTACTGTTTCCAATGTTCATTCACAAGAAAGTTAAGGGTTTTAGTGATTAAAATATTGTAAATAACATTTATATTAAGATATAAACTTAAATATGCCGAAGCAAGTGCAAAATACATAGTTATGGTGTTTTTTATACAGAAAAATGTGAGTGTCCCTTTTTTTCTGGCGAGTGGGGATAACTCATATTTATGAGGACATTCTTATTTATTCGATGTTGCAATAAAATAATAATTACATAAAATTAAAGAACTCAAAAACTCAAAATAAATCAGTTCTGAAATTTGACACGTTTCCACTAAGTGAAAGTAATATAGAAATTGTCTAAAAGCACCGGAAACAAAAGTCCGGTTTGGTGTGGCCATTTTTGGAATTTTTTTCAATATTAAGTGGGCAATACCGTAACACAATGACATAACACCAGCCTCAAATATTTGTGAAATCCTCCCAAACATGCGTGCAATAATATTTCGACAAATTAGACAATGATGGCGACTAAACATTTATTAACTGTGATGAAAAAGTTTCTATCTAAATGTACCTTGAGAGATTATTAAAAGTCTCTACAGATGTGATTAAAACGTTTAATTAAGAATGTTTGTTGATGGAATGTCATAAAACCGGCCAAAAATGTTCTAAATAATTTAATTAAAAACCAATTAATTTTTGTAAGAGTATATAAATCCATTTGGGTATATTAAATTGAATTAGGTATATATGGCTATGGAAAGAATAGAAAGTTTATTTACTCATCATCCGGTCGGCAAAAAGGTTGCAGTTACAGTTTGTTGTGAATATGATTTTGTCATAATTAAAATTGACAAAAAAAAAAATCTGGTATGAAGCACTCACACGATGTTGAGCGGAAATTCTAAGCAGGAAATTCCCTTATCCGCTCCACACTCCATCTTGTGTTTCTTTGTGTTAGTGCGCTTCATCCGGTATCTCTGTGTATGTGAGTATATTTCCATATATATCCAAAATAGTATCCTGTGTGTATCCTTACTTCACATATACTCAGTCTGTTACCGGTTGTGTTTGTGTAAAGAATTCTTTCTGTCCGTTCGTGTATACACGCGAGTTTTATAATATCCCTACATCCATGTATTGTTTTCTCGTATGTACGGAATTTGCGGAAACATCGCAGAAAGTTCATCCACAGTTAATCTGTGATCGTCACGGAGTGCATTTTCGATTTTTTCCACAATTTCGTCAGTCACAATTGAAGGTCTTCCGCTCCTCTGATCATCATGCACAGATGTACGACCAATTTTAAACTCGCGACACCACTTGAACACTCGTAAGATTCATAACTTTATCACCATATGCAGTTTTTAACTTCATTATAAACCTCAACCGGAGTTTTTCCCTTCCAAACGAGATAACGGATGACGCCGCGTATTTCACATTTGGCGGGAGATTGGATTGACATTTTTCACGAAACGTATTGTCGCGTCCACAGTTCTCAACGTACGTAGGAATCAGGCTACACGATAGTGTAGCCAACATGTCGAAAACAAAAACCCTCCGGCCGTGAGAGCCTCAGTACACTTACTTACTGGACATGCCTCATATCTTGTTTTGGATTACATTAAATTACAAGGCTTATAGCAACTGTATTTGTCTGTTGTTTTACTTTCAAAACCCACGTCAGCTCTGCCAACATCCCTAACACGTTCCCCTACTGCCACTTACATAGTTATAATAGTAAAGTAAATTCTACTTTTTCAGGCGAGCTTAACGGCCAGCTACCAAATTAGGAGTCGTGGACGGAGGCGGAAGCACTAACTTTACTAATAACATATTTTAAACAAATATAAAATTTAGCAGTAATAAGCAGGACTCGAACTAGGGTCCTCCCACTTACGAGTCCATGCTCATAACCACTACACCATCACCCGCCTCACATAGTTATAATATATAACATAGTTATATTATAGTTACATAGTTAACTTAACATACTTGTATTTATATGAATGGCAGAATCTAAACTTGAACTTGATGAAAACATGACCTTTTTTGAGGAAAGCATAACCACCCCCTCCCTCAAACCCCCCCTTAAATGAATTTTCTTGGAAAAAATTTCAAACAAAAGAGATAGGTCTCTCTGTATTTATAGATAGTAAATTAAGTTTAATGAAACCCGTTAATATTGTTATTGAGAAAATCGCAGAAAACTGATAAAAACCTGTTCAGTAAAATCACACGTACTTCCAGTCAACCGATTTCTGTTCAAACTTGGAAATTTGGCAACATATTTAATTCTGTTTAAAAGTATAGATGGATGATAGAATATTATAATGAAATGAAATAAGGTGGGTTTATACGAGTCAATTTGATTGATTCAGTTTGGTTAAATCAATGAAACTGAATCGTGTAAATATAAATTCAATGAAATTGATAATTGAAATGGGCGATTGAAATGAAATTGGACTAGTTCTACTTTTTTGATAAATTTGATGGAAACACTCATTAAAACCAGCCGATAGAACAGTGTAAACAGTCTATCAATGATGCTGATGTGCAAATCAATTGTTTTCTGGTAGGTTTCAGTGAAATAGGTTATTTTTGTTCTTTGGTTGTTGTTTATAGTTTTCTCTGTCTAAACCATGTTGAGGTTGTGTCAAAAATAAAAGAAATTGTAATAAAAATGTCTAAAAACAAGAAAAAAAAGTGCCGAATATTAAATGGAAAGACGAACACAAGTCAATTGTACTAAATTTATACAAGGACACACCGTGTTTGTGGAATACCAAATCAACAGAGTATAAAGACAATATACGTAAGACAAATGCATATAGAGAAATTGTTGATGAACTGTCCATTGATGACTTAAATATCATCATCATGACTGGCGCTACAGCCCACTAGTGAGCCTTGACCTCCTCGATGCTCTTTCGCCAGTTGTCCCGATTCATTGCAGCAGCCTTCCAGTTCCGGGTGCCAAGCATAGTTCTGGCATCCTCCGTCACACCATCCAGCCAACGCAACCTAGGCCGACCCACTCTTCTAGTGCGGTCAGCCTTGCCTACAAAATCTTTTTTGAGACCTCAGTACAATCCATCCTATGAACATGTCCTGCCCAGCTTTATTGTTTGCACAACATCAGACTCACGATAGAGCCGAATCACCTCCTGGTTTGTGCGCCTTCGCCAGGTTGTACCTTCTTTCACTGGGCCATAAATTCTGCGAAGGATTTTCCTCTCGAAGGTTACCAGAGCTTTTTCATCAGATTTTGTGATGACCCACGTCTCGGAGCCATAGATAAGGACAGGACGGAGAAGTGTTTTGTAGAGAAGTATCTTTGTAGCCCTTGTTACTAGTTTGCTCCTCATAAGATTACTGAGCCCAAAATATCAACTATTAGCCAGCAACAACCTTCTTTTAACTTCTAGACTGACTTCATCATCTCTAGAAACAAGAGACTCTAAATAGATGAACGTGTCCAAACTACCTAGATAGGCCCTCTCAAACTTGTAACCATCCATCAACACATATCTCTCGCGCCAAGTGTTTCCCCCCGCATGCATATATTTTGTTTTATTCTCATTTACCACAAGTCCCAACATCTTGGCAGCTCTGTTCAGATTTAGAAACGCGTTTTTCATATCGTCAAAGGTTCTACCTACGTTATCCACATCATCAGCGTGTAAGCCAAGATCTGTACAGACTTATGAAAAATTGTGCCGCTTACCTGTATGTTTGCGTCTCGCACTACATTTTCTAGGGTTAAATTGAAGAGCAAGCATGATAATGCGTCTGCTTGTCTTAAACCTTTATTCACATAAAATTCAGGGGACAGTCCTCCCTGTATACGTACGCAACAACGCGAATCTCT